>OZ010582.1:91954659-91969659 GCA_963932145.1 Acanthosepion lycidas | reverse complement strand
AGAAGACGGCAGAAGAGGTCATTTTTCACACACACACACACATACACACACACATATAGTGTTAAATTGGGCAATCTTCACGAAACTATGAGTTACAAAGGAGAGTGTCTTGTCGAGAACTGGGTTGTCCACGTTTTGAAGGGGCATGCTACAATGAAGAAGAACAAGAAGAAAAAGAACAAGAAAAGAAGGAGAATGCTTATGTGCAAATATGTGAGAGTTCTATCAAAGATTAACAGGGATTCAAAAAATTATATACACTCTGTCATACCAGCTTTTCATGTATTTCATATAAAAGTCAGTTCTCACTGATTGTCCGAGTAATCTTACAGAGGCCAATGTTTGTCTTGTCCGTCTTGTGTATAGCAGTAATTGCATCTGTGTGCTAGTATAATTTCTGTTTCTTCACAATAAATATAGAAATTATTCCCCGCCCGCAAGCGTTCTGCGTCACGAATATGACCTCGTACCAATGGTATCTCTTTTCAGAAAATATCTCTTTGAAATAGCTCGTTCGGTTGTTGAGGCAAAAAAAAAATATATCGATATCTCTATAAAGGATGATACATCTTAAACATATATTCATAAATGTTATTCTTATGCGGCTTTTATTTACAAACTGAAACAAAATCTAAACTTTCAGAACTTGGTTATTGCTGTTTCCATTTTGCAAAATAATAATAATAATAACAATAATAATTATAATAATAATAATAATAATAAAACATCTTCTTCTATGCGCCATCTTCCTTCAAGACGTGGATGATTCCTACTATTCCCTTTATTCTGTTTTACCTAGCCTTTCTGCAATTTCTGTGACGTTTGGCTTGCTACCATAGTTCCGCCATCCGTTCACAAAAGGTTGTCAGGTAGGTGGGCCTCTGTCGCCAGCTCTCCTTTTTGCCATCGATATGCCCTTCGAGTGTCAAATTCTGCATGCCTTCCTTCTTCATTATCGTTGAAATACCGGTTCTCGTGCGATCACCGAAGTTAAGCAACATTGAATCTGGCCAGTACCAAGATAGGTAATTGCTGAGGATACCGGGTGTTGTTACCTTAAATGAACAGGCTGGGAGAAAGACACGGAATAAGAAGTCGAAAAGTCGAGTCCGAATTCCAGTTGGGTTCCTTATATTTGCTTATTTGAAAAAGGTATGAATCCAGGTAATCTCTTAGCCTTGGGCTAAATAGTAAAACATGTATCAAAAATCATTATCTTCAAAAAATTTCTTACAAACCAAAAATAAGTTTCAGATTTAATGAGAGGCAAAGGGTTGATAAGCCATTAAAAAACAGTTCCTTCTTCCCTTCGATTTTTTTTCAAACGTAGCTTAGGTGTCGCACAAGGGCGAAAATATAGTGCACGAAATAAGGATCGAATTTATTACTCATCGTAATTTATTTATTACTCATCGTAATTGTTCTAACGAGACAAACTATAAATATTTAAATAAATATTATATATTTTAAATAAATATTATAAATATTACACTACATCACTTTGCTCCCAATTCTTCATCATTATGTGTCTAAGACATTTCAGCCATCTCTTTCTGATTCTCAATAGAACTGTCCTTTTCTTCCGTTTCCTTTAAGATTTCTACAGCGCTTGGGCGTTGTGTCCATTGCACTCACAGATTTCTGTTGGCGCCAGTGTAGATTTAGAATATACGAATTTAATAATTAAAAGAAAAATTGATGCATTAAAATAAAAAAATAGCGAAAATAAACAAAAGAAAGAATAGGCAAAATGTTTGAAGTAACGGTAAAGCGAAAAAGAATAAAAAAGAAAGACCATCTTACCAATAATGTATTTCTCTCTCATCTGATCTCTCTCATCTAAGCTGTTTCGTTTGAGCTCCCTCGTCTGAGCCCTCTCATCTGAGCTCTCTCGGTTGAGCTTTCTCGGCTGAGCTTTCTCGACTGAGCTTTCTCGGCTGAGCTCTTATCTGAGCTACCTCGGCTGAGCTCTTATCTGAGCTACCTCGGCTGAGCTCTCTCGGCTGATCTATCGCGGCTGAGCTCTCATCTGAGCTCTCTCGGCTGACCTATCTCGGCTGAGCTCTCATCTGATCTCTCTCGGATGAGATCTCTCGGCTGAGCTCTCTCGGGTGAGCTCTCATCTGAGCTCTCTCGGCTGATGTATCTCGGCTGATCTATCTCGGTTGAGCTCTCGGCTGAGCTCTCATCTGAGCTCTCTCGGCTGAGCTCTCTCGGCTGAGCTCTCTCGGCTGACCTATCTCGACTGAGCTCTCATCTGAGCTCTCTCATCTCTCTCGAGTGAGCTCTCATCTGACCTCTCTCGGCTGAGCTCTCTCGATTGAGCTCTCTCGTCTGAGCCCTCTCGTCTGAGGTGTCTCATCTGTGCTCTGTCGTCTGAGCAGTCACATCTGAGCTCTCTCGTCTGAGCTGTTTCATCTGAGCCTTCTCTTCTGAGCACTCTTGATGTTTGTAAAAAATCAAGTGTATTAAATAAGGAACATCGTTTCTATTATAATTATGATTAATATTGTAACCGTTATTTTCTTGCAAGTAAGTAATTAATTTAATTCTATTGCTTTTTTTATGTCACTGTTCAGTTATTACATTTATCCTACGGCTTCTAGATAAATTGATCTAAAATACAAAGTAATAATTCTCACGCTAGATTCGTAGTAGTAATGGTTTTTTAAAATCATTTTGCCGCATGTATTCAATAAAGCCACAAAACAAGGCTTTACTGAGTGAGAAAGAATAAGAAAAATACAAACATTATTAAGGAACGGGAAGAAAACTGTAGACTGCTGCTTTGACAGCGGTCAACGGATTAAGATAGGAAGAGAAAACTAGATGTTGTTTAATTTAGATATGACGATACATTCATTTTATTTCTATGTTTATTGTTTTTATCTTTTCTTTTCAATATTCAAATGAGATTAAGTTTGCCCAGTTTATCCGGATTTTACAGATAAAGCAGTAACATTATTATATTTTATTTTTAATCCTCTCGAAGAATGTATGGTATTTGTTTATCTTTACTCCTTATCAACAGTTTCAGGGCTATTTATAGTGGCATCTCTTTTTCAGTCTTTAGAGATACGCAAACACAAAAACGCACATACATAAATGCTGGTTATTCGTATCCGAGGTGTTCGGTCTCACAGGGCGCCTAGTCAGTCGCTGTTGCAGACGGTTTCTCGGAGAAATTTGTGTTTGTTCAACACCCCAGAGCCCACCTCTGTTTTATAGGGTAACTATGCTGAGAGGAACATAGTTAAATTTCCTGTAAGAGAGCGCGTTATCTAACAGTCTCAACCAGACCAGCACGTTCTAACCCTCGGTCACGGCGGTTACCAAAAACAGACAAACATTGTGTTCTTGTTTTTATTCTCAGTAATAAGTGGACAACGAAAACAGGGTTGTAATCCGAAAAAATTCAATGAAAAATGTGATATTGTTTTGGAACGTGCAGTCGCAACGCTGAGTTTGAATTTAAATTTTAAGTTCTGCAATCTATTTCATACCTGAGGATGTCTGTAGGAACAAACGAAAGCTTGTAAAATAAAAAGACCTAATGCTACTGAAATTTATAAAACAGGATCTTTTCATTCATAAACAGGTTCGGTTTTTTTGTATATTATTTGAATTGTTCGCGAAGATGGATTTCTCGCCATTTAAATCATTAACTTTTGTATTTGTTTTATGTGTGAATAATTCATGAATTTGTAAATTTATTGCATCTTTATTGATATATATATATATATATATATATATATATATATATATATATATATATATATATATATATATTGTCCTGCAAAGACAGATTGTTTCGATGTATCACAGCTCATCTGTGTGGTTATACATCCGATTGCAACAAGCCAGGATCGAAACCCGACTGATTTTAGCATAAGTTGGAGATTTTTCCACTAAGCTATCAGCTCCCAGTAGAGAGGAAGGTGAATTTTTACGTCTTTATTTTCGAATAAACATATCAGTGTCTCAGAGTGCTCAATTCATATAACAAATTTGCATTATCAGCAGTAGTAGTCACTGCTTACAAATTCGCGCTTACGCTAAAGTGCTAGACCGAAATTTATTTTTCAGGGGCATATATATTGTCATCTACAAACAGACTGTTTCACTGTATCACAGTTCATCAGCGTGGCCACACACACAGACACACACACACACACACACACACACACACACACATATATATATATATATAATGAGAGAGAGAGAGAGAGAGGTTTAATAGGCTGGTTAATAACATTTGAAAAATAAAAAGCGAAAAAAATATCAATATGATCAATAAAACTTATATTTATTATATATTAACATTTTAACTGAAAGAGAAAGATCTTAATTCCCAATTTTAAATTTTAATATATTTAGTTATCACAATGTTGGCGTAATTATGTATTTTGCTGGGATTACAGTTTAATTTTAATTTTATTTTAATTCAAATAAGCGGGATTTATATATAAATATAAAAGAATAGTGGGGAATATTCATATTTTAATTTTTTGAAAATTTAAGAAAAAAGATTTCTTAATTAAACTGAAATTACTTGATCTTATTTAAACAAAAACATAAATTCGTATTAAATAAATAAAATTAAAATAAATAAATAAAATAAATAAATTAATTATTTCCATTAAGATTAAATCATAATTTACATAAGAATTTAAAATAAAAAAAGTAATAATTAGAACTGAATATTGTGTCGTGTATGAAACGCAGTCGAGCGAGTGATATATATATATATATATATATATATATATATATATATATATATATATATATATATATATATATGTTAATGAATATCCATATTATTCCTCACTGCTAAACCTACTTAAATTGACGTCACCAAAATATCTGTGCTAGTAAATTCGTTGTATGGACAAGACAGTCTCCTGTCGATGTATGGAAAATTGGATTACAGATATGTGTAAAGTGAACACAACTCTCCACGTGATGAACACATTTCTGACGGTATTGTTGTAGCGTCATGACTGCATCAATACCAGTTGCATTTCGTTTTGTTGTGATAATGATGAACTTTGTTTTTATTCGTTATTTTTTTTAACATTTCTTTTTCTTTACACCACAGACTACTAAATCTGACTTGCTGTTTTTTTTTTCTATTCTTCAACGACAGCCATTTGTCAGAGAAGCGCTAATTTTATTTTTTCAACAGTATCAAATACAATTCAGAAAACACTAGTTGCCTTTATAGATGATTTTATCGAGGGTATTTGGTAGAACAATCTGTACTGGTTTGACACCAGTGTTTAGTGATCTGTGTAAATTTAGCTTCATATCTCATACATCATTCTAGTTTGTAGCATCAGTCATAGGACTGAACAAAAAAGGTGATGCTTAATGATTAATGTCACAACGTTGTTACGATGTCTTACAAAAGATAACATTCGTCTGATATTTATTCTACGTGAAAAAATAGATACACTTAATGAATGCATAAAATTTTGATTTTAAGAGATAAAAAAAAATTCCTGTTTCATAAATTTAGGTAGATTTTAAGTTTAAGAGACAGTAGTGAAATGTTTAGAATATATTTATTTTATGAGTGTAATTTTAAGAATTCAGAGGGGAGGTTAATTAATAGAAAAATTACACAAAGGTTGGTAATGTACGTTAATACTTAGAACACGCACAATACATATAAGATTCGCGAGGGGCGAATAGAAGAAGTAGTCAACTTGCTAGTCGAGTAAGTCAACTGAATTCCACAATGAATCTCCAACTGCAGGATAACTACCAACCACAACAAGCCGTCAGATATGTCACAAGGCTGATTTCAATGTAGGGATTTGAGTCAGTAGGCTCGACCAAAAATTCCTCGTAAACCCCATATGAAATGGAGTCGGGTGGCTGTTTACGGTGACAAGACTCTACCCTTCGACATAGCCTCGTCTGGGGATCATCTCTGCCGGGAGCCAGAGAGTATCACCAACAGAGCCGGAGACGAATCTGCAACTGCAGGATATCTACCAACCGCCCAACGCGATCAGATATGGCACAAGACCGAATTTAATGTGGAAAAAATAACACGAAGGTTGGGAATGAACAATAATACTTAGAACACGCACGACGCATATATGATATGCCAGCAGCACGTAGAAGTAGTCAACTGCTAGAAGTAAGTCAAGTGAATTCCACAATGTATCTCCAAATGCAGGATATCTACCAATTGCCCCATGCGGTCAGATATGCCACAAGGCTGAATTCATTGAAAAATCCGAGTCCGTAGGCTTGGCGAAAAATTCCCTTTAGACCCCATATAAAACGGGGTCGGATAGCTGTTTCCCGAGACGAGACTCTGCTCTTCGACAGAGCCTCGTCTGGGGATTCACACTGCCCGGAGGCAGAGTGTATGACCAGCACAGTCGGAGACGAATCTCCAGCTGCACGATATCTACCAACTGCCCTATGCAGCCAAATATGGCACAAGGCCGAATTTAATGTGGGGTATCCGAGCCCGTAGGCTCTGCCAAATATCCCCCGTCGAACCCGTATAAAACGGGGTCGGTAGATGTTTCCTGAGACGAGACTGCACTTCCACATAGCATCGTCTGGGGATCCTCTCTGCCCTGAGGCAGATGTTTGACCGCATATCTGAAGACGAATCTCCAACTGCAGACCAACATACAGTATTTACTACAGTATTTATATGAATGAGGACATGCCCATTATCGGCTGTAGTTATGGTACAACAGAAATGTAATTAATTCGTGTATTATCTCATTGATTTTTGAATAATATTACTTCCATCGTAATTTATAGTACACTTATCTCTAGTATTAAACCAAAGACAAAATATTATATATTATTCCCCAGTTAATACTTTTTAATTATTGTAGAATTTCATGGAAACAACGCTTAAACTAAGATTGTAGACATACTTGTTAAAATATTTTAATTATATATATATATATATATATATATATATATATATATATATATATATATATATATATATATATATATATATTGTATTTAGGCAGCAAATTCTATTTTAGACATATCTGAATAAATTACGAACATTATGGTTGCTTATTTTGATTATAATCTTTTCATATTAACGAATATTTTTTCGTATATTACAATTAAGTAAGGCAAGAAATGCACTGAAATAGCAAGAATCACTTTTATTTCCCAATTACTACGTAAGAACTACACAAAAATATGCAGAACAGAAGAGAAGAGTTCGGAAGTGATCCCAGAATTGTCATGAAATACCAACCTTGCCATATGCCCAATGCAATCGAATATATTTGTCCAGGAATCACACCAACAACAGCAGTATATTGCATATGACGATTTCGTAATGGCATGCTTTGAATGCCCGAACTGCACTAGAGTGTGCACGTTCAGGTCGGGTGTGGCAAGACATATAAAAAGACACATTGGAAGTGATGATGTTCAAAGACAACTTCCACCACCCGTAGATGATTTGACATGCCATATATGTAACAATTAATGCAGATCGATGGCTGGTTTTATGAGCCATTGTCGTTCACACAAGAAATGAATGCAGTTGTGTGGGGAGGAGTTTAACTGATAGACTGGACATGTCAGTGAGGGTCATACTCAATTTGTGAGTCGACAGGATCTATATGTATGTATGCATGTGTGTATAAATTTATGGATTCTTTCATCAAGTAGAGAAATGAGGGTTCATAATTTATAATTATTTACTAAAAACCATCACAAATAAAGTGGTGTGTTCAATTGTCAGTGATCTACAACGCACACTCTCCCCTTCGTAGCAACATATCTAGTACAAGTACACCGTATGTAACATATCGAGTGATGATACATTCGTAGTTTGTTTTTGTTTTTTGTTTTTTTAGCGAGAGTTTTCTGACTACGAGCGGCCTGTTGGCCGTTCAAATTTCAGTCGAGTTTGATATATCCACTATATATGCGAAAATACCCTTGGGAAGTTCATAAATGCATCTCGTCAACTGCTCCCAGCTTTGGGTAAATAGTAAGATTTTCTGACTTCTTGCGATTCTTAAAACGAGGATTGTCATAGAGCAGATAACATTCTCATAGAATACAAGCACAAACACACACACACGCATTCTCAAAAATTTCTTGGACTCAAGGGTAAACAAAGTGGGTCCGGCAATAAATGTTGCGAAACACGCCTAGTCTCGCGTCTCAATTTTAAACAGGGATCAAATAATAGAGAAGAGCGCGCAAAAAGACTCTCATCGCGTAAAGTCTTTCTCAAAAAATAAAGATAGAGGAAATGAAGAGAAGGCAGAATTTAAATAAGAAAGGGAAGACCTGCGCATCCCAGCTTTCCGATGACAAAAGACTACAAAACCAGTGAGTTGGAGCAGCCTCGCTTTGATAAACTAGAATCCGTCAACCACTCAGATTCGACGTCCGTCCCATAAGCGCAGGTAATTTCCTTTATTTTTCCACAATATATATATATATATATATATATATATATATATATATATATATATATATATATATATATATAAGAAAAATATACGGGAAAAAAACAAAAATTCTAATATGCAATTATGCTGTTTTAATGTTAATATAATATCAACATCGGACGTTTCGGTCTAATAGACGAAAAAAAAGACGATGGACATAAGAGTAAGACCAATCCAAACAAATAACTGAAATCTTTTATAAGATCATCGTTCCGTTTAAATATGATCACGTCGTCGTCATGTGGGCGATGTTGTGAAAACGTATTCCTAAAATTCGAGTATTTTGAATGAAAAACCAAAAGAATTTTATTTTGATCTAAAACTTATATGTACGTTTGTCGAGCATTAATCTTTCTAGAAAAGGAGAAATATTAAAGAAGCCAGGTCTAGTGTTCACCGTGCGTGAGATAGATATTATGCCTACTTCATAAATCCGCCTAAGATTTTTATTATGAACATATTTTAAAATCTTCAGAGAATCAAAATCGAAATTATGATATTAGGATTTTTGTTTCTTTTTTCCGTATATTTTTCTTCATACTGTCGGATCTATATCCATATATTTGCTTACACACACACAGACACACACACACATATATATATAGAGATAGATAGATAGATAGATAGATAGATAGATAGATAGATAGTTAGATAGATAGATAGATAGATATTATTAAACAAACACACACACACACATATATATATATATATACATATATATATATATATATATATATATATATATATATATAGATAGATAGATAGATAGATAGATAGATAGATAGATAGATAGATAGATATTAATAAGCATACAATATAGATTTTTTGCTTTATCCAATCATATTCCATTTAAACCATTCTCGGGATATCTATATCCTAATTTTAAAAATATACTGTCGAAACGAAAAACATATATTAGGTTGGTGCAAAAATAATGACGTAATAATGTTGTTTGTTGACGTATTTTTAACGTCAAAAAACGACATTATTACGTCATTATTTTTGCACCAACGTAATAGATTAAAACAAAACAAAACGAAAAAAAAAACATCAAATCTTTCTTTGGTCAATAATATTCAAATTCGGTACAAAAAATGCCAAGAAAATACATGAACAACTTTCGTCTCCAACTAAGTGTAATGAATATATATACCATAATAAATGTTAACGACTTTTTGGGGAAAGTCACTCATGTTCTTTCTTCTTTAATCAGGAGAAACGCCAGTTTATGGAATAATACTAAAATCCATTATTGAAGCCTACACACGAATAGACATACAGACATTTTCGTTCTTCCGTTTTTGGATCTGATGAAGCCTTGAATGGTGAAATGCATTATCAAATCTATTTTTAATCGAATCTATTTCCAGGAAACGTTGTCAAAATTTAAAAGCTTTGCCCGTCATTCTATATCCTAATTTTAAAATACACACACACACACACACATATATATATATATACATATATATACGCACACGCACACACATACAAAAGTTCTCATACGCGCGTGCACACACACACACACACACACACACACACACATATATATATATATATATATATATATATATATATATATATATATATATATATATAATGGCGTGGAAATGCTGATTCTTGCAACAATTGTATAAATATCTGGGTGGGAATCATATATTTTTTGAAGATATTATTGAGTAGAAATAAATATAGATCAAAATGCAATTATTTGTAGGTATTTGGTAGTGTTGTTTACACACACACACACACACACACACACATATATATATATATATATATATATATATATATATATATATATATATATATATATATATATATATATATATACATATATATATATATGCGTGTGTATGTATGAAAAACATTAAAATAGGTACAACTTACTGCAATATATATATATATATATATATATATATATATATATATATATATAATCTTTCCGAAACTCACGACGATAAGATGCAATAAAAATTAAAAAATAATAAAAATTATGATTTTGAGTATCCTGTCATGTTTCACAACCTTGAATATCTGCAGGTGCAATTGCACTAGCTACTATCTCCCCACAGTAATTATCAATTAAATACGATTATATATATATATATATATATATATATATATATATATATATATATATATATATATATATGTGTGTGTGTGTGTGTGTGTGTGTGTGTGTGTGTGAAAGAAATATCGACTTCACCTGTTAAATATGGAATTGAAATCGCCTAGAGCATTGAGAGAAGCAAGTGAATTTTCGGAAGGACGGGTAACAGAAATAGTTCATCTGTGTCACGAATTCTCTAAATTTATCTTTTATATATTTGCCTTTCTGATACATTTCTATTTTCCTCTCTTAAAAATCACTTTCACCATACGTATTCAGCATGCTGCATAAAGGCCGCCCAGGCGGCTCGGCAATACTTGCGACAGACTCTTGTTTAGGTATTTTTTTTTTCAGTTTTTCAACATTCAACACTTACAGAACACACGGGTGTTTTATACTGATCGAACATTAGTGGCAGTTTCTAGGAGACAGCGAATAATCTCTTGATATTCTTCGAGTAAGTCCCGCATCCGTTCAGGATATTTGTGACCATGACTCCCAAAATCTTTATACACATTGTGGCCCTTAGCATTTCTTCTCCATTCTGTAAGGCATCCCGGTTCGACACCCATTCACACAAGCTTTTAATTTAGCTAATTTGATCTCTCTTGCTCTCACTATTCTCCGCTTTGCCTTGCGTTTTCGCGCTAGCTCAAACATTGAAGATTTCAAAACAGTTCCATTTATCCATTTCCAACCATAGAGCACGAATAAATCTGTTGCATGGTTTTTATACACTTTCCAAAGATGTTATACGGTGGAATTGCCTGCGCAGACCGATAATATCAAAAAGTCACTTTCCTGACAAATCTACGAAGGTGAGATTCGAACCCGATTCTCATGGTCTGAAACCTCACCTTCTAACCACTCGACCACAAATCCACACAGAAACAAAATGTGTACACATAGATATATAGGTATAGGCATATATACACCCTTGTGCAAATTAATTAAAACAAAACGATAATTCCTTTATTATACAAGTACACCGTATGTAACATATCAATTGATGATAAATTTGTAGTTTGTTTTTTTTTTGTTTTTTTTTTTAGCGAGAGTTTTCTGACTACGAGCGGCCTGTTGGCCTTTCGATTTTCAGTCGAGTTTGATATATTCACTATATATGCGAAATTACCCTTGGGAAGTACATAAATGCATCTCGTCAACTGCTCCCAGCTTTGGGTAAATAGTAAGATTTTCTGACTTCTTGCGATTCTTAAAACGAGGATTGTCATAGAGCAGATAACATTCTCATAGAATACAAGCACACACACACACACGCATTCTCAAAAATTTCTTGGACTCAAGGGTAAACAAAGTGGGTTCGGCAATAAATGTTGCGAAACACGCCTAGTCTCGCGTCTCGATTTTAAACAGGGATCAAATAATAGAGAAGAGCGTGCAAAAAGACTCTCATCGCGTAAAGTCTTTCTCAAAAAATAAAGATAGAGGAAATGAAGAGAAGGCAGAATTTAGATAAGAAAGCGAAGACCTGCGCATCCCAGCTTTCCGATGACAAAAGACTACAAAATCAGTGAGTTGGAGCAGCCTCGCTTTGATAAACTAGAATCCGTCAACCACTCAGATTCGACTTCCGTCCCATAAGCGCAGGTAATTTCCTTTATTTTTCCACAATATATATATATATATATATATATATATATATATATATATATATATAAAGAAAAATATACGGGAAAAAACAAAATTTCTAATATGCAATTATGCTGTTTTAATGTTAATATAATATCAACGTCGGACGTTTCGGTCTAATAGACGAAAAAAAAGACGATGGACATAAGAGTAAGACCAATCCAAACAAATAACTGAAATCTTTTATAAGACCATCGTTCCGTTTAAATATGATCACGTCTTTGTCACGTGGGCGATTCACGCAATCTTTTAATTTAGCTAATTCGATCTCTCTTGCTCTCACTATTCTCTGTTACGGTTTCATCCCCTTTGCCTTGCGTTTTCGTGCTAGCTCAACCATTGACGATTTCAAAACAGTTCCATTTATCCAATTGGACCCATAAAGCACGAATAAATCTGTTGCATGGTTTTTATACTCTTTCCAAAGTTGTTATACAGTGGAATTGCCTGCGCAGACCGATAATATCAAAAAGTCACTTTCCTGACAAATCTACTAAGGTGAGATTTGAACCCGATTCTCATGGTCTGAAACCTCACCTTCTAACCACTCGACCACATATCCACACATAAATTACATGCATACACATAGATATATAGGTATAGACATATATACACCATTGTGCAAATTAATTGAAACAAAACGAATAATTCCGTTATTATTTACGTTTTTTTTTCTTCATATTTTTCAAATGAAACACGGCCTAGATTCTTCCAGATTGACCACAGATTCTCGACTGGATTTAAATTAGGAGAGTTTCCCTTCCAGTTTATAGTACTTTGATTTACTCACTGGTAAGACTTGCCAGTGTGTTCGTGCAGAATTACAATTATTGTGCGTTTCCTTGGAATAACGTCCATCGAAGACAAAGGCCGTACGACAACTAATCGACAGTTGAGACAATATTGTCTGGTTGTGATGAAAATTTGACACAATCACAGATGACGGAATATTTTTCAAGGCCAAACAAATTTCATTATACACCCCGACAACAAATTCATATTATTGCACACCACTGCAAATTGCTTAATCTGAGGAGAAAATAGAAATCGATTACACCCTGTCACTCCAGTAAGTCTAAAACTGACCGTAAGTTGAAAGAAACGAAATCTAAAGCTTATTTTTTTTTAAATTAATTTGCATAAGGGAGCACAAGATGATTGCAAGGTTCCCTGGGACAATATTCATTAGATTAGAAGATACGTTTTTTATACAATCTGAAACATCTCTCCATTGCTGACTAGATATTCTAGGATTCTTCTGTAGATGATTAGTAAAAATGTTTACAATGATGTGGTGGTTTTTTTTTCTTTAAAGCCTTTTCGTCAAACATAGTTGTTGATAGTTGTTTTCTCATTGAGTGATTTGTTTTGTTCTATTGTTTTTTTCGTCTTTTTTTTATAGATATTAATGATTTATTAATACGAGTTCTACTAATTAATCCATAGCAGGTTGAGAAGACGTGAATTCATAACCATTATAAATAACTTAACTGCAATTGAAAATCACCTCTCCTACATCCAATTCCTTTATACATCATCTAACCGCATATCAAATTTTACAGCAGTTGGTATAGTCAAGCGGTCACCCATCCAGGTACTAACTATGCTTGACATTAGTTATTTCCGGTGATTTTTTGAGAACCGGTATTTCTACGTGATATGACTGTAAGCCCCGATCAAAGGCATCCAGAGAGGCCTTTCCTTTTTTTGGGGACATTTCGATGTAATTTAGGGATAATTTGAGTTCATTGGATTCGAAGTAACGGCACGTTTTTAACCCTAGAACACTAACCATGGGTATATAGTACCCAGCGCAAATTTTCCTATATTTAATTACAATTTTCAGTGCCTGATTTTCTTACCTAAATAATGTTTTTCAGTTTCTATTAATGGTAACTCAAAGTACAAAGTTTGAAGTGACGGCATGTAAAATATTTCAAATAAAAATTTATATTTAATATTTTTTTTGATATTTTCAACATCGGGTATGATATACCAATGGTGAGCAGTGGTGTAACTTTAATTGGTGGTAAGTGTTCTTGGGTTAAACAGTGTGTAACTGCACTTGATCTCTGACACAATATTTTTGAATCTTCCTTAGATGATTAAAAATTTACACAACAATATGTTCTTATATTTTAAGTGTAATGGTCTCCCGTTGACTTATCCACAGATTTGAATACAGAATAATCCTACGAGAATGGAAAAGATGCCGCCAAAGACAAGATATCCCAGCATGCCTTGTTTTTTTAATATATACTTAGAGTTTCAGTGGAAAAAAAAGGATTGACAATGATCGCCCGTAGAAATATTAATATAGCGTGAGTTTCGCCCCAGATCATGCAGAATAATATTTTACGACTATCCTTCAGAGATGGTAGGTAAGAAATTTGACCATAAAGCTGACTTGGCAACGGAGTGGTTATCTACTTGATCAGCACCGCTTCAAAGAGAACATAGGCATGGGAAAAGCCGTTTCACAGATCTATTAACACCCACGCCAGAGAGGAAAGGATCAGAAACCCTTAGATATTGCATACATGATCATGCAACTTTCAGATAAGGAGAAAGGGTCGAGAATAATATAACGAAATCAAAAGTGAAAGTAAACGAAATGTTTGGTATGAGAGATTAAATCTTCTGTTCACTTTACCCGGTTGATATATATTTATGACCAGAAAAGAAAGAAATTATTAACACAAGAAATATTAAATATTAGGTTGGTGCACAAATAATGACGTAATAATGTCGTTTTTTGACGTAATTTTT
>OZ010582.1:91924659-91952159 GCA_963932145.1 Acanthosepion lycidas | reverse complement strand
ATATCCCCTAATCGACAAAAAATCACTTGCTCTATATAAAGATTTGTGATTTGCACAGAAAGTTGCGATAAAAACAGCCGTTCCTTCTCTGCTTAATTTCTTTAACCGCGTCAAAGCTCACATGATGCAAAATATTAATTGATTATATGTCACTTATCTCGATACTCACATATGCACAAGTAGAGTAAGAACCGTTGTCTGTAATATAAATTTTATATTTCAGTTGATACTATCAATGTTATATTAATATCTCGGTTCCTTATTCTTTTATTTTATTTTGAAATAAGGTAATTCTAAAAGTGATGTCTCCTACTTATTTCCAGATAATCTGCAACATATATAAAGAACACATTAACACCAATTGATAAAAGAGAATTTCATCTACAATACTTTATTTGTAGTTACCGAAATTGTCCATGTATTTTCAAATTGAAGCAAAAAAGTAATCAGTAGATGCAAAAAGCTAGTTAATACAGTGTATGAAAGAAACACTCATTCTAATGATCTGATTCTTCATTGCCATTCTTTAAAACAAACTTTCATGCTTTACAAAAGCAGGAAAATTTTGGTGTATGCAGTGTTTACACAATCAGGTTTTCTGGCAATAAATGTCTGCAGTGTTAACCTTTTCACGTTTCACTTACCTCTTAATTATTCCATATTCCATCTGGCTTAGAGAAAGGACGAGCGTAGATGTATTCAAGGTTTTTGACACAAAATTTACGTATTTTTCACTGTTTTTTTTTTCTTTTTTCTTTTTTTTTTTGACACGCGAAACCCATTTTTCATTACCCTCGGAAATACGATGAACAAGTGACACATAATATTGCGTTCAGTTCTCAAGCGAAATATAGTATGGCACCCAGTTTCTCTCATTGCAAGCATTCTCAATTAGAAAGTTGAATTCATAAGAAACGACACTCGGTGTGACAGAAATGTTGCTAGGGACAATAATTTATCATTCAGCCCTAATTCTATTTCGATTGATGAATTCATTCGTAAGGGTGTGAATAGGTATCTATTTGCCAAACACCTGGATATATAAAATATATCATAATTTATCATCATTATATAATATACAATGTCGATATAATACGCCTGCCTTACCAACATTTCAATGCGTCTTTACCTTATTCACTGTCTAGTCATTATACTGTTTCGTTCGGTAATAATGACGTTTGCAAAAAATTCAGCCTATCCGTGTCCTTTTTAATGATATCGTTTATATTCTATTTATTCCTTTTTCGCATATATAATTTATTATAAATTTAGGAGTACTATCTTTTACACAATATCAGGGACTCTATATTTCTGGGATGAGGTATTATGTAAACTATTTAGGTTATTCGGATTATAGTCCACATTTTTGTCACCATATTTATTACAACTTTTCAGCCGTTGTACAGCCTTCTTCAGGTGAATGGAATGTGACAGGACCCAAAGAGTGTGAGTTCAATACCCGGTTAAGTCAGTGGTGAACTTGGAGAGGCGAATTAACAGGAGATATCTGACAACTTTTTCACTGAAAAATTATTTTAAAAGAAAGATTTTATCAATTTCAATCGGAATTAGCACTGGCTGCTCGATCTACGAATGCTAAATGTATCCTTATAAAGAAACAGTTAATATTAGCATTACCATGACCACTATCAATGTGCTAAGTAGTTATCGGAGTGCGTAGAGATTGGCGTTTCGATTTCAAATTACAACTGAAGCTGTTGCGTTCGCATTTAGAAATATATCCTTGGGAAATTGGGAACCTATCACTTCTTTAGCTGGGAATTAATCGCAGTGTAGACCGGGATCTCTACCTTTAGTTAGTAATTCTGAATTCAGCAGCGGTTGGACATGGGCAAAACAGCTCTATTTCGTAAAACCCGACATAGTACAGAAACCAGACGTGTAAAACTTTGCGAGACGAGATTCTTGTATTATAATTTCGGCCGGGAACATACATGATTAATAACATTACAATGATTTTAATAATTTAAAAAAATGGTTTAGACGTTAAAATTAGATTTATTCCATGACCGTGAAAAAAAGGAAATGCTAGTAAGAATATGACTACTATTGCTAAACTCTATCATAACAAGAGTCTCACGAGAAAAAAATGGGTACTATCGCCATAGTTCTTACTTGCTTTACTTGGTAGTATTCAAAAGCGTCTATACGGGTGCTGAATTTCTTCTTTTGTTGCCACCCGCTCACTATTTCCATGGCAACATCGCTGATGAACTGCTATCTTTGGTTCCACCAGTCCTGACCTTTGCACCTGGGACTCGCCATGCCACGCACACGAGGATGAATCATCCTCATCTACTTCGCACCCCATTAGTAAGGAAGAATTTCCCCTTGCACAGATTCTTCCCAAGAACTGCGGCTTTCTGGAAGAAAAACTTCACAATCTTAATCACTAGCGTCATCCGGTATCTTTCCTGCATAACCTCATAAAAAAACACTTCTTTATTTCTCTTACGCTAATATATCACCGTATAATGCCCCTATCTTGAGCGGCTCTGAGGCCTTAAATGGATATTATTATAAAAACTACCAAAAAGTAACAGATCGGTATTGGTATCATAGAATATGGGAATTTTGAAGTATAATGTTTGTTTTTTTTTTGTGTGTGTGTTATTGGGAGCATGTCAAGGTGACTCTTCAAACCATCAACGACATTTAAAAGAATATTTTTCCTTTATGTATCATTTCTTGTTTTGTTTTCAATACACATAATGTGTTATTTTGCTTTACATCGACGTCGAATATGTCATAGAAGAAAGGATGCGATGTTATTTTCAAAGAACAGTTTTGACAGGGCATACATCGCATGGGCGCATTTGTTCAGGCAGACACCTAAAGACACACAAGACATCAGATTAAGAAACTAAACAAAGGCGTGTCAGGTAGAGTTTCTCCAAAGGAATTTGCATGCAAAAAAAAAAAAAAAAAAAAAAAAAAAAAAAGGAAAAAAGAAATTCACCTACCAGGGTTGATCAATAAGTCCGTAGCCTGACGCTTCGATTTTAGGTGGAATGTGATCTGAAATATTCTCTCTGTCATGCTCTATCAAGGTGAAAAATACTTAACACGGATTTCGAAAATTTGAGATGAGATGATGTTAAAGAAATATATTTTGTTGAGTTAATTTTTGTATGCACGCACACACACACCCACCGAGACACGGACGCACGCAACCCCCCCATATATATATATATATATATATATATATATATATATATATATATATATATATATATATATATTAGGATATTACAACGAAAACATGTAAAATCGCTATATAATTGCAGTCGAGTTTCAATGCATATCAATGTATCTCATCAGGTGATTGTAAATTACTTGTGATTGAACGATGTTTAAAAACATATTTCGTTGAGGGAATTGTTGTATGTACACACGCACGCGCGCGCGCGCACACACACACACACACATATATATATATATATATATATATATATATATATATATACACATTTGGTTGGATTGATGTGAGTCTGTGACCCTGGGTTTCACGCTTTTGCGCTAACGATCGCAAAAGCGTGAAACCCAGGGTCACAAACTCACATCAATCCAACCAAATATGTTAGCTCTATCTCTGATATTGAGAGCTTTCTAACAATTACCGAGCATATAATATATAAATAATTATATATATATATTTATTTATATTTATATACACACACTTTTTACACACACACACACACACATATATATATATATATATATATATATATATATATATATATATATATATATATATATATATATAAATTGTCATCCACAGACAGAATGTTTCGCTCAATTACAATTTCAATTACAGCTCATAAATGTGGCTACATGTCTGCTTGCCTAAAATCCCTATACATTTGCAGTCACGTTTTACTGTATATCAATGCTTCTCATCAGGAGATTGTAAATTACAGGTGAGTGAAAGATCTATTTAGATTTAAAAGCAAAATACTACCATTTTTTCGAGAGAAAAATGTGGGGTTATAAGGTTTGAGGGCTTTAATCTGATTAACTGATCAAATATGATATACGTTAAATGAAAACCAAGAGAACAATCAAAAATTAAAAACTATTTTTTATAAAAGTGTCATGACCCGGAGATTGGCAGCTAACAGCAGCCAGACATAAATTTAAAGCCGATATATATGGTTACATGACATAAACGAACCAGAAAATGCAGTTTCCTAGAAATAAAAGTGGGTTATATGTTTTGTGAATTTCCAACATAAAAAATTATTTTTGTAGTTTGATAAATAATTGGCGTCTTTAAGAAACCTATAAATAATTTAACCATATATAATTATTTGGTAATCGTCCTGGGTATGACGTTAAACTGCATTCAACAGCAAAGCCTCTGATCAGGAGGTTTTGAAGAGCGTGGAACCACCTCTTAATTGCTGCTGTTCCCAGGTCCAACTTGACCCGGGGTGGTAGCACCTGTTAGGGTCCCAGCTATGGGAAAATATTGAACTCCTAGCTTTTCCAGATCTTACCCACGTCCTGGGTATGACGATAAACTACGTCCAACAGCAAGCCCTCAGATAATGTTTTCGGAAAAATAATGTTGCCAGCAATACTTTTTTTGGAAACAATAATGTGACCAGCTATGCGTTTAATAGTACTGTATATTTAATATATATATATATATATATATATATATATATATATATATATATATATATATATATATATATATGTGTGTGTGTGTGTGTGTGTGTGTGTGTGTGTGTATAAACTTAATTTGGAATTAAATGGCCTACAGTGGTTGATATGCCAAAAGCCCAAACAAACAAACAAACAAACATTATTTGGTAAATTAATATGCTACTGTTAAATAAAGATCCTTCATATAACCTGTTAAGAACATTAACCAATCAATGTAAAATATTAAAAATACCAACATAATACCAATACATCTATACAGGATATTACTAATGCTACCAGGAAATTAATACAAAATTACATTAAATTCCCGTTAACCTTACAAATAGAAATTTAAGGCATATATAGTTCAACGCAGTATAACTAAAATATAAGAAAAAAACATTGTCAAATTCAAAAGTTTAACTAAATTGTAAGGAAAAAATTAATTACGCTTACAATTTACTGTTATTTCACTTCTTTCATTTAACAGAAAACAGGGTTCATATAAAGATCTACATGTTCTTGACCTTTTTAAACTTTTGCATTACACTTTAGGAGTCTTATTATCATATTTTTAACTCAAAAATATTTAGAAAGTGATGAATTATTCCTGAACGTAGGATTGATAAAGGACACGCTATGTTGATAGAAACTGGTGTTAGAAGAATTCTTAGTGCTACCAATACAGAGTGTTTCAAATGTCGGATTCTTTATTGTAGAGAGAATACTAAGATAAACAAGAGATTTAGTTAAAAATTTGTTTAGCAAAGGCCATTGGTCTGAAATTATACAATTACACTGGCTAATGTTATTAATATTTACCTTAGAACGTGTAATATGGTCCAAATTATTTACCAAATAATTCTTTATATTGAAATTATTTCCCAGGTTCTTAAAGAAGCCATTTATTTATGAAGTACAAACATAAATTTTATGTAGGCAATTCATAAAGCATATAACTTGGTTAGCAATTTTTTAAATTACCGCTTTTCCCCCAACTTTTATATCTTTGGAAACTTCATTGCCTGGTTTTGTATATTTTATGTAACAATATGATGTTGAAATTTTTGGGTACTTGTGAGCCAGCCAAAATGCTCTGACTCATTTGACAGTTCACCAGTAGAAGGGTTAACCAATCAGAATGCTCAAAATATTCAATGCGACGTGTATAAAAGCGGCCATGTTTTTTTCCTGAATACTCATTGCCAACCTTTGTTCGTGAGTGTTAATCTTTAACGTTGTTTCATTGAACAGATTACGTACTGCGCTGTATTCTATATTCATAGACTATGGTGAACATGGTCAACATATGAATCCGCTTGAAGTTTATATATGGCTGCTGTTAGCTGCCAATCTACGGTTTCTGACCCATTTATAAAATTTTTTTTTTTCTTCGCTTAGTTTAAATTTCACGTAGGTCATAGTTTAGTGATTGATCAGTTTAAAACCCTCGAGCCTTATAACCCCAACATTTCTCTCGAAAAAAGAGGTTGTATTTTGCTTTTAAATCTAAATAGATCGTTCAATCGACAGTAATTTATAATCACCTGATGAGATACATTGATATGCATTGAAACATGACTGCAATTTCATAGCGATTTTACATATTTTCAGTGTAATATCGTAAAATACATAATATTTCTCAACTATGTATTGAGCCCTCTTTTTAATTAAACCTTACGAACTTTGGAATTGTACATATTCGGTCTTATCGTACCCGCATATATATATATATATATATATATATATATATATATATATATATATATATATATATATATATATTAAAAGGACATGGGTTAAATCCGATATATTTTTTTAATTATTTTTTTAAACGTTATTATTTTTAATATTTGAGAATATGTTCTGTTTTTTTTTTAAATTTATTTATTAAACAGTATATTTATTTACTTATATCTGCCCGCCTGAATATTCGAAAATGTTGTTAGAAAAATACGCAGATGAACAAGATTTCTGCGCGGCTGGTCTCGGAGCTCACACCCCTACTCTGTCTGCGTCTCTCTCTCCAACTCCAACTAACTTACTGCCGTCTACTCGCTGCGACTCTGTTCATATGGACGCCGAACAAAAACCGGGTGTGGGCTTGTCGAGGTTTGAGTTCCTCGATAATTCTAAATCCACAATAAGGATTTTCTTTGTTTTCGGACAGGAAAATTTATCACTTTCCATTTTTGGAAGTCGATTACTTTCTGCTTTAGAGGAATTCTTCAGGGGAATCCTCCTCCCAAATTCTTCCTTTCTCATAGTGGTATCTCACACCAATTCCCTCAGAGCCGTCAACTGGCCTCCCTTCTCTCTCACTTGTTTACCTTCGCCTACCGCTCACGCCACCATTCAGCCAATGAATGCTCAGCAGCGTGGGTGTGGCTAGACTGGCCTCAGTTTAAAAGTATCGCTCAAAGAAAAAAAAATTATCTTCCCTTCCTTTTTTTCATTTTTCTTTCTTTTCCTTCCTTTCCCCGAGCAGACCTCCCACGACTCGTAGTGTGGTCTCTAATCTCTATCTTAACTGGAAGTCATCTGGAATTCCTCAACGAGATTTTCGTCAAATAATCATCGGGGTTGGTCAAGTGAATCTCTTTGTGTCCTCAATGCCTTCGTACTTCTGTCCCCATAATCTCTCTAGGCAAAAAACTCTTATCATGGCCAGGTCTGAACATAAAACATGTGTTTTTCCCAAAACTAAATGAAATCTCCGAAGGATAGTTAAAGGTTTAATCTTTCCTTTTCCTTGGGTGGCCCAGCTGATGTTTTTCTCGGTCACTACGTGACCTGATTACCATCATCTCCTAGCTTCTGTTTCGTAGGCCACTTGACCAATTTGAAATTTTCATTATTGCCATGGGCAGATTGCTATCTTTTTTCGCCGCCTCATAACATAAATTAATTCCGACAGATCCGTGGTCTTACGAATTTCCTATCTTCTGCGAAAAAAAAAATACTTTTCCTTTTTCGCAAATGAAAACAAAACCTTTAACACCTTTCTTTGTTAAAAAAAATAACATCGCTCAGTATGTCTTTTCGTGATAGCTTCTTCTCGCCTTAATTATTTCTCGCTTTTAACTTTCACGCGACCGCTAAATAGTGTCACACTCCATGCAAGGGCGAATGGTTGATTTGTAGAAGGATCGACTCCTGTAAGAAAAATTACTTGGCGCGGCACAGGGAGCAAACCTTCCGTGCAGTGGACTAAGCTATATATATATATATATATATATATATATATATATATATATATATATATATATATATATATATAAAGATGCACACACACGCACACACACACACACTAAACGTAAGCCACTAATCTGCCACTGGCTGGCCTGCCACTAGCGTTTACCGCTTGTGGACCACTGTCGGGCTGCCGGCAGTATCGTCAGGCCAATGTTACCACTGGCGTGCCAGCGGTGAGCCTCAAGTCTGTCGGTGGCTGCCACCAGAGGAGAGCTGGCGTTGTCGTCGACGGCCAGCCAGCTGGCCACTAGCAGCTTACGGGTAGTGTATATACGTTTATATATATACTACCAGAAAGAGCCCGGCGTTGCCCGGGGATGTAACAGTAAGAGATAGATCAATTATCGACCATCATAAAGACTGAACAATAAAATTGGCAAAGATTATTGTTTAAGGTTGACGGACATGCATGTCTTAATTAGTTTTTATTTTTTTTTTATTTTTTTTTTTACGAATTGGTCAAACCCAAACTCAAACAAAAACATTGTTTTCAATCATTATGAGTCTATCGATTGAATAGAATTGTAAATGGAATTTTTAAAGCATTCTGAATGTAAAAATAAAGAAAAAAGTGTGCAAGACAATAAGAAACACTACCTGCCAAAAAAAAGTGAGGTTTTGTTGAAATCGGTTGAAAAATGTAGGAAATCCTATCCCATATATAAACGAACACACACACACACACACACACACACACACACACACACACTCAAACAAACAAACAACCTGGGTTTTATAATAAGTATAACTCGATATGAGTTGTCCCCTTTTCATTCTGGCGACAGAATCGTGTTTTATCGTGTTTTCAAATTGATTTCGTGCAAAAACAATTGTGTTTGTCCAATTTGTGGTGCGGTCAGAACCACCGCAAGGTAATTTTTCGCAGTCCTGTAAAGTTTTGTTGAATTCGGTTGAAAAATGTAGGAAACCCGATCCAATATATAAACGTACAGACACACACACACACACAATCTGCGTTTTATAATAATTAAGATGTATTATTCCATACTTGTTTTCATTGCATTAGGATAAACTGTCCCATCTTCATGTTTTGTGATACAATCCTTTCAGCTGCCTCAGATATTGCAGACAATATACTAAAATATACTTTATAATATATTCAGACCCCATGAATGGTTTTATTTTAAGTTGCACATATATGCATAAAAATATAATCTTACGGATATTGTATTTGACAAATACTTTCCCTATAGAATCAACCTTTTTGAAACGTTTTCGTCCATGACGTTCCTAATACGAGAAAGGGATATTTAAAACAGAAAGGTAGCATTCCGAAAATTATTGGGTGTACCCAAATAACAACCTGTCAATATATACTTCCTGACAGTGACTGAAAACCGGAGAATATCATGAACTTCAGAAAATTTTTAAAATACAATAAAAAACGGAACAGACGCGGTTAATTTTAATTTGTTTATACATATTTGTTGCATAATACAATCCTCACATTTCTCAGAGACGAAACGCGTCTTTTAAGATAAGTGTTCTTTTTGTCTTTATTCATATATATAAATACACACACATATATATATATATATATATATATATATATATATATATATATATATATATATATATATATATATGAAAACATAATCGAAAAAAGAATGGTCTGCAATCTTTTTTGCTGACAATATGGAACGAATTATTAAACACAATACAGGTCACGCGTCTATGGGATATTTCAGAGTTGATCCACATATCTCATGTGAACATTGAAAGGCAATTGAAGGCACTTGAGTTCGTGAATCGCTGCAATTTTCTTGCCTGTGACTATACAGCGGGAAACGAATATAATGGACAAGGTTTCTATCTGCGATTTTCTGCTCAACACGATAATTATTTTCAAAAAAAAGAAAGAAATGAACTACCAAGCTACGGTCATCATCCAAAGAATGGAATGCTGAGTATCTAGTTGTAATGGAAGGAAATTGTATATTACGTGCTCCAAGGCTCAAATTAGTCGCTGAATTCTAACAAGTACTATCCTATATTGCATAGAATAAAGGTAGCAATCGATGAAAAACCTACGGAAGTTGACAGTCATACGTGTGTAGTTTTCCATTAAGACTGGAAGAAATTGATACAACTTAGTTGGGATGGACATTTCTATCTTATGTACTCACTACAACATACAGGTTCGGATTTCGATCCGTACGATATTTTATTAATTGGGTGAACTTTAATTTTCTCCAAGTTTCTAAAACCACTTGGAACAAATCATCACCCAGAAAGATGCCGTATTCTCGGAGTATAAAAACATTAAATTGCCTCTCTCAAAGATGACGAAAGATGCCAGGGAAAATGGCACATCGGTATATCAATAAACTATGTGTAATAAACCTATGTATACATTTGTAAATATTGACTTTAAATTTCACTGAAAAATCCCGACTAATTTGTTCCGGCTAATTTACGAAAATATTTTTCTTTTGTTGACTGCATTTCAGAATAGCTCAGTACATGAATATTTAATTATATTTCTCTATTATGATTATTATTAGTAGTAGTATTTATATTCTATCCTAGTGATTTCATAGTCTGCTGCCCATGTTCCAGATATAAACGCGGTGGCATTTCTGTAATTTTTTAGATAGATAGATAGACAGATAGTAATGAGGAGACATATATATATATGAATAAAAAGAGATTGAGGAATAACTATCTTTAGCCAACGCGTTTTGTCCTCTGATGCGCTATATCAAGACAATGTAATTGTCTTAATAAAGTCCTTCAAAGGACTAATTGTGTCGGCTAAGTATGGTTTCTCCGCTTTTCTCTTTTTATTAATTTTATTTTTTCTACAGATACACTCTACCTGAGAATATATATATATATATATATATATATATATATATATGTGTGTGTGTGTGTGAGTATATATATATATATATATATATATATATATATATATATATATATATATATATATGTGTGTGTGTGTGTGTGTGCGTGTGTGTGTGTGTGTGTGATAGCATTTTCACGCCTATCAAAATTTAAGTTTCATTTCATAAATGTTTCGCATATCGTATGATTAGACACGCATCTGGCTTTGTTCATAATATGATTTCCACTTGAAAATAACTTTCCTACCAAAAAGTATGCGTCAGTGACTAATTTACATTTTTCTATTTGTTCCTCGGATCGTTGAAAAACCCCAAAGCCAAATGTTTGATATTTAATAAATATTTATCGTCCTGACAATACTGACATCTTCTCGTTTGTCTTTTATCAACTAAACTATCTATTCTACACACACCTGCACACACACATACTGAGGCACACACACGCATGTGTATATATATATATATATATATATATATATATATATATATAGAGAGAGAGAGAGAGAGAGAGAGAGAGAGAGAGAGAGAGACAATTTACTCATGACAAAGATGCAACTTTGTTTCGGTGTATCATTTAGTTCTCATTATATTCACGCGGGCGCGCGCACACACACACATATATATATACATATATATATATATATATATATATATATATATATATATATATATATATATATATACATATATAGGAGTGTTTGGTCGATTTGAACGTTTTAAAATCTTTATTCTTCATTCAACACAATCACTTGATAAAACAACAGAAGTGTTGAAACAAAATGGAGATATTTGTAGTGATTTTATAACATATTTATGTAATAATTTTAGAATAATATATATATATATATATATATATATATATATATATATATATATATATGATTTATTCGAAAATTATATCATAACTATATTATAAAAATATATATATTAAATCATACAAATATCGTCATTTTGTTTCAACACTTCCTGTGTTTTATCAATCGATAGAGAAAACTCTATTACACACACACAGATAGATAGATAGATAGATAGATAGATAGATAGATAGCTATTAATATGGAGACACTCGAAAGATTAAATTTTGTGGGAAAATGTTCCTGATCGTAACTAGAAATTTTCAACACTTCATCCTACATTGTTCTTCTATTTACCGATTCCCTTCATGGCGTTAGCGATCATGGCTCTCCACAGTTTCCTCTCCTTTGTAGCTGTTAAGAAATTTTTGTCTGCTTGCTATCTCCCCTAAACCTTTGCCTGCCCTCTATTTACTCAAGCTCTCTAAGTATGTTACGTGTTGTTTTCCTCTGTGACTCTTGCCTTCAATCTGTTCTTTCGAAGCCCTCTTTCTCCACTATGTACACGGGAAATTTTAACTGTCCTTAGCCTCCAAAGCGGAACAGAAATGCGCATTCAGATTTCTATGTCAAGTTTTCCTTTAGTCGGCGAGAAGCAGTAAAAATCTAAATAACAAAATCTAAATAAGTTATCCGATAAATGTGTTGAAAGAGATGCGAAAGGATAAATATACTGTTTTATGGATATATTGCTAATATATCATTGCTTGATTTAGCAACCAGTCTGTAATCTGCATTTAGTGTTTAAGCTTTTGGGAAAGCTAGCATATCTGGTGAAACTGATTAGACCTAAATGAAGATTGCTGTAGGATATCGTCGTTGAAATGTTTTCACTTGGGCTTCTATTCATGTATTCGCTAATTATTCCAGCTGTGAATTGTGATTTGTTCATTTTGCTATACACTCTCATTGATTGAGAAACATTATTCAGTGATTCTGTCGGAGGTTTTAAGATAAGGTTTTATCATTATTATACGCCTTGCTATTCGGGTCAGCCTATGGGTCATCTTAATTGTTCTACTCACAGCTTATAGCAATACATATGTTAATGGCCATGTCTCATCTGAAAATTACCGACAAGAATTAAATCAGTATGGACTCGACATCATACGCTAATGGTTGAAATGCTGTGGGTTTGACAAACTGACGAGCATGATGGTTGCAATCTCAAGGTAGATTTTATTATATATGGCTTCAATTTACATAAATGTTATACAGAATGCTTTATTTGTTACGATTCTTTTCGGCATGTTTCCATAATTCATCTTTTCACTGATTCTTCCTTCGTTTTTTTTTCTCGTTTGCGGATTTCTAGACTTTTTTCTTTTTTTCTTTCTGTTTTATTTCTTACATCATTCAGTTTTTTTTTTCTTTAGTCCTTTCTTTCATTTTTATTTATTTTTTCATTTTCTTTTCTTGCTTTTTTAAATTCTTTCTTTGTTTTTTCGTTTTCTTTTTCCTTTATTTGTTTTCTTTTTTTTCCTTTCTTTGTTTCATGTTTTGTTTTTTTTATTTTCTCTTTTCTCTTTCTTCTTTTACTTTTCTTTCTATGTTCTTTTTTCTTTCTATTTTCTTTCTTTTTTCTTTCATTCTTTCTCTCTTTCTTTATTTTTTCTTTCCTTCTTTTTTTCTTTTCTCTTTCTCTCTTTCATTCTTTATTTGTCTCTTTTTTCTTTCTCTCTTTCTTTTTCTTTCTTTCCTTCTTTTATTCTTTTCTCTTTCTCTCTTTCATTCTTTATTTATCTCTTTTTTCTTTCTTCTTTTACTTTTCTTCTTATGTTCTTTATGTTTCTATTTTGTTTCTTTTTTATTTCTTCCTTTTTTAATTTATTTCCATCATTATTATTTACTTCGCTTTCTTTCTTTTTCTTTCTTATTTTCTTTCTCTCTTTCTTTTTTCTTTCTCTCTTTCTTTCTTTATTCTTTCTGTCCCGCTTTCTTTCTATTTCTTTCTTTCTCGCTTTCTTTTTCTTTCTTTCTTTTTTCTTTCTATTTTCTTTCTTGTTTCTTTCATTCTTTCACTCTTTCTTTATTTTTTCTTTCCTTCTTTTTTGTTTTCTCTTTCTCTCTTTCATTCTTTATTTGTCTCTTTTTTCTTTCTCTCTTTCTTTTTTCTTTCTCTCTTTCTTTTTCTTTCTCTCTCTCTCTCTTTCTTTATTTTTTCTTTCTTTCCTTCTATTTTTTTCTTTTCTCTTTCTCTCTTTCAATCTTTATTTGTCTCTTTTTTCTTTCTCTCTTTCTTTTTTCTTTCTCTCTTTCTTTTTCTCTCTCTCTCTCTCTCTCTCTCTCTCTCTCTCTCTCTCTTTCTTTATTTTTTCTTTCTTTCTTCCCCCTGTACTTATTTCTTTTAAATTAACTTTTTCTCTTTTACTTTCCTTTTCTCTTCTATATTTCCTAATGTTCATCCTTTGTTGTTCTTGACAGGATCGTCGTTTTTTTTTCTAGCTTCATCTCTTCTCATTCTTTTTCCCTTTACTATTTTCTCTCACACATCTTTCATCTTCTTTTCCCTCCTTTCATATTATGCTCATCTTTGTTCTTTCTTCTTTTTTTTTCTTTTCGTCGATTGTTTTTTTTTTTTATCTTCTTTCATTTTATGTTCATATTTCAGCTCCATTTCCTATATGTTGAAAATTCTTTACATTCAGTCTGCGATTTCTCTTCTTTCTTCAAGTCGCTCATCTCTTTGTATTTTTGGACAATGACCTTCTCTAACATTCACACTTCTCCATATGTTCTTTGTTCACCTGACTTCTTGCCATTTCTATTATACGTGATATTTGCTCTTTACCAAACCAAGAACACGAGTCTTTTGTCTTTCGTGTTTTATATTTTAGATATTTTTTTTAATAAATACTTTTATATCTAAAAAGGTTCGACGACTCAGATGTATAAAGACAGCTTCCTTTCGATAATGACACAGTTTATTTGATATTCAAATTGTTCAAAACAACTTTGTCCACAGGAAACAAGCTGAATTTACATGCCTGTTTCAGATATCGTTATTTTGCCATTTTTGTCGGTTGATGTATCTGCATCTTCACTTTAATCTATATTCAAGCAGCAAGGTTTCTTTATCGTTTTTTTTATTTTTTTAAAATTTAAGGTAGCTTCCACCTTTGTCATAAAATATAAAATGGAGTCAGGTTAAAAGCTGTGGCAGTGGAATATTTAAACACTGCATGACAAATGTTATAGTAAACTATATTTCTTGTTTGAAATTATTAGGTGGAACGATTTTTCTTCGTTTTATTTATATGGACGAGTATCTTCATCTTTGCTGTATTGCCCATAAAGTTTACGTCATATTTTGTGCTGTGAAAATCCTACTATTGTGCTGAAATTAAGAATTTCAATATTCTATGAGTCATTCCGACGTTTTTAATCTAATATTTACATCAGATATTCGTACCATCGCCGAAGTTAAGTAACGTTGACCCTGTTCTGTACCTAGATGGGTAACCACCTGGGAATACCAGGTGCTGTAAGCTTTGATATGTGAGTATCTATGATAATGGCTCGGAATTGTTAATCGGAGATCCGAGTTCGAATTACAGTTGTTTCGTTATATTCACTTACAAGCAAATACTCTTGGGACAGGAAAGAATCCACCTCTTCTCCTCCCAGCTATGGGTTAATCAGTAAGACTTGTATCAATAAATCATTATTATCTAAAACAAAAAATAATATATTATAATCTGAAAATAATTCTTGTTTTTAAATAACTTGCAAAGATTTAGTAAACCGTAGATAACAAATCAACCAATAAATGAATCCTATATTTGCTGATAAGTTTTCCGGCTATCCAAATAAATATTTTTTGAGATTTCGAAATAAGTCATTGTTGTTATTCCATAAATTAGTCGTACTAGTTCTGCTGTTTTGGACATTTTTGAGTCAATCTCACCACACGTGCCCCATATTTCAGACATTAAATCATTCCTCCAATAACCCTTTAAACCATAGTAGTTGCGATATCTCTAGGGAAAAACGGCCTCATGTAGTCCATCTTGTTTTCCTTCTCTTAGATTCGTTGTTATCTCAAGGTAAGATATCAGTCAGCCCTACTATCTAACACATATTAGGAGGAAGATGAATTCATGCTTATTCCAAAATCTCTACACATACCATCACTGGAGTTAAGCAAAGTCAATCTTGGCTCACCTTATTTGGAATACCGGTTGCTTAAGCTTGGATATGCAAGTGTTGTAATGGATAAAGCATTGAAATCGGAGTGCCGAGTTCAAATTAGAGTCGGGTTCGTTATATTCTATTTCGTGCAATATGTCTTCTTCCTCTAGCTAGAGGTCAAATATAAAGGTTGGTGCAAAAATAATGACGCAATAATGTCGTTTTTTGACGTTAAAAATACGTCAAAAAACATTATTACGTCATTATTTTTGCACCAACCTAATAGCAAGATTTTTATTTGTAAAAAATAACATTATTATTTCTACATAAATTCTTACAATTTAGCAGATATTTTCTTGCTTGAAATAATCTCCCAACTATCGATAGGCCGTAAAAAAGAACGTCTCAATCAATCGCAATAGAGCAAGAAGAGGCGTTTGTAAGAAGAAACAAAACAAAGTGAATAATCGAAAGTCAAATAGTAAATTTCATCGATTTGATTTTTTAAGGTATATCAACCATTTACAGGTTATTTAAAGTCAGAAAATATTTTTTGAAGGTTTATCAACCATTTGCAGGTTATTTAAAGTCAGAAAATATTTTTTGAGGGTTTATCAACCATTTGCAGGTTATTTAAAGTCAGAAAATATTTTTTAAAGTTTATCAACCATTTGCAGCTTATTTTAAATCAGAAAATATTTTTTTAAGGTTTGTCAAACATTTACAGGTTATTTAAAGTCAGAAAATATTTTTTTAAGGTTTATCAATCATTTGCAGGTTATTTAAAGTCAGAAAATATTTTTATGGTTTATCAACCATTTGCAGGTTATTTAAAGTCAGAAAATGTTTTTAGATTATAAGAATATTTTGAAGATAATAATGGCTCACTGATTCCTGTTAATCAACTCATAGCTGCTTAGTGACGAGATGAATTCATACCTTTTCCAAAGATATTTGCACGTAAGTGAATATTAACTGAAATTTGTTGTATCGTCGAGGTGAATGATACACACTGAAGAATGAGAGCTTAATAGATTTATTCAGCACCTGTATCCGGTGCTAACGGATACATACAAAAACAGAACAATAAGTTACAAAACAATTAACAAGACAACTTAAAAGGAATAGAGGAGGGTCAGATGTTATATAACCAAACGAAGCTCAGTTCGAATATTAATCAGTTTAGTATCAAGTTATTAATCAACTGTTGAAGTCATAAATTGTAGACTAAGGCTATGAACCAGGTCATCTGGTAGAGTGCTGAAGGGGTGCTAGCTACTCCACAACAGAATTGGATATCGGCTTCGTATCAGTAAGAACTAATTATTACTTCAAAAAATTCTTACAATCTAAAACATTTTCTGGCTTGAAATAATCTGAGAGAGATTGATAAACCGTAAAAAGAGCAAATCAACCAATTAGTCGTGGCTTTTCGAACGGCATTAGTGCGAACAGAACGGAACTGGTAATTGAATTCGAAACGCTGATTCCAATTTTCACGTCGACAACCCTTACACTACCTGCACATCCTAAAATAATATTACTAAAATTTGCTCTCGATCTGTTCCTATGAATCCGCCTGCTGATACATTTATCCCTATTTACTCTCATTATATATTTAAAAATTAACGTCTGTCAAGGATAACCAACCGTGCAAGGCGCCATTTTGAAAGTTTTACTACGTCCTGATATGATTTATTTTTTCTCACTGCAATTTCGAATATTTTATTTTTACATTTCTTATCCATGTCAATTATTTTTTCCTTATGACTTATGAAAGGAAAAATGTTTTAAAAGAGAAAAAAAATGAAATACAAATCAAATGTCTCCTTCCTGCCCAAATTCGTTTGCTGAAGACATCATATATATATATATATATATATATATATATATATATATATATATATATATATATATATATATATATATATATATAACCGTCGTGATTTTGTAAAATAAATTTAACGGTTAGTCAAACGAAAAAATGTATATATTATTTTTTTTTATTTTTTATTTTAACATCAATTATTTTTTTCCTTCAGTACATCAGATAAGAAAATTTATCTTCATCACGTGACATTGCGATTCGTTATTTTTTAAGGCGAACAATGCCAGATGAAATCACGCATATCTGCTGAAATAACATTTTCATCCCAAAACGCAACGTCTTCATGTTCTTTAATGTCATATAAATTTCCTTACATATAATTCTTTTTTTCTATGTGACGTGTTCCTTCAAGCAGTTGGCGAACATTGCTATCCGCAGGTTCCTGTCCTTTGTAGCTCTGAATAAGTGTTGTCTTTCAGTTATTTTTCCTAAAACTTCTTCTGCACTCCATTTAGACAAGTTCTCTAGGTAGATTATTCGCTATTTTCCACTGTCCTTTCTTTTATTCTACCCCGTGAAGCTGGAACAGTTTTCTCTTTGGACCATGCATGCTTAGTCTTCCAATTTATGTACCTTGTAACCCCAGGACGTAGGCGATCATGGCTCTTCAGAATTTCCTGTTCTTTGTTGTTCTTAAGAAAGTTATTTTCGTTATTTTTCTTAAAACCTATTTCGCCATCCATTTACTTAAGCTCGCCAAATATGTTATTCGCTGTTTTCCTCTGTCCATCTTGCCCTTAGTGTTTCCTGTGAGTTACAGATTTTCCAAGCCTTCTTTCTTCATTATATACCCCGGAAACTTCAGGTGTCACTTCCTGATGTTAAGTATAAGCGTCTTATTTTTCCCATTTTCTCTAAAACATATGATCAATCTATGGTATCCTCAGTTTATTTCTATAGAATCACATTTCTGTTGTCACAAGTCTCTTCCTCATATATGAGGAGATTGTCCAGCATTCACTGCCATATAGGAAGATATATATCATGTAACAGTTTAGCACTTTTTTCTTTCGTTCTAAAGAATTTTTTTGTCTCTAAATACTCTGCTTAGCTTTTTGAATGCCTCTATGTCTATCCCAATACGACTTCGGATTTCAGTGTCGCACTTTCCATTTCTGCTCGATCATTTCCCAAATATATGCGTGGTAGCACATTTTAAACTTGAGAGAGCGCAAGTATAAAATCCCCCATTAAAAAAAATAAAAGAAAGAAAAAGAAACGAATTTAGTTTTATGTAGCTTTTCATATGAGCAACAAGAGTTTTCTACAGGCAAAAAAAAAAAAGACCTGAAAATTATCAAGCAATCTATTTTGTTGATGCATAAATTGGTTGGCTTGCAAGGGATTCAAATTAACAAAAAAAAAAACATTAATAATGCAAAGCAAAAATCACTGAAAATATGTTACTGACTTACGTGCAAATGTCTACACTTAACAAGACCTTGTGAACAGATGAGTGAAGATCTTAAAGTGACATCGTACGTATTCAATACACGGATTTCGAAGGGTGCGGATGTAGGCGCAAACGACTTATGCCTCACCAAGTACGTTCTGGGCTGTTTCTCTTTGTCACTCAATCTGTCATGTGAGTATCAGATTTTCCCAGCCCTTTTCTTCATTATGTACTCGATAAATTTCTACAATTCTTTAATTTTTTTAAAAATTTAATTTCATCATGTGAATTTATGATAAAAACTCTGTTGTAATTTTGTAGAAAGGCACTATAGAAAACATTTCCATATATTTATCATTTTAATGTTGCTAGTCAAAAAAATAAAAGGTTATTAAAGTTGCCAGACTCACCTGAATATAATGAATTGAAATACATGAATAAAACAATAAACAAGTCGTTTATTTTTGCATAATTTAAATCCTATCTTTTATTATCAAATTAAAGATTGATTGAAAAGTAATTCTCGATTTTACATATGAGTCGCAAGCCAAGTGTCCTGACTTAATACACTGACATTTTTTAGGTTGGTTAAAGGAGAAAGTCTAATATACTAAACCAAGACGTTAGAAGAAATTAAAGAGCAAATAAAGAAGTTATGTCATCCATGTCATAAGAGTTTCTGATGAAATCAATTGACGCGATCTTGGGTGCCTCGAGAAGCTGGTCGCTAAGTCCGGTGGCCATATCGAATTTGAAGTAAAACCTCATACTAAGGTTTTCCTCACATTCATTTCTTGTTATTAAATAAATTATAAGTATTTTACAATAGAGAGCTACTTTTGAGTCACTCTGTATAAAAAAAGAAAAAAAACCAGATGAAACAAGCGTTTTAATGTCCCCTGAAATGGTCGATTTTAAAATCAACATTTATAGATTAATTGCAGGGATTATTTTATGATTCAATTGTTCTACCTAACGTCTGATATTTTGCCATCCATCATTTTGGATCGAGGTATTTTACCGACCATTTAGCATCATTTTTTTTTTTTTAGATACTATGTAAACCTTTCCTATTCCTCTTGTTTCTTCTGGGAAACTTCTTATTCTTTTCTGTTTCTCGATGTTGCTCCAGGTGTCTTTTAACCCTTCCCTACTCGCTTTCTTGTAGCTAATTTCTGAACACTTGACATTCCTCCTTCGTTGCTGTAGATATCTTGTAGCTAACTGTAATATTTTTTGGGATGTACTAGCTCACCTGAAGTTCTTTGTCATCTCTCTTTTTTGCACTAGGTAACATCTGAATTTCTGCTACCTTGCCTTTTTGCAGTGGGTAACTTCTGACCATTTTCCACTATTCTTTTACGTACAAGGTAACTTCTGGAATTTTGCCATCCCTCGTTTTTGCTCCAGCTAACTATTGACTATTTGCCCTTCCTCTTTGTTGCTCTGGATAGTTTGTGACTGTTGGCCATCCTTTTTCGTTGTCCGATATAACTCCGGAAACTTTTCTATCTCACTTTGTTACTGATGGTAATTTCTGACCCTTTGAATTTCCCCTTTTTTGTTCTAGGTAAACCCCGACCTTTTACCATCAATCTTGGTTGGCATATGGAACTTGCGGCACTTTACCATCTCTTTTTGTTGTTCTAGATAATAAGTGACCCTTTGTCATTACTCCGTGTTCACAAGGTAACTTTTGAACCTATGCTATTTCGCTTCGTTACTGTAGGTAACTTCTGACCCTTTGTCACCCCTATTTTATGTTCTAGGTAACTTCCTGACATTGACCCCCAGTATTTGGTGTTCTAGGTTAATTTTGACTCTTTGCCATTATTCTGTATGGCCCTGGTTAACTTCTGAAATGTTGCTATTTCCCTTCTTTTCTGTAGGTAAGTTCTGACCAATTGTTACCTCTCTTTTATATTCTAGATAGCTTCTGACCATTGTCAACCACTCTTTGTTGTTCTATGAAAATTTCGACCCTTTTCCATTATTCTGTGTTGCCCTAATTATCTTCTGAACTTTTGCTATTTCGCTTCGTTACTGTAGGTAATCTCTGACCCTTTGTTACCTCTCTTTTATATTCTAAATCGCTTCTGACCATTGCCCACCACTCTTTGTTGATCCAGGTGTCTTTTAACCTCTTTGTACTATTTCGCTTCGTTTCTGTAGGTAATCTCTGACCCTTTGTTACCTCTCTTTTATATTCTAAATCGCTTCTGACCATTGCCCACCACTCTTTGTTGATCCAGGTGTCTTTTAACCTCTTTGTACTATTTCGCTTCGTTTCTGTAGGTAATCTCTGACCCTTTGTTACCTCTCTTTTATATTCTAAATCGCTTCTGACCATTGCCCACCACTCTTTGTTGATCCAGGTGTCTTTTAACCTCTTTGTACTATTTCACTTCGTTACTGTAGGTAACTTCTAACCGTTTGTCATACCTCTTTTATGCACTAGGTACCTTCCGACATTTTGGTTTTCTAATTTGTTGCGCTAGATAATTTCTCACCGTTTCCCATCCCGTTTTGTTACTTGGGGCAACTTTGCACCCTTTGTTATTTTGCTTCGTTGTCTTCCTCTTCTGGGAGTGTGATTCTTTGCCTTGTCCTTGTTCTGCTTGTCCCCCAAATCTCCAAAACCTCTTTCCATATTAAATCTTTCAGAAATTCCAAGTCTCTTTTTGCTAGTATAATATTCTTTATAGTTACCAGTTTCCTTAAGACTCCCACTTTTACTCACATCTACTGTTTGGAGGTTGGACTGGATTCAACTCCACGGTGGTATTATATCTTGATTCAGCAATCCTTGCGTTGCTTTAAAACATATTTGCCTATGTTTTCTTTTAGCAATTGTCATCGCCTTTTCTGTATTTAAATTTCCGTCGACTGTTGCTGAAATACAAAGATGACTTAATATATCTCCCTTATTGTTTTGGGCGTCTTCAGCAGATAGAATGCAGTCTCGTTTATGAAGAAACATGAATTCAGTCTTTATTTTTTATATTTAATCTTATCTTGTGTCATGGTTTTGGATTATCGCTGAACATGCTGGAAAAAGCATCGGTTCCCTGAACCGTTCCACTAAGTACCTGACTCATCCCGCTATGCCTCATATTTACAAGGGACCGGGAATGGTTAAGGAGCTGCCGTATATGGGAAGGAGCTGCCCATTTTTCCCTTTCTAGTCTCGATAGAGTCAAAGAACGTCTCCGTATCATTGTGGGTGTCAAATTAGTTTCCATCCTACAACCGCTTTCTCGCAGATGAAAGGACACAAACCTCTCGGTGCTCTGTCGCTATTTCCGGGGAAAGTTGGTAGTACATCGACATTCCTTAGTTCCGCCAGTTTTTCACGACTAAGACCCGCACATTGTAGTGAACCACCCTCATTCCCATCGTAATGAGATGTAAATTTCACTCAGCCAGCTTCTTCCCACGAACCTCTGCCTTTGGAACCGACTTCCAAAAGGATATTTTCCCGATCAGTAGAAACTTAACCTGTCCATGCCTAAAGTTAAACGTGATCTTCCCCACATATCCGCATAAATTATACTTCTTATTCTGCAAACCTCTACCTCGAGTGCCGCCTGGGGCTTGTAAATATTGAACATCACTGTAAAAAAATGTATTCCCAAGAAGGTCACTTATCTAGTTTTCTACATCTAGCTGGAGTTGCTCCCGAACCTTTTTCAGGGTAAACATCATTGTAATTAGTAATCTAATTAATGATTTTAAGTATATTTATTTTCCTAAAGCATAAATTACTTATGACTCGAACAAATCGACCTTTCATCTTGAATCCCAATTGATGAAAGTCATAATGGCCACTGACGGAGTTTGTGGATCTAGACACGTAATCTATTCTGAAATTTTACAGGATATTTATTTTTGCAATAATTGTTCTGCAATTATACAGTTGGTAGGTCTGTGCAAACAGACTTTCTAAAACGTTGAAAAATCTATAATTTTTAACCTTTATTAAGGGATTCCGGATAATTTATTCCAATACAACCATTCTAAAATCTTAAAATATTCATAGATTACAACAAGAGTGAAAATACTCAAAAGAAAGCTAACACGCCTAGCAAAGTGAGATTCTAGATAAAAAGGAAAAAAAAAATACAAAAAATGCTTAATGAAAACCACAAAAGAGGTGCTTGGCTTTTAGGCATACTTTGAAGCGAATACTGCGCAATTGCAAGAAACTAATTAACTTTATTAGGAAAACGTTACGGAGATGCTTTGCCAAAGTTTAGTACACACACAAACACACACACACATATATATATATATATATATATATATATATATATATATATATATATATATATATATATATATATATATATGTGTGTGTGTGTGTGTGTGTGTGTATGTGTGTGTGTGTGTGTGTGTGAGGAGTTGTACCAATTCAAGAATTTTAAAACGGGAAATATGTTATTTTTTTTCACCCAGAGCATAAAGAACTCATAATTTCAGATTTTACAAAGAACTAGGCAATATAGTTCCCTTATTTTTTTTTTTTTTTTTTATATATTTTCTATTGCTTCATCCCAAGCAGGGCGGTCATGTCACTAAAAGGCAGAGGATTACAGGGAATGAAAATGAAAGGGAACGAGAAGACAGCAAATAGGGAGGATTGAGGAAAGGACAAAGAAAAAGGGAACGGGATTCAAGAAATCAGAAGATGGCGATTGACGTTGCATTTAAATATTTGAAGATTGTAGGTGGTAAGGAAGGTAAGAAATCGGAAGGGAGTTTCACAGCTGAGAATTGCGAGAAAAGAAATTGTTAGAGTAGAAGTGGCAATTGCATTTAGGTATTTCAAGATTAAAACGTTGGGATATAGTGACGAATCTAGTTGTAGCTTGCTTACATTCATATAATTGGTGTACCAAGAACAAAGCTCATTGGAATAGTTATCATGGAAGTATTTGTAGAAAAGACAGAGAGAAACAAAGCCACGTCGGTGAGAAGGTGACTGAAATCAAGATGCCTGATCAGGATCGATTACACTTCGTTGTATTTTGTGAATAATGTAGATGTAGACAGCAGCAGCACCTAACTAGATATAGCAGTATTCAATATTTCTTTTCCAGTTCGAATCATTAACTCCTTGTTCTTTTTCTTCTTCCTCCTCCTCTTCCTTGCCTTCTTCTTTTTCTTTTTATTCTTCTTCTTCCTCCTCCTCCTCGTCTTCTTCTTCTTCTTCTTCTTCTTCTTCTTCTTCTTCTTCTAAAAAATAAAAGATACTCTTCAGTCAAATGAGAATAAATAAAATCAAATAGGATAGATTGGACTGCCTCAGTCCCTTCATATATCTATCACCATAGTTATACGTTTACACACACACACACATGTATGCATACAGATACATACGTGCATGCATACACGTACACGCACACACACATACACGCACTCTCTCTCCCTCACACACGCACACACGTATGCATACAGATACATACGTGCATGCGTACACGTACACGCACACACACATACACACTCACTCTCTGTCACACACACACACTCACGCACACACGTATTCATACAGATACATACGTGCATGCGTACACGTACAGATACACACATACACATACTCTCTCTCTCTCTCTAACACACACACACACACACTCACTAATGGGCCAAGAAGCATGGGTTAGGTACCTAACATCTTGTATTATCTCTTTAGCCTGGTGGACTGCATTATTTCGACCTGGCTCCAATCGAACATGTGGTCGAACTAATATGGTGAGATATCGAGTTATGGTGTCTAAAACTCTCTGCCATTTTGTTATATAGGAATAAAGTGTCGCTACCGAACCTTCAGTTTGAACATAGATCACCAGTGAGCAAACACAGCCGATACTATTATTGGATTATGTGGAGCACATAACTATAGACGAGATGAATATTTGGAACGTAGCCTGACGTCTAAACGATCGCTATTTTCTACTCTATTCACTGTTACTAAACGGATCGATATTTCTAGCCTATCATCTATTACTGTTTGAATCTTCATTTATAATCTATCCTCTATTACTATACGGACCGCTATTATCTACTTTGTATACTATACTCTTTCTCTATTCGGATCGCTATACGGATTAATATTTGAGCGAGTGTTATCGAACAAGTACCATTAGTACGAGTGATATTCGAAGGCGAATGGCACCAGCATTGTTCAACGGCGTACTATAGCTTTGTCTGTGATTACAATGTCTCTGCTAAAACGAGCATTTCGAAAGTGACAACGAATATTCGTTGGCATTCCCAAAGTGGCAACAAATGTTCGTTGGCATCAAAAAACATTTGTATTTGCGGAGTTTATGTGCACATAAACCACTTCACCACGTCTAAATTGTACATGGTGTTTACATGGCGAAAGCTACATAAAAATTATTCTACAAATATCTGACAATAATTACAGAACCCGGCAATCAGCGAACTTAGCGAGCCACGTAGCACATTACCAGTTCTCTTGTGTCCAATTATCGAGGTAAGGCACTCATGTTACCTTGTGTTAAAAAGAGCATGCTCGCGGGATTTCGGCTCTAATATTCCATGGATGGTAATGTTAATTGTAGTATTAGCAGTTTTTTACAAGGAAACATTTGGCTTTTATTGATCGAGCAGCCCGCAGTACAGTCGGTTGAAGGTTATAAATTGTTTCTCTTAAAATAATTTTTCAGGAAAATATGTCCTTCACGTCCATTAAGTTATTGCTCTTTTCAGTATTGATGGAGGTTTCCTTCCTAGCTTTTTGTTTGAAGTAGCGTGGAATTTCGACATTTTGATAATGTCATTATTTTTCCTTCCAGTTACATATGCTATCCGTTTAATTGTTGAATATGTTGGTAGTTTACATTATATCTTTATGTTGCTGATAAATTGGTTTCTGTTATACCCTACAGTTCTTGCTTGTGATTGCAGTATAACAATGAACTGAATATTATTCTTGATATTATCTGGTACTGCTTGCATTGAATGTGAGCATAAAATAATCTAGAAGCGCTTGTTTTTTTATTACAGCCTATTATATCCCCAAGGCTCTGGTCACTATATTTAAGTATCGGTGTTCAGACACTGCGTTGTTCCCAGTACTTGGTGGTAACTTCCATGAAGCATTCTCAGTGCATAAATTCAAAAGTGGAATATCACCATCCGTCTGATATCTACTATTACCTTTCTGTCGATTTTTGAAAATTCACAGCGCCTTGCTAAGTGCAGCCAAATTTATGTATAAACTGACTCACAAGCACAGCTTTTATATGTATTGGCATTTCCTGATCATTACTTAGATGGGGGATCTCTTGGGAATGTCAGATACTGCAAGCGCGAATGGGCGGTTGGTGTCATGGATAGCTACTCAAAATTGAAAATCGGAGACTCCACTTCAAATTCCAATCAGGTTCGTATATTCACACGTGCAAATACACTTAGGAAAGTATCCATATCTTAATTAGTTAATTACGTTAATTAGTTGAACTTGTATCAGTAAACATTTATTGTCGCCAAAATATTCGTACAATTTAAAAATATTTGGGGTTTAATTAACCTGCTTTTTTTTATAAGCCGTAAAAAATAAAATCAAGAAAAAATATCCAGATTTTAACATATGTTACTATATACGAAATTCAAAGTTTAACACCCGAATAAAAAAATATACAGCGTTAAAAAACCCACACAAAATAAATTAATGTTAACATTAAAAACGTATGGGAAGCCATAAGTGCGAAATTTATTCCTACAAGTTGGCGGCTATTTGCGAACATCTCATTCATCACAGTTGTTCATTTGTGGAAAACCTGTATATTTCATTTATTTTTATCATTTTTTTTTGCGCGCGTTAAGCGTTCCATGAAATTTAGACCAGACAAGTTCTTTTAAGAAGCTATGTCTTCGTAATTTACGCATGTCTAATTCACTCGTTTCACTCGTGTTTACGTATTTACAAATTTTTTCATAAAAAAAAAATTACGTTGATAATCTAATGGAATAAACTTTCTTTTATTCTTCCATATATATTTCCACCTGGATTCTGGCCTTCCGTCATATTCTGATGAATAGAGATTATATTGATTGTGAAGACGGTAAATCATGATGATGCGTTTTGACATTAAATTGTTTGTTAGTAACAAATTACAGGAAGATAATTCCATTACCAGTAATCAATGCGTAATACTCTCTGTTGTAATAATAGCCATAATTTTAATTCGCGTATGGGAAAAGAAAATTTAGCACAAACAAGAGAAGAAGTGGAAAAAATTAACAAATAAAACACGTTATTAGAATTAGTTGTTAAATACCGGATCTGGTTGGCAACTAGAGTGTATTAGGTCAGGAAAAGTATCCGTTATTTGCAAGTAGAAAAACAGCCATTCAAATATAAAACTCACACGTGAGAAATTACAAAAACGATGTTTTGTATTGTAAATTATGAT
>OZ010582.1:91894659-91922159 GCA_963932145.1 Acanthosepion lycidas | reverse complement strand
TTCAACCTAGACTTGAAGAGCAGTGGTTCGTGCGAAGCAGCTAATGGAGCGGAACTTGCTTCTGACGACTGGAATACTCAGAAGCAATGACAGTGGTTCCCTACAATGTGCGTAAAATGGCGGGTCCGAACCGTGAATGTTAGAACTGTTGTAACTAAGAAAAATTGTTCGTCTGAGTACTTTTAATGGAAGTAGCGAGTTTTGAGAGTCTTGGTTACATCTCGCCTCTTTGTGTGTGTTTGTTAGAGATGGAGAGAGAGAAGATAAAAGGAGTGAGACAAACAGATAGATAGATAGATAGATAGATGTATGGGGGCATCATTTTTATAAAAAAAAAAAAAGGAAAAAATATCGCATATCTTTATCATAAGCTTCAATTTATGATATATGAGTTTAGAAAAAAAATGGCTGTTTGACGACGGAGTTTTATGCATCAATGAATGGCCGAAATAAATAAGTAATAAAAAAAAAACTTTTTTCCAGTCTTGTACAACCGATGGCTGTAAATGTATGCACTTAATAAAGACAACAAATAGTTGTTTGCGTAGACGCATGCGCACGGATCTTTTTCATGTTCTGTTTTCATGAATACCTTACTCTTTCATTGATGTAGGCTTTTGCCGCGAAAATCTGCCTAGTATTCATCTCAAGAGGTCTTCGTTCAAACGAATGGAAATTAAATTATTTTACAAATGTAATAGGCGCTCTCCTGTGTGCAACGGTGAAAAGGTTTTATATGTAAATGCAGGGTTATCATTTATATATTTATTTAGACGTTCAATTTGTCCCGAGAGTTTCAAATATGGAAAATCCGGTATCAGAATTCTATGCTTGTTTTCCTTTTCATCAAGGTTCTTTCATTTTCCTATTTTGACTTTTATTTCTTTCGTGGTAATGTAATTATATTACAACGTTTTCTTGCCGGCTATCTGGTTTATCTTGTAATCGGATGCATATGCAATTAAAATGTATTTGAAATCGAGTCAGCTCTGGAAACGTTGTTACGGCATGATATATATATATATATATATATATATATATATATATATAGATAGATAGATAGATAGATAGATAGATATAAGGCGTAAAAAAAATATTCTTACAAACTTTAGGGGCGGGATCCTCACACCAAAACAAGTACAAAAGTCCACATAAATCTATGTACGTAATTCCTTCGTTTTCGACTTATTAAATTTAAAGATTATGGTAGCCATTGTTAAACATACAATCCAAGATACAATCCAAAAATATTTTACTAATTTCGGAAGCCGTTTACAGAAACAAAAACAAGGAAAATGCCCTTGTGTATATATGTCCAAAAGGCCATCGTTGTACCGCAACATTGCATTTCATAACAAATGTTCAAAATTTCCTCCGCTTCATTCTATACGCGCATGCGCCAGTTGGATCACTGACTGGTGGACGCTTTCAAATACTCCAACATGGCGTCGACACATTTCATATATTCTTTTCTGGAAGCCGGTCCCAAATTTTGTAAAAGTGTTATTGATACAAACTGTACAATCGTTTGTGAGCTTATAAATACACAAGCACCCACACACACACCTCATATATATATATATATATATATATATATATATATATATATATATATATATATATATATACACTTTATGTATCTATGTGTGTGCGTGTGTTTGGTTAAAAATTTCAGGTGGAGTATATCTGTAAGAGGAAAATTTGAATAAAGTCAAAAGGAAAACTTTTCATTCTATGCGGGACTGTGTCAAGATAAATGTTAGGATTTGAAATGTTCCACAAGTATTTATGCACAAGAGCAAACATGTTATTGTTTTTAAATCCTCACATTTGCCTTGATGAAGTCCCTCAGAGTAAGAAACGTGTGTGTTAAGATAAGATTTCATTTTGTTGTTTTTCATGTGTGTGTTTGTGCGTGTATATATATATATATATATATATATATATATATATATATATATATATGCGGTATTTAGTGGAGAGTGCTCAATATCCGTGATTAAGCTAAGATATGGGTTGCATAGATAGCAGTTTTGAAGATCCCGGAAACGAAAATACATACAAAAACTCACACACGCACACACACATATACATACACATGTGCGCGCAATTATTCCAATATCGAATATTTTACATCCATTCGTGTATAGGTTTTAAAATTACACCTTCACATCATTTAACAGGCCTGATTTAGCAAGTTTTAAACATAATTCGATGTTAGTTTAAAAAAAAAAAATTAGAATTAAAATATTTCATTTTCATTTATTTTTCTCCTGTTCATTTTACATTGAATAATATATTGATCAATGATCACGTTGATTCTGTAAGATTGATCGATAGCAGAAAAAAAGGAATATGCTTCATAGATAGATAGATAGATAGATAGCCTTAGCATAGGAATGAAACCGGTCGATCTCTAAAAGTTTGAGAATCTTCCTTCATAAATATAACAAAATTAACACACACGCTCAGTATAGATAGATAGATAGATAGATAGATAGATAGATAGATAGATAGATAGATAGATAGATAGATAGATATGGATAGAACGAGCTAGATAGACAGACAGACATGGATAGAATGAGATAGATAGATAGGCAGACAGACAGACATGGCTAGAATGAGATAGATAGATAGATAGATAGACAGACAGACAGACAGACATGAATAGAATGAGATATATAGACAGACAGACAGACAGACAGACATGAATAGAATGAGATATATAGACAGACAGACAGACAGACATGAATAGAATGAGATATATAGATAGATAGGCAGACAGACAGACATGGATAGAATGAGATAGATAGATAGATAAAAATTGAGAGATCTTACCTATGAACATATTTAAAACTATGGCGGTATGAGAGTTCATCTATATATATATATATATATATATATTATTTCAGGATTATTTTCCATCTTATTCAAGATGATATTCACCCTCTCTAATCTTCTAACTTTCTGTCCTGGCGTAATAAGTTACCTGACGGTTTTCACGTGCGTTTACATTTTCAAGTTTTTTCACTGCTATTTGTACTGTCATACCACCCCATAAAAAAAAAAACAACTAGAATAAACACGCGAACTCTCAACTATAAAATTGATTGTCCTATTACAAATTAGCTATTATGCTTAACTTTATATATTGTGCAAAAGCAAACTCTTCAACAAGACATATTTTTTATAGTGAATTAAAAAATATTAAACACACTCTCATTAATAATGTATTTCCTAATTACATTGTTGATGGACAATTTAGACGAGGTATTGGGAATATTAACATAAATAAACATCTACATAATACGTGCACAAATAAATTTAATCATATCAAACTACTATACCTAATCATATACATTCTAACTATAAGATGGAGGAAAAAAAATCTAAAAAAAAACTCATAAACGGTAATATATCCTCCATTAACGCAAGTAAAAAAAAATTAATTGCATATTATACTAAATTTAATACAACCAACCTAGTTATCCATAACAACTTTTCTCCGTCAACTTACAAAAGACCAACATCGCATATAAATTTAAATATCCTTTGGAAGATTGCATCTCTTATAAAAATGTTAATACTTATATTGGTTTTACAACGACGACGATGGCGAGAAGGCTTAAGTTTAAAAGGAACACTTAGGTCCACATTCTCAGTTTAGACATATAGTAGCCAAAAATAAATCAGTGCTTCATCAAGATAATAATAAGCAACATCTGAAAAATTGCGGCGAAAAATAAATAAAGTCAGCTATGAGTATAGCAACAAAATTCTTAAATATTGATAGCAGCAAGGTGTTATATAAAAAATTCTAAATTAAAATATTACAAATAAATTCTTTTAAAAAATCACATAAGTTACCTCCCTTGCGTATCGGTGAAAAATATTTTGAATATACGGTGTTAACTTATCAAACGTGTTAACGTTAATCAAAAGACATGCTAGCCATGAGGATTGTCTCATATGAGATTGAAAATACTTGAGAAAATAAAATTATTTGAAATAAAATTTTGGAAATTTCCTTGATTAGTTTTCAACATCCACCAAGAAATTAATTCGAGAAGAGTAAAGAAAACTAAAATAAATAAACATAATATGTCTACATTATTTAAACAAACATGCTTTAATGAAAATATGCTGCCTAAGCATATAAATTCTTGATGTTCAGCAGAGAATCTCAATTCTATGGGCATGAAAATGACATATACATACAATGCAATGGTTTTTCTGTAGGTTATATCTATATAAGTGTGTGTGTGTGTGTGTGTTTATTACTTAATTGCTTTATTTTTATCCGGCATTTTTATTAATTCAAACTTTATTTTTAGTGGATAGCTGTATTTGAAATAGACACTTCGTTTTTTTTTTGTTTTTGTTTTTTGTTTTGTTTTTAAACTTGCATATTATATCTATCGACATATTAAGATTTTTCGATTGCACGTGCCGCTAGGCGTAATACACACTGTTTAAAATGAAAAAAAAAGGTGTGAATATTTCTAACACTTGTATACACTAAAACTAATGGGTGAAGTAATAAATAGATAGATAGATAGATAGATAGATAGATAGATAATGAAAAGGCTGAGATAAGTAGATAATGAAAAGGTTGAGATAGATAATGAAAAGGTTGAGAGAGATAATGAAAGATTGAGATAGATAGATAGATAGATAGATAGATAGATAGATAGATAACGAAAAGGTTGAGATAGATAGATAATGAAAAGGTTGATTTAGATAATGAAAAGGCTGATATATATATATATATATATATATATATATATATATAGATAGATAGATAGATAGATAGATAATGAAAAGGTTGATATATATATTAGTTTGGTGCAAAAATATTGTCGTTTTTGACGTATTTTTTAACGTCAAAAATATTTTCGACAATATTTTTGCACCAACCTAATAGATAATGAAAAGTTTGAGTAAGATAGATATATAGATAGATAAATAATGAAAACATTGAGATAGATAGATAGATAGATAGATAGATAGATAGATAGACAGACCGTGATTATATTCTGAGTGCACAGTTTCACAAGACATAAGCTGTTGAAGTAAAACAGAAATAAGAAACGTATGCTATTGATAAGCCAGGTTGATGTATCAAGTCTTTGCAGGCGATATGTCATCCTGATTGTGTTGAAAGGCTGCAATCGATAAATCTGCTGTTGAGGTAGCATATTTCGTTCTGTTCTTCCTTCTGTATTTCTTAATGTGTTATCTGTCTTCTTTCTTTTTTGCTTCATGTACTGCATGAAATACTTAGCTTAACTCTGCTACATATACACATCCAATTAAAATAAAACGAATTCATAAAATTATTTTTAGAGATCAATTATTAAGACAACATGTCACAGCTACCTGGTGTTATTTTTAACCGTGAAACTAGTTAATGTCACATCACGTCACAAGTCCCGTAATTCAGGCGTGCCTTAAGGACACCGTCTGTACTGCAGGCATAGTATTAGTGATGCGTCACACTTTGGGTAGAATCTTTCTCTCCGCGTATACTTGTTTCCATCACAAGGGCAAAGGAAACCATTTTGACACGCTGTTTAATGCATAGCTATAGAGAGATGGGTTCATACAGAATCACTTGTTGACATCCAACTGTAGCAACATGCGCAACCTATAGCAAGTTTTAACGAGAAAGAGATTAATCATACTATAAACAAATTGTTTATTTTCCACAATAACTTGAACAGAAGTTTAGTAAGGCAACACATATCGGAAGTAGACAGAGCAATAATCGTTAGTAGATATGAGGGTAAGATGTTTTTTAACTTTTAAGAAGAGAAATATTACACTCGGTATGAAATTTTGGGTTTCCTGTGATAAGTACTGACACAAAAATTCGAAGCATAACGATCACCAATTTTTGAGCATTTAGTTTTAGATATCGTCTGAAAAAATGACAGAAATATCGAATTACTGCAGGTTTTTAATGACAAACCGACTTTAGAATTTTACTATTTCAAGAATAAATCAAAATAAAGTTAAAATCTTTTGTATTAGAAATATTGAATGGAAAATACATTCAAACCAAAATTCTAATCATTAACACCACAAGCAAAATATGCACTTTTTTTTTTTTGCTGTATTCGATGTCTAAAAACTGTGTAAAAGAATTGTCAAAGATTAATAAAAGTCAAGATTTGTTAGATCATTTGTTAGATCATAATTAGCAAAACCAATAAATAGATAAAAGTATATATCACCACCATATTGATGCTGGTCATCGGTTATACAGTGTAACCCGGATATAAGAGACCCGAATATAAGAGAAACACGGATATAAGAGAGATTTTCTCTGGTCCCAAATTAGAGACATTTTTACCTAAACAAAATAGAGCAAACCCGGATATAAGAGACTTCTTCTCCGGTTCCGACAACTCTCTTATATCAGGGTTACACTGTAATACAAAATGTTTTAAATTTGCATTATTTATTAAGAATCACAATAAAAGTCTATCAATATAACGTAGCTAAATTGTTTAGTATAATTCCTCTTTGGAGAAAACGAAGGTCTTGCTTGATGGCACAATTATTTAGCGATTTTCCAAGCATAGATTTGATGTGACACAAGGCCGAAGGTAAGGGACACACAACGAGGACTGAACTCACTACTGAGTCGTAATTGTCCTAGCGAGACAAGATTGCTAACCATTACACCACCTCGAGGAACACAGGCACAATTAGTTAATAATAATGTGCTTGTGCCATACCTCTTGTCCATACAGAATTTGTATAGGGACAAGATATGATCATCATATATAACCTTCAGTGATGAATATATGAGATATAATTTTCAATATGTTATCTTCAGTTAGTGATAAATTTTATAAAGCTGTGATATAAGGCTTCCAGCGATTAATGCAACGAAATTCTAAATCTACGATTTTGAAGCTAAACGTAATCTTTAAACACGTTTCCTCAAAAAAAAAAAAGAAAAAAAGAAAAACAAACAAAAAAAAAATCAAAAAAACAAATGGTAATTATATCTAAAAAAATATTTTGAGTCTTTATTTTGGATATAAAATTCTAACATTAAAAGTGAGCGCAATTCCACGATTTCAAAATCGACCTGCCGTAGTAGACGGTCTCCTGAAAACAAAAAATATTTAAGAGTATGTTTTCATAAATTTTAACCGGTATTTACATTTACGATTTAGTCAATGAATGCCGAATGTTCGCTGTATGAAAACAGTTGATCATACCATTGCCATTAACACGAGGGGAACAAAACAGTAACTAGTAAAAATTGAACTCAGCAAGCTTACTTCTCTTTTCATGACAGTAATCGCGCTGCTATCCTCACCCGAAATATCTTAGACACAAGGCCAGATGTATGACACATCATGTCGTGATCGATCTCACTATATTCGTGATGGTTTGAAATCTGAGCTTGTTAAATGTCACTTACGCGGAATTAAATATCACTTACTTGGATTCTTTGAGATTTCGTCTTCTCTGTTCCGTGTCCCTACAGGACGTGAAGAATCACGGACCTCCACAACCTCCTATCCTATTTAAACCTTACCCGCTTTTGTAATTTTATAAACACCACAGCTCCGTTCCACCATCCATTTCCACATGCTCTCCAGATAGGTGACTCGCTTCCTTGCTCTTCCCATTTTGCCATCGATATGCTCAGTAAGTATCAAATTCGCCTAGCCTTCTTTCCTCATTATGTGCCCAGTAAATTTCAGTGTGTCTCTTTATGATTCCGTGTATGAGTCTCCTTTTTGTTTTTATGATCCTTACGTCTTCTTTGTTTGCTCACGAACTCGGTATGCTTAGGATCCATCTGTAGAACCACTTTTCTGTTGTCTCTGGATATCGCTTCATCTGTGATGAGATTTTTAACCGTTCATTGCCATATAGAAAGACTGGTAACATTTTACAACTCTTCCTCGATTCTAATTATTTTTTCCTCTTTCTCAGCAATTCACTTACTTTTTCAGCAGGTATCTGTGTCTATGCAACGAGCGTTCGAATTTCGCTAACACATATTGAATCCCATGTTTAAAAAAATCACAACCCCAACATTTAAGCGTTTTTAAATTTTATATTTTTTTTAATCGTTTCGCCCCAGGAAATGCAATAAGCAGACGAGAACGCAGGTGATTACAGGGAGTGAAAGAGAAATAAGGTGAAAAGACTGAATGTGCTTTCATCAATCCTTCCTATTCACGCGTTGAAAGCAGAAAAAATGAATAGGCTTCAAGAAAACGTAATATGGTGTTTGATGTTGCATTTTCAATTTCGAAGAATGTAGTTATCAGAGAAGAAAGAAATCGGAAGGGAGTTCTACAGGTGAGAAGTGTGAGAAAAGAAACTGTTAGAGTAGAAGTTACGGTTGCATCTACAGTTGCAGCCAAAATTTTCAAAACGGCATTGTTTTCGTCAAAAAAGTAGGTATAAGTTTTTATCAAAGTTGTTTTATATTCTATAATTTCCACAGAGAATACATACGATAGTAATTGTTATTGTCTGAGATTTTGGTTTAATTTGAGAGGATAAAACAAAAGTTATGGATGATTTAGTGATATACTGCAAAACTCATGGCGGCCAAAATGATCAGAACGGTTCAAAGAATAACAAAATAATAAAAAATGAGAATACTGGAATAATTTAATATTTAGTGTGAAGCCCTTTAGCTTCAATCACACTTTGGCATCTTCGACTGCATGAGGAAATTAAATTTTCTGACGAAAACAATGCCGTTCTGAACATTTTGACCGCAAATTTAGCTAGTACAATACTAAAACGGTAAGACTTAGTTACCAATCTAGTAACATACGTCATATCGATGAGAAAGGGACTGAAATATAGATGCTTTGTCAGGATCGATTACATTACAGAGGGTTTTTTTTAAAATATTGCCAAGAATCTCGGAATGTGCAGCAAGATCAGCAGAGAAGATATGGCAACAATATTTAATGCACGGACGAAATGTAGATTTATAAATGTGCTAGACGGATTGTGGCAAGAAAAAATTCTGGCACATCACAGTGAACTAACATTCTTCACGGTACACGCAAAAATTGATCCAACATAGTCGGTACACTTCAGGTTAGTGAAAAACGCGAGGCCAAAAAAGCGTAGAGTATTGCTCCACTTTAGTTTAGCATCAACCATAGCAGACAGAAAAGATTCCCTGTGGCGATTGAATAAAGCAATTTTTTTTTTTTTTGGAGGCGTCAAAATTTACAAACTATTTCTTCGGTTAACCGCGGATTGGAGGTTTCTTTTCAAACGCATTTGCCAGATTTTCTGTGTCAGGTCTGTCGGGTTTGCTACTGAGACTGGAGTAAATAGTTGTCATCTGCATAAATACCTAGGTGCGAACTGATGACATCGGGGAGATCATTGATGAAGTTTTAGAAATATTCGATCCAAGGGTGAAACTTCGGTCCAAGAATGGAGCCCTGGAGACCCCCGCGTTAGTATGAAAAGATCTGGAACCGAGTATGGAATGATGTGTTTATAGGGGTAGAGATCAATTTTAAAAACAAACATAGGTTCTAAAAAAGCATTGCGAGAAACACAGATGATATGGAGACGCTTAACATTATTTTTTTCTTTTCATTTCTAGCATCTGATTCATCTAGATGCGAAGTCTAAGCGATTTTATTCAGCATTTCATCGATTTTGTTTTTTTTTTGTTTTTTTTTCTGACTGTTGCTTTTATTTAAGGAAGAGGAAATATTGTATGAAATTGGACCAAATGACTCTGAAATTAGTGCACTTTATATATTTTTTCGACATTAATGAATTGCTTTCTCTTTTGTTTAAAACAACATTTTTACTTCAAAATGATAGGAAATCCATATACAAAAAACAATATATATTTCCAATTGTCCTTTTATACCAATCTGTCTTGTCCACAGAATTGATCTGGGAATTTAACTATATTGTCGATTTGGGAAAACAATCCCTTACTATAAAAGTAATTTATATTAACCAGAAAAAAAGGCTTAGACAGAAGCGTCTATCTTTTTAAATTTGGATTTTTTAATGTAACTATAACAACAAAAACATTTCGATTTCATTTTTGCCTTCAAAAAGTCTTCCCTGATCCAATTATATATATATATATATATATATATATATATATATATATATATATATATATATATATATATATTGGTTTTGTGTCTGACATGTTTTCTACAATGATCATCTTGTAGAAGTGCCCAGAGCCAATCGAATTGAGAGGTTGTAGAGTAAGATGCCGAATTTATACGGATGTGTGTAGAAGATAACGGTAAATCCTAGATTTAAACAGGTTATAATGATCCGGGAAGCATCGCTTTGGATGACGGTTCTACGGGGTAGCGCTTCATCTGAAAAAGCTGCTCGAGTGGAACTTTAATTTCACCAAAAGAATACGAAGGAAAGTACGTGTCATGGGTGGTCTTAGAAGGTCAGAACTAGTGGAACTAAGTCTGAAAAACTCTCTGTGGAAACAGCGATAGAGCAACGAGAGACTTGCATCGTGAGATCTGTGAGAAATAGGTTGAAATGTGGAAAATATTTCCTGACACACATGGACCCAATGATGATTTGGGACTCTATAGAGAAGGGAAAACGAAGACTGGGCAGCGTCTTCCGTCCATTTATGTATATAATATATATTGTCATTGGCCGATCCTCTATTTAGAACTGATGTCGCTTAACGGTATATCGTTTAGAATTATGGGAATCAAGTGAATGAATGCAGGAAATTAATTCACTTCACTCAAAATGGTATGCTTTGATCTTTGTCGACCGATGATGACCTAGTAAGATAACATGAGTAAGCCTTTGTCACAGTCTGATGTTGTAGGCGTATTGATGTCAAAAGTTATATCAGTGGACTTTGTTGTTTGAGCGTGTTCGTGACCCTGATACGCAAAGAATAGCCACCAATATTAGTATAGTTATTATTTTATTATCTGTTGATACGAATTCCTTTCAGTTTGGCACAATAATCAGATTACAGAAGATGAAGGAACATTGTTTTGCATGAATGGAATCTTTTGCCTAATGATTCATGATTAATATCTGTACCACTCATTAAAAAATGATTTTAGTTTGATTATTATCATAAACTTTGATAAGAGCAATAATTCTACTGCTAGGTGAAAACATTAGTCCATGTGATGTCTTCTACGTCCTGTTCTTTGTTCATTTTTTTATGAATGAGCCAAATTCTATATCTCAATTGAGACCAACCAATGTAGCTCTATAAAATACGACGCGATATATGCAAAAAAATCATTTAAAATTTTGGACATTATATTAAATTTTTTATATTAAGTTCTTGAGCGTAAAACCTTAAATAAAAGAATATTTTCCTGAAATTTAATGCTTCTTCATATTGTGCACATATTACTATTGGCTACCAAAAACATTAATTAATTAATGATAAAATCCAAAGAATAAGCAATATTATTAATCCTAATCTGGCGGATCGGCTTCATTCATTTTCCCATCGGCTTATGGTTGCTTGTCTGTGTTCTTTCTATAAATAATATCATACTAGTTGTTCAGGTAGCTCTTCGCTATGGTATCTAGATTAAAAAAAAAATGACGCACTACTAGAATGGCGCCAAGATTTCAACAATTTGGCGTGATGTAACCTTAAATTACATTTCTATGCTAACAGTTGTTTTCATCGCAATTCTCGCTTTTAGTACCCACTTCCAGTTCCTTGCTTTCTAATCAACCATAATCTGTAAAAATGTAAATGCAATGTCAATCGCTATCTACCGTCCTGCTGATTATTTTTTTTCTCTTTCCGATCTTTGTTAATATTTCTGTTCGCAATTCTCCCACACATTGTAACCCCTTTGTGTCTTATTGGCTTTACTACCTTGCATGGGGTGATGTCGGTTAAAAAAAATTAGTAAGAGGAGCCGTTTCTATACAGGAAACTTTCGTCATTCATTGACCGAAATGTCAACGTTACTGTCGGTGTTTCTGGTACTAATGTAATTTTCCTTCGTAACGTTGTGTTGAAGGTAATATAAAAAATCAGCAATTTGATTACGTTATTATTTTAAATTCAAATTACACATAGATATAAAATTTAGTTGTTGCTACGAGTATTATGAGAATTGTTTGATAAGACTCTGTGTGTATATAAATGAGACATAATTTAGCTATGATCAGAGAGATGTAACGTGTGTCTTCTTGTATTTTCTTTCGTGATGATCAGTCAGTCACTTAAATGCTATAAGCAATAAACTATTAAGCAATCATGTCTCTTTCGTTTCATCATTGACTAGGCAGACGATTTTCCCTCAATAGGTTGCTGTTTCTTTTTACGCTAGACTGGTCGTCATTCATGTCTGTAGAACCTAGTACAGTGTAACCCGGATATAAGAGAGTTGTCGGGACCGGAGAAGAAGTATCTTATATCCGGGTTTATCTTATATCCGGGTTTGGTCTATTTTGTTTAGGTAAGTATGCTCTAATTTAAGACCAGAGACAGTATCTCTTATATCCGGGTTTCTCTTATATCAATGTCTCTTATATCCAGGTTACACTGTATATCCTACTATTCACACATAGATGCCACGTGTGAAGAGAGGGATTCAAACCTATCCAATGATATTTGCTCCTAAGTGGATGTAGCGAACTCGACTGGAATTCAAACTCGATTCTCCGATTTTCCATTCCAAACCGTTATTACAAAACAACACAAATAATAATGCGTATTTAAATTGAAACTTCCACAGAATATTGTTTATATAAATGTAAAACTATCCTGAAAATTTTAACGCCATCAGTTGTTTAAGACCAGTTTTATTGTGAAAACATTAATCGACATAGTAAAATCTGAAATGTCTTTTACAACATAGTCCTGTTCCTCTGTTGTTCGAAGTGTTCGCATTTTTTCAGAAAAAAAAAAGGTTTTAATTTTCAGGCCTTTCAATGTTCTCTTAAGAACGTAGCAAGTATTTGAAAAGTAATTAAATTCCAAATTTCATTCTGCCTCAAGGTCTGTTTTGTTTCCCAATGTCTTTTTTAACCGTCTTCGCAAAGTTTTTGATCCACGATCAATATTTCCTTGTCATAACTGCTAGTTAATAGGCTTAGCTTTATAAGGCACACGGCTAAATAAAGATGTTACGTTATGCATTAAAAATCCGGGGTTTTCGTCGCTGCTAACACCGATTCCCATGAGTATAAATAATTACCTCTCTTGAAAATCACATAGTAAAATATGTAAGTTGACTCTACTTTCAGTGGGGACGAGAATAGGCAAATATTATCTACTGCAGAGAGGTAAAATATCCAAAGAGAGAAATCTAGTATGTAAATGTGAACAGAATCATAGATAAACTATAATTTCCTATACCCGAAAAAAAAATAATTGCTCAAAGACACAAATATAGACCACTAATATTTACTAATTTCTAAACCAATGAAATAGCCGGCTAAAAAAATAAACGGACAATATATAATGACAAAAGTACGCAGGCGTAGGCTTTAAGAAAGTTTTATTCAACTGAGTTTACAAGGTTCGCGTATAGTGTCCTTTTATAGTCCCAGTAAGCAGAAATATCTCTCTCAAAGAGGAGAGTAACGAAACAGAAAACTCCTGATTATTCATAACACATTATTCACTTATGTCCGAAGCAATAAATGCTTCAAGACTCAAATTTAAATGATCGGTATTTGCCTATTCTTATATGCAAACAGAAACAACCAATATTTAACTATTCTTGCACCAAGTAAACGTTTATAGGTCCATATACACCCCTGTATGTATGTATATATATATATATATATATATATATATATATATATATATATATATATATATATATATATATCCATGAATCCTTCATACAAAAAACAAATATAGAGGTTAATGATTTAAATGGCGAGAATACATCGTCGCAAACAATATAAATAAGGTACATCAACCCCGAACCTGTATATGAATGATATGATCCCTGTTTATAAATTCCAGTTGCATAAGGCCTTTTAATTTTTACAAGCTTTCGTGTCTGATGATGTCTGTAGGAACAGACGAAAGCTTGTAAACACACACACACACACACACACACACATATATATATATATATATATATATATATATATATATATATGTGTGTGCATTGCAATGGCTTCCATAGCTTGACGATATTTATATATATATATATATATATATATATATATATATATATATATATATATATATATATATAATACACAGCCAATATTGAACTATTCATGCACCAATTAAATGTTTATAAACATGCAGGTAAATGAAATATTTATCTTCTACGAACCAAGCAATTAAATAGATTCAAATATAAACACGGATATGAACGTATATAGATTTTTTCATTTGTGCGTATATATATGTTTCAATCACAATCTGCAACATTTTCCTGAAAATGTAAAATAATGTTACATTTTTTTAACAATATATATTTATTAATTAATAAATTGCGAAAGATTCAATGGAATTTCGTAATTATCTCATTTTTTTTTTATGGGTTTAAAAAATTAAAAGTTTCGGGTCTTACCTCCAAATTTTGGATTTTCATACTCAGCCTACGGTTGGGGTTGTATAAATATGGTGAGAGGGATATGTACTATTCCAATGTGGTATTTCAAACTAATATCAAATTGGATCTGTATTTGCACGTGGTGTGCATGTGTGTACATCAAATAGTAAATAGTCACGGAAACACTGACATACGCATACATATTACAATTCATACGCATATTTATTACAATTGTCACTTCCTGTTGTTAAGTATAAGTGTCCATTTTGTTGACATTTTTTCTAGAACTTTGTCACTGTTTACATGCTCGATCCACTGTATGTTCAGCATCCTTCTGTAGAACAACATATCTCTTCGTTCTAGTATGTTTCCACTTCTGAGGAGATTGTCCGGTATTCACTGCCTTAGAGGAGGAGCTATACTAAATAACAGTTTAGCTCATTTTTATCTGTTTCTAACGTTATATTTCTGTTTCTTAATACTATGCTTAGCTTTTGAAAAGCAACTTTCGCTGTACCAATGCGACTTTGGATATTCGAGTCGCATTTTCCGTACTAGGATAGAACGCTTCCTAGATATCTAAATTATTGCATATCCGTATTTCAAATCTATGATCTGACCATCCTTTTGCTAACAGATATGCATTCCGATTCTTGCAAATTATGCTTAATCCTTTCTCCTTGCTTTCATTCACTACCTTCTGTAGGAGTTCTACCAACTTCTTTTATGTGTCTACTCTCAATACTGTGTCATCTGCATATCATATTTTGTTTTAGCTTGTGACCGCTAATAACAAATCCTGGTAGGACTTGTAATTCTTTCAGAATTCACTCGCTTTATAGATTGAAAAGATCCGGTGAGCAGACACATCCTTGTCTTACACCCCTTTTTATTTTTATATATTGACTGAACTTATTTTCCTATACGCATGCACGTGGTTTGCTGCCGGTATTATTCTAATATCCTCCCTGCATTTTTCAAGGCTACTGAGCATTTTCAGTTTCCAATTACCGGATAAAAATATCGGATATGCTGTTCGAAATCAAGCCGCTGAACAATTTTTTAGCTCGGTTGCCCGTAAAATTGACCATTAGTATCAATATCGAGACAGAAAATAATTCATCTTTTTAAAATTTCCCTCAGCAGGGTGAATCCTGGAAATGTTCCAGCATTTTATGAAACACACCTGTCTGCGCAATACACGAGGGAAGGAAATATTAGTAACGCTAATTATCTGTTAATGTTATTGTTCCCTTTACTGAAACCTTCTAGTGCATGACTTGGAAGTGAGCCATTTACAATTTACGCTAGTAATCATTTTGTAACATACGAGATGTTAAAAATTAGTTTAGTGACGTCAAGCTATGGAAGCCATTGACAATGCACAGGTTCTCCAAATATGTGACTATTATTTGAAACGCTGTCATAGAATTAACTGTCAAGATTATATTTCAAAAACCTGCATGATTTTGTGTTCGTTCCTGTAACACAATAGAAAGACATTTTGTATTTTAAATTTCCTTATTACAAAATAAAATTGTAAACGTAACGACGCCGGATTCCGATCAGTTGTTAATTAATTATTACTTATCAAAGGGATCTAAATCATGATATAATAGCGACCTTAGATGTGGTACAAGGATAAGAGTACGAGGCCCCAAGTGAGAATCAAACTCGCTACTCAGTCGTAATTGTTCTAGCGAGAAAATCTTGCTAAACATTACACCGCCTCGAGGTGCTCAAATGATTTTCTAAGCGTAGCGTAGATGTGGCACAAGGCAGAAAGTAGGGGGCACCCAGTGAGGATCGAACTAACTACTGAGTCGTAATTGTTCTAGCGAGACACGTTTCCTAACCATTACACCGCCTCGAGGTGCTTAAATGATTCTCTAAGCGTAGCGTAGATGTGACACAAGAGCGAAAGTAGGGGGCACCTAGTGAGCATCGAACTCACTACTCAGTCGTAATTGTTCTAGCGAGACAAGTTTGCTAACCATTACACCGCCTCGAGGTGTTCAAATTATTCTCTAAGCGTAGCGTAGATGTGGCACAAGGCCGGAAGTAAGGGAGCACCCAATGAAGATCGAACTCACTACTGAGTCGTAATTGTTCTAGCGAGACAAGTTTGCTAGCTATAACATCAATCAAGGTGCTCTCTTTGGTGTTAAAGAGATTGTCTCCCTAGACCAATTACAATTGAGTCGTGAGTTCGATTCTCAGTGGGTGTTCCATATTTTCGGTGAAATAATTATCCCAAAATGGATCTAAATCTGCTTTCATGAACTAAATACCCAAATTACCCTCACCTTGCAGCACATTTTTCTGTAAGTAAATGATTGATTTTAAATAATTGTTATAATTTGTGAAGAAAAATGATCTATGTCAGTATTTGTCAGTATTACTCAATGATCTTGCTGAAGTTGCTTCCATCTTCTGGCTTTCTCCTATATTTTGGATAGGAGAATATTTTCAGTGGGAGTGGTGTTGCTATCTTCCCTCCCCCGGGGGACCAACTAAGATCAAAATGAAATATACTTATCCAAGTAAGCTGGGAAATTCAGTTTCAGAATATATATAGCTACGGGGGTCTATCTCCCAAATCCTAGGAAGAGTCCGATAACAAACAAACAGACAAAGGCTACAACTTTATATAGAGAGATTATTACAGGTTCTTTAATTTAAGCGATATATACATGTTGTTTTAATATCCTAATATATATAATATATATAAGTAGATGTCTCCCTAGACTTATCAATGCAAATATGCAATGTATTTTCATTGATATTTCCAGGGAAAAATACTTTCCCATGGACGAAATGGTTATCTGCATGAGGTAGTGTGGATCTCATCAATTGTAATTCACCATATATATATATATATATATATATATATATATATATATATATATATATATATATATATATATATATATATACACACCCTCGCTATTTTATTAACATTCCTTTTTCTACCTACATCTATATACGTTACAACTTAAAATAAGCCCGACTGACTATGAAGCTATAACTAATTTTCACCGGTTTTTACGTCATTAAGGGATATATTTTTTGTCCATTGTGAAATTATTTTGTGTATACCAAGTCTCGAAAAAACACTTTATAAAATTCACTATATTTTTTTCCATAATGTTGAATGTTTTAGAAATTAAACTACATAAGCGGAAAAATCTCAAGCTGATGTTAAAAATTGCCGCAAAACATTGTTGTTTGATTTAAGATGGCGTTATTTATTATAACATATTCTCTAATTTGCATTTAGATACTTGTATTTATTTTCAATTTTTCTAGTTGAATTCTTTATCTATATTGCAAATGGTTGATTCTCGTGCATAATTAATATACAATAATATTTGTTTTCTTATACGATTATGAAAATTTAGATGGAGTACAATGTGAGCCAAGGTACAATAAATTAGGCGGTTATCATAGATTCGGAGATATGTGATCCTTGCAACTCGCCCTGTGAATAGAACCAGAAATTCATTTCTAGAAAAATAAAAATAAAAAAAGATGAAACACAAAAATAGCATGCAACCTGCAAAAGGAAGAAATATTTTTTCTTAAGTACGAAAGCAAAATCACACACACGCACACACATACACACACAAACTCATATATATATATATTAGGTTGGTACAAAAATAATGACATAATAATGTCGTTTTTTGACGTTAAAAATACGTCAAAAAACGACATTACTACGTCATTATTTTTGCACCAACCTTATATATATATATATATATATATATATATATATATATATATATATATATATATATATATATATATATACATACATATGAAATAACATAAAATATTTTTTTTTATAATCAAACTATATAATAAATATCAATGTGTATTTATTTATCTATTTCTGTCCCATATGTAGAGAAAAGGGAGGCGAATCAACTTAAGTTAGTAAATTTATAAGTGATGACTTACCTTACTCATTTTAATACACCATATAAAAAATATATCAGCATTCAAATAAATTAGTTACCGAGCAAAAGGAACCGTGTAATTAACAAGTCTTACGTTTCTTATACAGTGTAACCCGGATATAAGAGAGTTGTCGGGGTCGGAGAAGAGGTCTCTTATATCCGGGTTTCTCTTATATCCCGGTTTCTCTTATTTATATACATTAACGCAGGCTCTAATTTGGGACCAGAGAAAAGCTCTCTTGTATACGGGCTTTCTCTTATATGCGGGTTTCTCTTATATCCGGGTCTCTTATATTCGGGTTACACTGTATTACAATCTTATTTCTTCAAGACCTTCATGTGAGCCACTCAGATACTTCTGTCTGGTAACTGATCACCTGGCTTTAGCTAAGTCTTTGACGTCGCCATCTTTATCGTTCTGTTGGATATATTTTTCTTTTTCATTTCACTGCTGTATTAAACACATACAATTATAACACGAATAGATATTGAGCAAAAAAAAAATAATAAATAAATCATATTCCACCAGGAATAATCAATGAATCATTGATTCGATTGAAAGCTTAAAAATATAAAGGGGAGGGATTAATTAAACGGTTGATTGGCATTTATTTTAATTAGTGAATTTTTTACATTTGTTTTATTGAATCTCGATAGATTGTTTCGCGACTTTGTTTCAATGTAGCTCATTGTTAAAACTTTTGCCATCATTTTTGTCCGAACGTTATCACTATATATATATATAGGCACACTGAGGAGCTAAACAGACTGTGTGTTGATGACTATATATGCCCTCAGAAATCCGGTTGAGCTTTCTAGGGAAAGGGTTTTTTAAAAACAGCGGGTTCTACTGCTATTAAGCATTACTCTTCAAGTATGGAATGAGTTCTCCGACACGTTGACGTATTTTATATATTGTCAAATCAGTCGGGTTTCGCACCTGCTTGAAGCAATCGGCCGTGTAGCCACATTAAAGAGTTGTGACACAGAGAAATAGTCCGTCTGTAAATGAATATATATATATATATATATATATATATATATATATATATATATATCTGTGTGTGTGTGTGTCCAAATGAATATTAAGTTTTTCAGACGTAAAGAGCTAGCGTGACTGGCATTTGGTGGAGTAGAATGATTTATATTGTAAATATTTAATCAGATAAATGCGACCGTCACTTCTACATCAACAGATTCTTTTCACGGACTTCTCGCTTTTGGAACTCTCTTTATTTGCCTCTCTGATACATACAAATGTCAAACATTTAAATGCAACGTCAATTACCATCTTCTCTCTTCTTGCATGCCTTTCATCTTTTGTCTTTTACTCAATCCTTACTATATTCAGTCTTTTCTCTCACTTTCACTGCCTGAATGTTGCTAAGGATATCCTGGACCGAGCGTTTGAGCAACGATAAGGTAGTGGAGACTTTGCAAACAAGGACGAGGCAGCCGAAGTTTCTGGACACATAATGAGGAAGGAGGGCTTGGAGAATCTGATACTCACCGGTCGAATAGAGGGAAAGAGAGACAAGGAAAAAAAAAACGCCTGACAAACCTGGCCGCCTTGAGCAAGTGGATGACAGAACGTTGGATGTGGGAGAAAGCGAGGGAAGGCAATTGTTGAGAGATGTAAGAGATAGATGGACGTGGAGAGCCATGATCGTCTACGTCCTGAAAATATATGGCACATAAAACGAAAAGCATTCACCGTCCTCCGTATTAGGGACAATCATGCCTTGTTTGTGTTTAAATGATAAGAACTGATGTTATAAAACATTAAAATAGATATTCTGCAATTAATACGAGCATTCTTACCGTAATTCTGTTCATGTAAGCAATCACGAATCTTCGAGTTGACCTCTGAACTGAAATTACTTTTGAGAATATATATATATAGGCATATATATAATTTATCAAAATTATTCTATATACATATATATAAATGCAATGATATATATATATATATATATATATATATATATATATATATATATATATATATATATATATATGTACAAATCAAATTTCTACAGAATAATTATATCATGACAAACCGACCATTGAGGAATGCGGAGGGGAATAAACGCAGTAAATACATCAAAACAGACAGAAGATCCTCAGGGTAGAAACTTTCAAAATAAGGAAAACCACGTAAAAAGAAAAGAATTACCTCAAACATTTAAACGAAAAGAAAGGTACGGTTAACAAAAGAGCGTCTGAGTGTGTGATGGAGAGAGAGTGAGCTGGAGAGAGAGTGAGCTGGAGAGAGAGAGTGAGCGGGAGAGAAAGTGAGCGGGAGAGAGAGAGTGAGCGGGTGAGAGTGTGAGCGGGAGAGAGAGTGAGCGGGAGAGAGAGAGTGAGCGGGTGAGAGAGTGAGCGGGAGAGAGAGAGTGATTGGGAGATAGAGTGAGCCTGAGAGAGAGTGAGCGGGAGAGAGAGAGTGAGCGGGTGAGAGTGTGAGTGGGAGAGAGAGAGAGTGAGCGGGAGAGAGAGAGTGAGCCAGAGAGAGAGTGAGCCTGAGAGAGAGTGAGTGGGAGAGAGAGAGTGAGCGGGTGAGAGTGTGAGCGGGAGAGAGAGAGTGAGCGGGAGAGAGAGTGAGCGTGAGAGAGAGAGTGAGCGTGAGAGAGAGAGTGAGCGGGAGAGAGAGTGAGTGGGAGAGAGAGAGAGAGTGAGCGGGAGAGAGAGTGAGCGGGAGAGAGAGACAGAGAGAATAAAATAGAAAGAATTAATAAAAAGAAAGTGCGCTTTCTTTTCTGTAACTTTTGGTGCCTTTTAGAGAAGGGAACACCAGAGGTATTCCCTTCTCTCAGCCAACCGACATTTAAAAGAAAAAAAAAAAAAAAAAAAAAAAAGGAAAGAATGGTTTAGATTCTATGAAAAAAAAAATGACTGCTCGTGAGGTTTCTGTCTTCATCTCCCACTGAGAAAACAGTCACGAAATGTTAAATGTTTGTTGTCATTTCTTTTGTTGAAAAAAATAAAATGATGAATCGAACGGGAAAAAAATAACCTGAAGGTTATTCATGTGTTTTCTGAAAAATTCTCGATACAATTTTGGTGCAAATAGGGAAGCCTGATGAGTAAAGAGTGTAGTCAGAAGTTCGGGATGTAACATAATTAGTGCTTTTTCCTCGAAAATTATTAAGTACATATCTATCTATCTATCTATCTATCTATCTATCTATCTATCTATCTATCAGGTTGGTGCAAAAATAATGACGTAATAATGTCGTTTTTTGACGTTAAAAATACGCCAAAAAAACGACATTATTACGTCATTATTTTTGCACCAACCTAATATCTATCTATCTATCTATCTATCAGGTTGGTGCAAAAATAATGACGTAATAATGTGGTTTTTTGACGTTAAAAATACACAAAAAAAACGACATTATTACGTCATTATTTTTGCACCAACCTAATATCTATCTATCTATCTATCTCATTCTGTTCACGTTCTATCTATTCATCTATCTATACATATGTCTCTCTGTGATAATTTTTTAATCTGTCTATCTATCTATCTATGTCTACTGTGTGATTGAAAAGTATTAGGTTGGTGCAAAAATAATGGCGTTTTTTGACGTTAAAATATACGTCAAAAAACGCCATTATTTTTGCACCAACCTAATAACTCCCTTTTTTATCTATGAGTGCAAGTCTACTATAGTAAACCAAGAATTTGGAAGAAGTTGATGGGCGAATACGAGACTTTATGTTTACCATAACACAAAAGTTCCTGATGAAATCAGTTAATGACATTCCTGTGAAGCTGGTAGACAAACCCGGTGCCCAAATCGAATTTTAAATGAAACCTCACGTTAAAGGCTTTGCTTTCATATCCAATTCTTGTAAAATATATAGTTAATAAACAAATTATAAGTATTTTAAAATGTGGAGTTACTTTTCAATAACACCGTATATATATATATATATATATATATATATATATATATATATATATATATATATAAGTTTCTCTGTATATTTTATATATGCACGATGCTTATTGGAAATCGATATCAGTGATATCTTCTTTTTAATATATATATATATATATATATATATATATATATATTTAATTATAGACATTTTTATTTACTGCTTTTACATTTTTTGTTTATATTTGATACGCCATGAGCAGACATGAATGTCTGTGAGAGATTCATGCATGATTGAAGTATAAAAAACACTGAATTCAACCTTGCTAACCGATCGATCCTATGTGGCTAAATCGGTGAAAGCACGTCAGGCTATATGACTGTTCCGGATAGGATGCATGTTCGAATCTTGTCTGAGGGCGAATATTTTCTATGAAAATTTCTCGGACATTTAGGCCGGTAAATGTTATTTAAGAATATTTTCTATGAAAATTTCTCGGACATTACATTCAGGCCGGTAAATGTTATTTAATACTGTTTATTATAAACAGAGCATTTTACTTAAATATTTGTATTTATAAAAGAATGTTAAACAGAAAAATATCTTAAAATAATTGTCGGACTTTGTCCATTTCATATATATATTAGGTTGGTGCAAAAATAATGACGTAATAAAGCTATTTTTAACGCAAAAAAACGACATTATTACGTCATTATTTTTGCACTAACCTAATATATATATAAATATATATATATATATATATATATATATATATATATATATATATATATATATATATATATATATATATATATATATGAAGGAAACTGGTTTGGTAAATAATCCAAAGTTCCTTAGTATTTTAAAAAAATAGTGCTCGATACGAAAGTAGAGCATAAATATAATTATTTATTTAAAAATATGATTACAAATTCCAACTCGCGAGTTGGAATCATATTTTTAAATAAATAATTATATATATATATATATATATATATATATATATATATATATATATATATATATATATATGTGTGTGTGTGTGTGTGTGTGTGTGTGTGTGTGTGTGCAAATGTTACCTCTAGCTTTAAGGCATCGATAATCAGAACACGTAAATAAATTGTATCACTGCACTTAAAAGAGTTAGAATAACAAAGGTAAACTAAACCGTTAAAATATCGACATGGATGGTGAGTGCATGCATTTTTGGTGACGAAGCGTATGTTCCGGCAGATAATCTATAGCTTAAAAATGACATTAAGTATGAAAAAAAAGAAAACCTATCAAATTCAACAACGCATAAATTTTTCCAAGTGACGTGAAATATGTTTCTTGTATCCATTTACCATTCCAAGTGTTTATAAATAACACAAAGCGTAAATGCATCAGAGATTTCACGCAAAATAATATGCGATCAGGGATCCGTTTAAATAGTCATAGCGCTGTCGAGGTCTATAAATCACCATAAAAAATTAATAAAAAATAATATGAAAATAACAAAACGCAGAACATCCGACATGATGAGCGTATGGGACGAACGTCTCTTTTAACTTCTGATAAAACACTCAGCTTACCTCTTGTAGTTTCAGAAATGTAGGGTTGCCACTTCTATCAAAAGAATTGATTCATTACGCCTAGGACTTTCATATCTGAGTGTCTGTTATAATATCCGACTAAATACTGATCAGTAAAACATATTGCCTCTTAAAACCCGTGTTTCTATCAATGTGTAAAAATCAAAGTGGTGTTTGGTGCTGCACGGTCAAGAAGCGTGGCATATATTCATAACAGAACATGGATTTCATATACCATCACACAAGCCTTCGGTCTAGAGTGCTCATGCCTGTCTAAAGATGGTGAATTTTGACCAAGCAGGGACTGCCTTTATCTCGCGATATAAACGGATGGATACTAGTTACTGGAAATCTTTACAGATTATGCATAAAATTATTATTTGCTCCAACAAATAAATATGGCCTTTTCTTTGACACCCCTCAGGCCTAATTTCACTAAAAATTTTATAATATTTTAAAGCGTTATTTTAGTGTTTTGCCGCCTTATTTCTAATAATCTTCAAATGTTCCACGGCAGGCGTTGAAAGGTTACTGAAAGTAATTTTTTTCAACCTAAATATACAATTTTTACCAAAAGACTGACGTGTCATTTCAGAGAACTTGGTAAAAGATTTGCTGAGCATTCAGATATAATTTTCTGCAGAAAAGCTACTCGTTTATTTCAGCTGTTACAACCACCGTAGGGCCTTTTCAATATAATATTACAAAGTCTTGTGTAATATTTGAACACAAATGAGTTTGATATTACTTAATTTCACTGGTTCTGTTTTCCCATCAGATACCATCTTGCACATTTAAAAAAAAAACTACCATTGTTCCGCGCATCAAATACTGCAACCATATCAGGTCTGTTGCTTTTACTGCTTATCTCGAGGTTTCTGACAAAATCCTAAGAAGGATCTATAATGTAACCGATCCGGACTTTCTCACCAATGCGACATGAATTCCTTTGTGCCTTGTCTACAAATATTATCATGGTAACTGACCTGACGAGCTTTATTCCTGCTACATAAATAAGTGTGCTACTAGATTGGCATTTAGGTCCCACCAGTTTACCGTTGAAATAGTTAAATGCAACCGTCATTTCTACTCCAACAGTTTCTTTTCTCGCTCTTCCCGTCTGTGGAACTACCTTCCGTTTACTTACTTCCCTGATAACTACAATTTTCAAATAATTAAATGTAACGTCATTCGCCATCTCCTAGCTTCTTGAATGCCGTTCGTCTTTTGTCTTTTCTTAAATCCTTTTCTGTCATTTTTGGAATAATTAAAGAAAATATGGAATATTTTTTTAAAATTATTATTTATTTGTGTCCATTAGATCTTAATCAACTAGAATATTTAGCAAATTCGAAAAATGGAGTGGGGCATTCTGCTCTAGGAATTGCTCAGATTAATTGTTTCAGATTCAGATGCTATTAGAGATGTCATGCATGGCGTTCAGAAATGTTTAAAATATGAGGGCTATGCAACCGTTTTCTTAGATCAAATATTTAAAAAGTCCTCAAGCGAACGAAACATCTAAAAGAAGAAAATTCTTTATCCGATCTTATAGATTGACAAAACGGAACAACAGGCAATAAACTTTACCGAAGAACAAATCGCGAATTCATTTTGAGATTTCCACAAGCTGTAACAACTAAAACGGAAAACACATGCAACTAGAAAAGGAAAATAGAGATATAATCACGCAAAAACTTCCCTCGTTAGTTGAATGAACTATAACAGGTAGTGAACTTGAGAAACTTATTTTTTTTTTCAAATTGATTGAAGAGAAATATATTATAAGTTTCAACTGGCAGTAACGCTATCTTTTCGGCCAAAGAATACCGAATATTTCGTGCAAGGAAAGAAATAAAATCTCACCACATATATATATATATATATATATATATATATATATATATATATATATATATACAGCCATGCCCAAATTTATGGAGCACCAATGAAAAATCGAATTTATGATTCAAACTTATATATTTAAAGGTTAAGAATAGTGGAGTAAACATTAATAACAACAATCAATATTTAGTATGTCCTCCTTTTGCCTTTATAACAGCTTTTATTCGTTTTTGCATATTATTGACTAAGTTGTTGCAGGTGGTAGGATCTATTTTCTGCCAATCTTCATGAAGTTTGGCCTCTAATACTTTTTTTGATGAACATTTGTGCATTCTCACTCTTTTCCCTAAATGGAACCACAAAGTTTCAATGGGATTTAGGTCTTGGGATTGAGGGGGCCACTTCATCACTGTAATCCCTTTTTTCTCAAACCAACCGATTGAAACTTTTGACGTATGTCATGGAGCATTGTCTTGTTGGAAGATTACATCACTTGGAATGTTATTATTAAATATTTTAGTCAAAGAGCTTCGGTAAACCTGGTCCAGCATGTTAGTATAAATTGTGGAGTTCATTCTGCCCTCACATGTGTACAACATTCCAGTGCCTGAAGAAGCCATGCAGCTCCAAACCATTCCGCTTCGTCCTCCAAATTTTACAGTTGGAACCACACAATCAGGATGAAATGACTCTCCTTCTCTACGGCGAATATAAACCGCTCCAGGGGTTCCAAAAATCTGATGAAAAAAACGAATTTGCTACAATTTTAGTATAAATGTTATGGATGTGTATTCACATAAAAATTTCAATTATTACATCCAAAGTTTAGGAAATAGAAGCTGTTAACTTACCTCAAAGTTACATTCGTCAGACCAAACAATTTTGCCCCAATCATCAGGTGTCCAATTTTCATGTTTTTTTTTTGCAAATTCCTGTCCTCTCTCAACCTTAAAAAATAATCTTTGTCAATTTATTTTTCAGTCTTTATGATGGTGGATACTTGATCTATCTCTTACTGTTACATCACCGGGCAACGCCGGGCTCTACTGCCAGTGTCTTATATAAGCCGAAAGCTTAGATTGGGTTAAAAATATATATATATATCAATATTGTGATTTACTTTCTTCGTTTAATGATAATGTTATTAAGCTTATCAAACGTTATGAAAAGAATTTACATAAAATAAATAGACAACAGTTGTATATATGATTTAATGAAACATGTATGAATGAAAAAATGCTGCCTAAATACGCAGACACACATACAATATATATATATATATATATATATATATATATATATATATATATATATATATTAGGTTGGTGCAAAAACAATGACGTAATAATGTCGTTTTTGACGTACTTTTTAACGTCAAAAAAACGACATTATTACGTCATTATTTTTGCACGAACCTATATATATATATATATATATATATATATATATATATATATATATATATATATATATGTGTGATTTTGAAATTATTGAACCTAATAAAAATCGTTCACTGTGTGGTACTAGACAATTTTTTTCTCGTCTTAATCTATCTTACACATTTATAAGTCTACGCTTTGTTTTGTCTAAGCATTGAATCATGACTTCACATCTGGTCAGATGCTTCTACCATGTATCAAGGTATTCTTGATAAAATAAAAAGAGGGATCAGCAATGTTATAGGAGTTGACATGCCATCT
>OZ010582.1:91769659-91887159 GCA_963932145.1 Acanthosepion lycidas | reverse complement strand
TATATATATATATATAAGCATTTCATCTTAAGCACGGCGGGATGCCGCTAGCACGCAAGGATGTGTTACAGAGTGTGGGAGCGAGGCGTGATGAAGAAATGAAGAAAAAGACAGGGAATAGATGAAGGCATCTTGAATTGTCGATTGACATTACATTTGAATAGTTGAAGAGTATCGCTATCAAAGAAACAAGTCATAGGAATGGAATTCCAGAGACGGGGGGTGCGAGACATAAAGCTATTGGAGTCGAAGTAACGACTACATTTAACTGTTTCGACATTGAAAGGGTGTGATCGAGGTGCCAGACGAGTTGCACGTTTAAATTCATGCAGTCTGGGAACTAGAGAAAATAGCTCGTTGGAACAGTTACCGTGAAAGTATATGTAGAAAAGGCAGAGGGTAGCGATGGCATGTGAGAAAGCAACTGTACACGAGATGACAGATCAGGGCCAATCACATTGCATATCCGTCTCTGGATTTTGTCGATGACCTTAAGACGAACACCGGGCGCACCAGACAATATATGACAACAGTATTCCATGCTAGGGGGAATAGATGATTTATAAAATTGAAGGATGAACTCGAGGGTGAAAAACCTTTCTGGCGCGACACAGAGAACCAACTTTATTTTCGGTGGATATGCTAATGATTCAATATATTTCTTCCATCTCACGATAGCGATTTGAACTTTGTCTCCTTTGATGTGTTACGGTTTGTTTGATCTGTTCTGATAACCCAGCTATTGGACCCTTTTAGTTAATGTTTTGTTAGGTGTTTCACTTTTTAATCTATTTTCACGTTCTATCAGTTTCCTTGATTTTTATTATTAATATTTCAAATTGTTTAAAAAAAAAAGCTTTCTTTATGGAACAGAATCCTGTGTAGATGGTTCATTGAAAACAACAGTCTTAACTAATTCAGCATGAGAGTCAAACTCTATGGCTTGCGCTCATATCACATTGAAGTTAGGCAAAGTCGAGAACTAGTCAGTACCTAGATGGGTGTCCGCTAGCGAATAACAGGTTCGGAAAGCTTGAGTATGAGTATGGGGAAAACACCTTGAAATTGGAAATCGAAAAGCTGAGTTTCATTTCTAGAGAGGTTGGTTATGTTCCCTTATGCGCATTTACTTTTGGAAAAGCTATGAATCCACCTCTGCCCCCCAACTATGGGTTAATTTGTAAAACTTTTATCATGAAAAAATTATTATTTAAAAAAAAAAAATTTTGCAATCTTAAACTGTTTCCTATCATTAGATGACCCGCAATAGGTTGATAAGCCGTAAAATATCGTTAAACAACAAACGATATATATCATCTTATCTTCATAATTTTCTTTTCTTGCCCACTTCCTCTTTCATCCATATCACACACCGCGTTCCTCATTTCCATATTAAAATAAAATTTATTCAGACATCCTATTTGGCGAAATATGGTCAAAATCGTCATACATTTTAAAAATTTGTTAATATATATATATATATATATATATAGATAGATAGATAGATAGATAGATAGATAGATAAATAGATATATGTACCCTTTTATATTGGATTTAAAACAGCATGGTTCTACCGAAGGACCGTGACAATACAATGCACTGAGCATGTCACCAACGGAGTAAATCTTGAGTCAATGGCAACAAAACGACCACTGATACTTAACATCAGGATGATACAGACGAAATTTATATATGGCACGTAATGAGAAAAGAGGTCTTGGAAAATTTGATACTCAAAAGACAGAATAGAGACAAGATGGAATGGGAAAACAACTCATAGCGAGCTTGAGTAAATGGATGGCGGAATAAGGTTTAGGAGTAATAAGAAAAAGAGAAAGTGTATTAGGAGCTACCAAGGAGAGAAAATTGTGGAGATACATAATCGGTAACGACCTAAAGGGACAGGGCGCATAGAAAGAGTAGTATTTATTTGTTAGAGACCGTGAAATTAGAGACAACGCCCATTCAGAGAAAATAGCTGCCATCCGATTTATAAACGTTGTTACTGTTTCATTGATACGTGATTTCTGGTTTGTTACGCGAAAGGCTTTTTTTTTTTTTTTTTCTGGTTTAGTCGAAAAACATCGAGAAATGCTAAACGGATTTATAAGTTGCCTGAAGAACGGGGGCAGCAAACCATATAATGAAAGAATCAAAATTATGTAAGGAGTCTTGAATAACCTACGAGACGGAAAAAAACACAAACAATGATATATCATCTCTGACCACAACGGACAAAACAGAAAAAAAAAGAAAGTCATTTTACAGTTGATCCACGACTATCAGTCTGTGAAATAATATACTTGAGAAAAGTGAGTCTTGTGTTTATAAATGATTGAGTTTGCCTATGATTTGCCTATGATTTGCCTATGATTTAAATTTATTTTCTTCAGTTTACATTTTCAGTAAAAAGACGATGTCAACATATAGTTATATTATTACTACTTGAATAACTTATAAAAAATAACATCATCAATTACAACAACCACAATAATAATAATAATAAAATATTATTATTATTAGTAGTAGTAGTATTAGTAGTAGTAGTATTAATAGTAGTAGTAGTAAACAAAATGATTGATGTTACTTGCAAAATCTTTCAAAAGTTAAGAGAAAAGCCCGATTTAATAAAAGTGAAAGAAAAGAAAAAAGACAGCGTTTGACAATGTTAAACAATATTTCAACATAATATCCGTCTTCTTCAAGTCATATTTAAACAATTTTTTCAATATCTATCTATATTTCTGAGATGAGGTATTATGTACAATATTTACATTATTCGGACTATTGTACTCATCTTTGTTGCCATATTTATCACAACGTTTCTACTGTTGTGCGCTCCGGTCTTCTTCAGGTGGTTGGAATGTCGAACTGAACCCTTTATTTCGCTCGCTGGGGTAGACTCTTCTAGTGCCACGAGCCATGTCTAATAGATGTCAGTTATCAGTTATCTCCCGTTAATTCACCTCTCCAAGTTCTTCACTGCCTTAACCAGGAACTGAACTCACGCAGTCACTGGATCTAACCAATGCCTTTATGCACTGTGTCCTTAAGAACACATGTCACAGTTGTTCGACATTCCAACCAGTTAAAGAAAAATTCAGCGCACAACAGCCGAAACGTTGTGATAAATATGGGATTTTTTTTTCAAGTATAAAAATGTATAAATCTACAAAAAATTGTAATTCTTTGTGCAAACTTTTTTTTTTCTTGTAAAAAAAAATGGCTGTACTGGTAACGAACGCGTGAAAACGGAGGAAACGTCGCCAGCGTGAAGGCATGAAACTGAAACGTGCTTAATAAAATGATGATCATCTTGAGATTTTCCGTTAGTTGATTAGTTCCTAAGAGGACTTAATAAAACAGCTTAGCATAAAAATTATAGAACTCTTCTGTCATTCTATACATTCGCCACGGACTGGGAAATTAATAATTTGCTTACGTAACCATCCCCTTGTATTAGAAGTGTAGACAGGTCATTAGATTCTAAATATTTTTTCAGAATATGCAATTTAAGATGTTTGTCTAAATCACATTTAAAATATTCTACAAATTCCGTTGATGTCACATTATTGTATCTGACATCATATTTGTGTCCATTTTATTTAATTTTTTCCGTTGTGCAACCCAATATAAATCAACTCGTATTTGTTACATTGAGTGGCGTATATCAAATAGAGATCAGTACAATTAAACCCTCTGGAGAAGATTGGATGTTTCTGTTGATTCATTTTGTTGCCCAACCCAGAGGGTTTTCATTTTCTGTAAGTGTTTTCGGGAGTACAACGATTATAAACTCCAGTGTGGTTTTGAGTTTAGACGCGTACATTTCTTAACATTTGTCCTATGTTTTTATTTCTTTTGAGAGTCTATAGACGCAATTCGAAAAATCTCTTTAAAACGCGGATATTTTTGCGCAAGTTTGCCATTTATTATAAATTCGTATTGTTACTAATATTATTATTATTCTCTCACTTTCGAATATCATTCGTCGTCTACTATACCAGTATTTTTTAAGAATCATACATGAACAATGTTTTGCCTCCATATATACATATATATATATATATATATTTTATATATATATATATATATATATATATATATATATATATATATATATATATGGAAAAAGAATGAGTGAATTATAGAGAAACAGAAAATATATGTTGTTATGTGAATATATAATATATATATATAATCTATCTATCTATCTATCTATGCGTGTGTGTGTGTGCATGTGTGAGTTAGTGTGTTGAATCGTCTACTTACACAAGTATCAATTTATCTATATCTATCTATCTATCTATCTATCTATCTATCTATATATATATATATATATATATATATATAGCTAGCTAGATAGGCAGTTATATATATATAGATATATTTGAATTGAAATATATATATATATATATATATATAGTGTGTGTGTATGTGCGTGTGTGATCTAGTCATATATATAGATAACGTAGGTACAAACATACACACAACCATATATATATATATATATATATATATATATATATATATATATATATATATATATATATATATATATATATACCTGGTGCATTGTCTCGTAAAGGTCACTCTAGTTGTCTCTGAACGCGCAACCGTATGTTGCCATCTGTTGGTGCACTACAGAATTATTTCAGAAAATATTTAGACCACTCTATATCGATCTATCTATCTATCTATATATCTCTAGAGATTCTGACGCATGTCAATGTTCCTCCCACTGCGGCAAATACGAGCAAGTCAACTATCATTGTATTGGGGAGAACAATGCCATGGCATTAGCAATCATCTCTCGATCTCTCGATCTCTCTCCCCCTTTAGACTAGCAATTCACACCATTTTACCGGTTCCAAAAATTTCAGAAATATTTAAACATGCCCCGGTGATTTCATTGATTGAAAATGAAAATGGTTCTCTTAAAAATCTTAAGGAAAGCGTTTAGTTGTTGAATAAAGATACCAGAAATTTACATGAATAAAATATTTTGTCTGAAGCATTTGCGGCAAGGGAAAATACACACAAAGTTTTCTACTGAAGCTTAAGTGTATAAATCCACTCAGATGTGCATTTCTATAACAATGTGTTTCTTTCATATTGACATTGTTTAGAATATTAACTACCAAGAGGGTCAGTTCTTATTCAGTTATCAAGTGTACAGATCACTGAAGAGGAGGATGGCTATAAAAGCTAGACAAAAGAAGACAAGTGAATACTATCAAAAGCAATTATTGAGAAAGACTACTGACACGTATTTGCACTAGAAATTTCAGCCTTTCAAGGGAAGCATTATTTGAAGGCCGTCATGTGATCTCAAACGAACGAAGGACAGATTTTGCTTGAAAGTAAAGAAATAGAGCCTTATCCAGTTTACGAATTCCTGTGTGTTATTATAATTGTATTATTATTATTTCTATTTTATTTCCTTTGATATCTAGTGTATACACATTTCTTTCAGGGTCCAGCCCAGAAGCCTAAGGTCAGAAATGGCGTCATAACATCTTCCACTGACCAATTAAAACCCCCCAAAAAAACACAGACACATATTTTACAATACCCTTATAATACCCTTCGTATGTTGTGGGCTGTATTCGTGAGAACATTTTTTTGTATTTCTTTAAGGCATGGACTTCCAGGAATCCCTTCAATGAGACTACTGTAATCTTTTCCAACCAATCCGAGAGTTCCAACTACAACATTATTATTATTATTATTATTATTATTATTATTATTATTATTATTATTATTATTATTATTATTATTAAACAAATTGAAAAATTGACAATTGAAATTGACTAACTTCGCAATATTTATTTTAAAGTCATTATTATCATTATAAAAATGGATCTTCAATTTAGATGGAAAATGGGGCTAATTGTGGAACACCCAGTAGCACTGATTATAATTTTTATTCTGTTTAGTCCGACGTCATAATATTCATTCAGATGACATCATCATTATTATTATTATTATTATTATTATTATTATTATTATTATTATTATTATTATTGTTGTTGTTGTTGTTGTTGTTATAAAAATGATCTTTAACTTACATGGAAAGTTGTGGTTAACGTAATCCACAACATCGATTCCTATCGTCTATAATATTAATTCTACCTTGTATAACTTTACAATATATATTCAAATGAAAGTTTTTATTATTATTGTTGTTGTTGTTGTTGCCGTTATAAAAATGGGCGCCATCATCATCAATTTAGCTGAAAGTTGAGGCTAAATGCGTCCCTAACTCTCAGTACCATAGACTATAATATTAATTCTAATTTGTCCAAATTAGCAATATTTTTCGAAATGACAATAGTATGTTTTTTTGTTCTAACAATTGACATTCTTACCCGGAAAGTTGTTACGTAGTCAACATCATCCTCAACACTTGTTAAGATAGACCGTATTTTAATTCTACCTCGCCTCGTTTTGGGTTTAGAAAGCACATCTCTTGAAATCACAATCTCCTTCTGTATTCCCGCCGTTTACTGTTATTCTCCAAACTTTTCCACTTAGATTTCTCCAGCTATCATCGCTTCCAAATTGTTCATAAGATAGTTTGAAACAGTTCCAAGTACTCTAATCATTATTGGTACAACATTTATTTTTGTTTTACTGTGTTTTCGCATTTCCAGTGACAGCCATGGTAATTTTTTACAAGATTTACCTTTTTATCTGGTGTCTACTGAGATAATGCCTGTCAACAGTTTGGCAAAGAGTATTTGCTGTCGTTCATAGTAATTAAGTCTGACATTTTGGGAAGTGTTCAAATGTTGTCTGAACGGTAACGTATCAAAATATCTCGTTTTTTATTGTCAAGGAAAATTCATGATTTTTACCTATAAAATAAACGTGATCACACACGAATTGATTGGAAAATTCACAATGAATTATTTGGTCTAACAGTTTGCGATTTAGTCTCAACTGTCACCTTCACCTAATTGTTTACGGTATTTTAGATTAATTCAGTTTATGAATAAACTGATTCAGATGTTCTCGTTTTAGCCAAAGTTGCATGTTTCTTGTGTACAATTGTATAGGACACTGCTAGATATAAGTAAATGGAAAGCATTTCTGTATGCGAGAATTCGTGTTGATTTTACTTTTGATGCTGTCTGTGCACTTTAAAATTTAAAATCTAGGTTTGAATAATTTTCAAAAGTTTTACTTTATTTTGGAACTTTTTCTTGTGTCGACTTGAGCATTGACAAGAATATTATAGTTACGTATGGGCTATAAGTATGTTTAATTTTTCACATATTGTAAGTTTTTGAATACATAATGTTAACAAAGTTATCTGTCAAGCCACAACAAGGACCTCAGACAGACATCTCATTCCTCAAAATATGAGCAGTGTCAAAAAGAATCAAATTGCGGATGATTACGTGTTGGTTTATTATCCTCAGCTTGGCCAATTAAAATTCATAGTTTGAATGGATTTAATCCCAGTGTGCCTAATATAATCGAAATCACCTTCAAATTCACTTCTTCTATTCCAAACAAATTTGCCATCCCAACTTTCAAATCAAATTAGATTGCACTTTTTTTTAGTCACCTTGTTTGGTATACTTGTGTCATTTGATATGACACCATCAGTCATATGACAGTTTTTATCCAGAACAATAACACCTGGATGATGATAGTGTATCACTTTGTTAGAAGATCATAAATTTAAAATATCCTGACATTATTATTATTATAACAAGAAAAGCTACGTTTGTACAAAAACTTATAATTTTTTGTAGATTTAAATACTTTTATATTTCGAAAAAAAAGAATGATGAAATATACATGAAGAGGACAAACATTCTGTTGAAATATTGTTTAACATTGTCAAACACTGTTTTTTTTTCTTTTCTTTATCTTTTCTTAAATCTCGGCCTTCTCATAACTATTATTATTATTATTATTATTATTATTATTATTATTATTATTATTATAATTTCCTTTCATTCCTGTTGTATACCAGAAACTTAAGGTCAGAAATGGCTTCATGACATTTTTCACTGATCATTATTTGTAAAAAAAAAAAAAAAAAAAAAAAACTTTAGATCACACACGTTTTACATAGATATAGCTCTTCGTAACATGTGAGCTGTATTTGTGAGTATAATTTTTGTATTTCTTTAGGGCGCGGGGTACCAGAAATCTCTTCAATGTGTCAATTGTAATTTTTTCCGATTAATTCGATGGCTCCAACAACAACTGGAATTATTGATGTCCTCATGTGCCACATTTGTGAGATTCACATTTTTCTACTTTGAGATATAACATCATCATCGTCATAAGCACTATCATTATTGTTATTATTATTATTATTATTTTTATTATTATTATTATTATAATTATTATATTTCGATTACTGTTATGGCCGCACTAGCTACCAAGTCTGCGGGAAGACCTAAGACAGTTATTGCTTGGCATTTCAGTTTCTACATTATAATTTGTTGTTTGCGCGATGTTACTACTTTGTATGTCCCTCTCTGGTTCACTTTCATGTTCTGCTGATTCATCTGCTTTGATTGCAGTTCATTTTACTTGTTTAATTACAGCATCTATTAATCTGTTATTTCTCATGATGTGCCTTCTTATGTTGGCTCTTTTATTTTCCTCAATGTAATTTGTAATTGTGTACCCAAACTTTTCTCGAAAAATGACATATGTTTGGCGAGTGACGTTTTGTTCCGAGGTGTGTGCATAGATTGCAGCCATAGCAAGTTTGTATTCTTCATAGATTGCAGCCATAGCAAGATGGTACTCTTCCCTAGAATATTTTCGAATTTCATTTTTTTAAAATAAATGGTTGTGGATCTAGCTGCAGAAATCGCAATATCGTCATTGATATTATCCCAATTGTAAGTACCCGAAGATTCATTATTTGTGTAGGGGTTTGTACCTATCGCAGATTTTTCGACCTCAGGTAGATTCCCTCCTGAGGGACGGGCTCCCAGTTTATCCACTTGAAGAGACATACTGGACTTTGGTTTAACTTTTAGTTCTCATATTGTTCTCACAAATGCCACACTGGTCCAAACGTTTACTCAAAGTTGCCCTGTACATTTGTAAATGGTCTTTTACAGACAGGGTTCAGGAGCTTGTAGAGGACCGTCCGTCACCTCTTAAAACTGCAGCCATTCACTCCTCGGCAAGACTAACACCTTGAGTTGCGGGTAGCTGTTTGGAGTTTTCCTTCTCGTAGATTCGTTACCAAGAGCCGCGAATGGAATTCAAAAGAAAGACACTGGAAATAGACATTGGATAAAGAAGCAAGTCAACGAATAAAAACATTATTATACAAGAGTATTTTGTTTAAATAATACATTATATATTTAGAATTATGAAAAACAAATGGTTATTTTTATTTTATTTTCGATTGTTCTGCTTTTCACATTAGTTGTTAATTTAAAAAATATTAATTTTGTTAATACCATCAGTAGTCCTTGTAAATAAATTAATTGCCCATAATAAAGTTTAGTATTTATACAAGTAATTACGTATGTGCTGTTAAATGAATAATAATATTGTTTACTACCTGTAAAGATAATTGCATTAAATCAAACATCCCTGTAAATTGAAAAGTTAAATAATATTTTATTTATCAATTTAAAGAAAGCAGTTATATTATTTTAAAAAATAAAATAAAAAAAATAAAAGTTTATTGATAACTTATTTGAGAAATTATATACAGACTTTATACATTGGTTCATTCATTTATTTGTTCATCTGTATCTTCAAATATTTATTCACTGAACTCGTCAAAAATACGTAGCGTTATCTACAACTAATATCGTAGTCTTTCTAACGAAAAAATAACACTTTTTTTCAGAAAAAAATATTTCCAAGTATCTACAACTGATATCGTAGTCTTTCTAAGGAATATATGAATAATGTCGATAAGAAAACTAGTTAAATCAATCAGATAAAGATAAATAAATAGATATAAAAAGATAAAGTAAAAAAAAAAAATAATACGGAAAAAGAAAAATTCATATTTACGTTAAAAATACTAGTAAAAATAACAAAATTTCATATTTACATTTTTTTTAAAACGAAGAACGCGTAAAATGTTTAAGTGCTTCAAAAACACTTCATTCTCGTTGTAATTCCAAATATTTAAATTGTTGTTTTTCCCCTCCCCACCCACAGTTTTGAAATGTACATATGGGGACGAGTTAGAATTTCATAGAGAATTTGAGGTATTATGGTGGATGTAGTAAGAAAGGTAGGAGAGAATGTGTTGTTTCGGTGAAAGGACTATTGTTGGTATGTTTGCGTCAGTGTTTGTGACTAGCTAAGTTTAGAATTAAGACAGATGAAGATCGTCCATTTCCCAATTCCCTTTTTTGGCCTTGTGCCACATTTTCTACCTTCGTGCAAATAAATATTAGGTTGGTGCAAAAATAATGTCGTTTTCTTACATATGTTACTATGTGAGAAAACGACATTATTTTTGCACCAACCTAATATCTATTCCAACAGCGTCTTTCCTGTAATTCCAACCGTGTATTATTATTATTATTATTTTTATTTTCTTTGCTTTCTGGCGTTTACACATTTCTTTCCGGGTCCCACCCAGGGACCTAAGGTTAGAAATGGCATCATGACACTTTTCACTGACAAAAAAAAAAAAAAAAAAAAAGTTACATAGATAGAGCCCTTCGTAAAGTGTGGGCTGTACTTGTCAGAACAATTTTTTGTATCTCCTTGAGGCATGGGCTTCCAGGAATCTCTGCAATTATTATTATTATTATTATTATTATTATTATTATTATTATTATTATTATTATTATTATTATTTATTTTCTTTGATTTCTGGCGTTTACACATTTCTTTCCGGGTCCCGCCCAGGGACCTAAGGTTAGAAATGGCATCATGAGACTTTCCACTGAAAAATTGAAAAAAATATTACATAGATAAAGCTCTTCGTAAAGTGTGGGCTGTACTTGTCAGAACAATTTTTTGTATCTCCTTGAGGCATGGATTTCCAGGAATCCCTTCAATTAGTCTATTGCAATCCCATCCAATCAGTCCTAGGGCTCCAACTACCACAGGGATTGTTGATGTTCCCATATGCCATATTTTCGAGATTTCTATTTCAAGGTCCTTGTATTATTATTATTATTATTATTATTATTATTATTATTATTATTATTTGTGTACGTTATGTTACTGCGGGAAAAATCTGCCTCGTCAGTCATGTATCGAAAGATGCATGACCGCCTACGCGTGTATCACGCATGGCATATAACTGACTGACGTTATGTTTCATGCTTTATGTCTTGTAGAGCCGGGTCCAAACTTTTGTCCCTAGGCCTAATAGCAGATTTTAATTGATAGCACTTTTCTTCGTATATGAGGTGTTTCTGTAAGGCGATCTTCTATGCAACTTATATGTTGATATCACCTGGGACACTGTTAGCAAAATTGTTCATTCCTTTTCTTCTGAAGCCCAGAACTCCAATATCTATATTACAGTCTCAGTCTTCATTCCCCACATCCTGTTAAACTCGATCTCCAGGTCGTTGTATTTGGAAAATTTTTCGATAATTTTCCTGACGGTGTTTCTCTCAGATGGTACTTCTATATCAATAAGCATATACTTCCTGAATGTATTGGTATTATCATAATATCACGTCTTTGCCTATTATTTCACTGTCAGTTTGGATTGATATGTCCGAGAGGATTGTTACATCGTTATTTTGGGTAATTGTGTCTGGTTGGTGCTAATATCCTTTCTCGTCGCTTTCGATATTGTACAGCTTGCGTATCTTCCGGTGCACCTATATCGCTGCCTTGATATATCTGTAGGTATATTCATTTCTGCTCGTTTCCGATATCCTGAAATAATATCGTCGACAGTTTCATCATATTTTCCTCAGATCCTGCATTTTAGGTTAGTTCTATACTTAACCCTGAGCTGCCATAATTAGTCCTTCTGTTTCAGCTTCCAACCCGTTGCTCCTCAGCCTCTGAGGGATTTTTTGTTTGTCCATATCTGCTTATTTCGTTCTTTTTAGGTATTTGCCGTGCAAAGCCTCGTTCTCCCATTTTTATTTCTTTTTGTTTGTGATTTCATTTGGCCAAGTTGTTTTACTTTTTGTTTTATTCGTTTGGTAATATTATTGTTATTATTATTATTACTACTATTATTATTATTATTATTTCCTTTCATTTTCGATGTGAACTCATTACTTTCCGGGTCCCAACCACAAATCTAAGTCCGAAATGACATCATGACTTATATTAGGTTGGTGCAAAAATAATGACGTAATAATGTCGTTTTTTGACGTATTTTTAACGTCAAAAAACGACATTATTACGTCATTATTTTTTGCACCATCCTAATAAAAATAAACAAGATCGCACACGTCCTTCGTAAGGTGTGTGCTGTACTTTTTATTGCATTATTATTATTATTATTATTATTATTATTATTTGAATTAATTTGATTTGATTTCTGGTGTATACTCTTTTCTTACCGTTTCCAGATACCAACCAGTGATCTAAAGTCAGAAATGTCATCATGAAATTTTCCACTGGAAAAAGAAAAAAAAAAAGATCCCGAACATTTTACATAGATAAAGTATTTCGTAAGCTGTGAGCTGTATTTTTAGTATAATTTATTATTATTATTATTATTATTATTATTATTATTATTATTGGTGTTGTTGTTGTTGTTGATGTTGCTGCTGCTGTATTTTCTTTGATTACTAATGCATATTCACCACTTGCCGAGTCCTAACCGGAGATCTAAGGTCAGAAATGACATTATAACATTTTCCAACGATTATTTTTTAGGAAAAAGAAGCAAATAAAAAATACAACCCTTAAGATCAGTCATATTTTACATAATTAAAGCCCTTCGTAAGGGCTGGGCTGTAGTTGTGAGTACATTTGTTTTCGTATTTGTTTAAAACATGGGCTACCAGGAATCACTTCAATTGGTCTCTTGGTATCTTTTCCAATCAATCCGAGGGTTCCAACTACAACTGAATGTCGTTGATGTTCTATTATTATTATTATCATTATTATTTTTCAGTTTTCACTTTTAACTGGAAGTCTTCAATTATTTACGTTCTCCATAAATTCTTACACCTACAGTGAACACCTTTCGCAGAATATTGTCAGTGTCAAGTAACACATACTTTTATAGTGAGGAAATACTAAACTTTATTTTGATTTTTCGGTGTAGAATGCAATGTTCAGTGCCATAGAACCCAACAGTAACGTAGTCGAACTTGAGTAAACCCAGAGAATATCATAGAACTCTGCGCTTGCTAGGACATCTTTGAGGGTAGACGGGCTCTTTGATTTTTAGTTGGAAATCCGACTAGTTTTCGTCTCACAAAGAAAATATACTATGAAATGAATAACCCTTCATCAACCAATATATTTTTGTAATAAAAGAAATAAATAATGAAGAACTAAGCCGCCAATAATTTCGTTAAAATAATAGTGCGTTCGGATGATGACTATAGAAACTCTACTTTTACTATAAAAATGCAAATAATAATAATAATAACCCAGAAACAACTGTTCACCTTATATAAGGTTGCATGAAATTTTTAACCACTGAATATGAAACCCGGTATGACAGTGTTGGCCAATATCTGCACTGGGAAATCTGTAACTTCTACGGGAAGGAAACTGAAAGAAACTGGTATGAACATCACCCAGACCCGGTTACGGAGATAGGACCTGTTACAATTCTATGGGACTACACAATATACACAGAACAATCAAAGCTAACCGCCCAGACATTTTTATTAGAGACCGCAAGCAAAAAAAAAAAAAAAAAAAAAAAATTGCCTCCTTATTGATATGGCAGTCCCTGCGTAATGCAATATATCTTTGTATGTCTACAAAAAGCTATCAAAATACAAGGACCTTGAAATCGAAATCTCAAAAATGTAGCACATGGGAATATCAATAATCCCTGTTGTAGTTTGAGCCTTCGGATTGGTTGGAAAAGATTCCAGTAGATTAATTGAAGGGATTCCTGGAATTCCATACATTAAAAGAATACAAAAGATTGTTCACACGAGTGCAACCCATACTTTACGAACGGCTTTATCTATCTAAATTTCTTTTTTTTTTCTGTCAGTGGAAAATGTTATGATACCATTTCTAAATTTATGTCACTGGACGGGACACGGAACGAGATGTGTACACACCAGAAATCAAAGGAAATGAAATGATATGTCCCGGAAAGGGATATATTTGTTCGAAGTAGCAAAGTGGTTTTGGACTACTGTAACCTAGTAGGATAATCTAGCAGGTAACCGTAATGGACTGGTCCTCGTCGTAGTGGTACGCAATAGGCGTAGGCAACATGCGTACGCAATAGGTGTAGGCAATAGGCGTAGGCAATATGCGTAGCCAATAGGCGTCCTCAAGAGATGTAGTCAAGGAACGTAGTTCTGAGCCTCCACATTAGTCTCTATTTATGGCTGACACCAGCCAATCATATTACTGTGAGGGGGAACCCAGGTGTATGCATATTTATTGCATCATAAAATAATAATAATAATAATAAACAAAATAAGAGACGTAACACTTCAAACATATTCAAAATATTCGTGCGCGATTTAAGAAAATAATAAATAGTGTTTGGCAATGTTAAATAATATTTCGAGAGTATGTATGTTTTCTTCAAGTTATAAATTCTTTTAAAATTCAAGTATAAAAATATCTTTCTACAAAGGTTGCTTGTTTTGTAACGAAAAAAAAATGCCCTACTGGTAATATGTCAAAATAAATGAAATGCTGACAGTGTGACGTAATGCAATAGAAATTCAGAATCTACTGTCTTTACGACCATAAAAACGCATGAGGATAGTTTTTCTATGTGCTGTGTCCTTTGAGGACGTAGGCAATCTTTAGTTCTCTACCTCCATCTATCCCTTGCAGTTCTCAACAGGTTCCTTCCCACTGCCATCTACCGCAGACCACTTTTTATAATCTATTTACCTAAGGCCGCTAGGTATGCCTTGCGTTGTTTTCCCTTGTCTCTCTTTCCCTCTATTCGACCCGTGAGTATCAGATTCCTCAAGCCCTCCTTCTTCATTAAGTGTCCCAGGAACTTCAGCTGCCTCTTCCTGAGGTTAAGTATAAGCATCCTCCTTGGTTGTATCCTCTCTAAGACCCCATTGTTGCTCACACGCTCGGTCCATGTTATCCTTAGCATCCTTCCGTAGAATCACATCTATCTTGCCTCTAATCTCTTCATCATCTTTGAAGAAATCGTTCAACATTCGCTGCCGTCACGTATTTTTTCTTCGTTACCAAAGATATCCTCCTGTCTTTGGTAACGAAAAAAGAATAATGAGCTGTTACTTGACATGGTTACGTAGGAAAAATACTAACTTCTCGCCTAGGGGAATGAACAGAATGACAGGAGAGTTCTATAAGATTTATACTAAGCTCTTTCATTAATTCCTCTTAGTAAATAATAAACAAATGGAAAATTCCAAGACAGCAACATCATCATATTACGCACGTTTCAGTTGCATGCGTTCACGCTGGAGGCTTTTTATAATAATAATAATAATAATAATAGATTTAGCTCCAATGAAAAATAATCATCATTTTTTTTCTTCATTCAGGAAGCTGCATTGTGAATTTCGGAATAATTCGATGGTGCGTTCTTCAGGGCAGTCTAAGAAAATGATACGAAAGTGAAGAAAATCTTGCAAAACGGAAGTCGAAATAAGAACGATAAAAATAGTTTTCGGAAAATGACAAGAAACGAAATAAAACACACATATGGAGTAAGCAAGAAAGATAAATAAAGAAAACATTGAGAAAGTAAAGACGATGAGAAAAAGAAAAAAAAACGCTAACACTTTGTGATTGTTTCATTCACTTGTCCTGAAAAGAAGTATAAAAATCTGGAAAATAGGTTTGAGTAAATATTTTATGAGACAATGTCATTTAGAGCAGAATTAGTTTCGCCAAACTGTCTGGCTTGCCAGGTCAAAGCAGAATATCGTCGCTAAGACAATTGTACTTGCCATAAAATACGACACATTGGATCAAGTTTCATGGTCATATCACTTAGAATCACCGGTTCTTATACGATCAGCGAAGTTAAGCAACGTCGTATTTGGTCAGTACCTAGACGTGTGACCCGTTTGAGAATACCAGGTGCCGTTAGTTGATGCAACGGATAAATGCTTAGAATTGGAAATCAGAGAGACAAGATCCTCTTTTGGTCGGATTCATTATATTCTCTTGCGTCCAGTTAATCTTGGGAAATGTATGAATCCATAAACCTCTTCAGTATTTATGAGGTAATGAGTAAAATTGAATATGTAAAAATCACCATTATCTCCACAAGATTCTTACAATATATAATATACATACTGGTTCGTAAAGGGAAAAAGTTGACAATCAATAAAAAACAAATAAATAAATCAATTAAGCACTGGATCAAACAAACAAGTCGAGATAAACAATTTGCTTGATTAGGAGGCTTAATTTGATGAAGTTTTCAACTTGAACAACAACATGGCTTTGCGCGTATCATAGTGGTTACGAGCATCCACTTTTGAATATATAACCTTATTTTATATATATATATATATATATATATATATATATATATATATATGTATATATATATATGTATGTATATATACATACATACATACATATATATATATATATATATATATATATGCATACACACACACAAAAAAGGTATAATTATCTGGTAATGTTTATTTTAATTAGAATGCATACATACATACACACACACTATAGATAGATAGATAGATACACACACACACACACACACACACACACATATATATATATATATATATATATATATATATATATATATATATATGTATGCTAGCCCACCTGTGTGTGCATGTGTGGTTCATGCGTGCATGTGTGTGTTGCGTGCGTGTTTCCACAGAAAATATTAACAGTAATGAAAATAATAATGTATGAATGGATACTAAACCAAGATATTGTGAGCAATATTGTGAGCATTATATATATATATATATATATATATATATATATATATATATGTGTGTGTGTGTGTGTGTGTGTGTGTGCGCGCGCACGCGCGTGTGTGTGAATGTGTCTCCGTATGACGATTTCGTTTATGCATAAAGCAGACTGTCGCCACTGTGTTTTGACCTTATTATCCCCTTTCATATTTACATTCTCTCAATCCCACATATTGAGCCCTTTAACTCACATATAGAGCAACCTTAAAATTATATTTTTATCATATATATATATATATATATATATATATATATATATATATATATATATATATACATAATATGTGTTAATATATTTATTTCTTATCTACGCCTGCATATATATGTCTTTATGGGAAAATAATGACTATAAATATCTCCCAGCGAATGATAATTAATATTAAAGACAGGAAGTACCTAGACTTCATCACATTGAATAAATTTACATATACCGTGCCTTGAGATTGATTGAAGCGTTTAGAACACACCGTCTTATAAATGCTTATGCGTGGTTTGTTTGTAATTTCAGCTAACATAATGTGGAAAGAATTGTTTATCTAATTTACTAGTGGATAATTTATAAGTTTTAGCCTAAGGTCAATTATCTAAAGCAGGCACCACAAATGGGAATATTTTTCTGTAACTTTATCTCATTCATCACAGCCAATGAGCAGAGAACGACAAAAGAGAAAAAAGAATCAATGTCGATAATGTTCATGACGGTTTTTTGTTTTTTAAAAAATATCTTTAACATATAGTAAAAATTGTAAGGAAATCTGAGATGATATATTGTCAAATGATGGCGTATGGTTGGAATAATGAATTAATACATATTGATATGTTGATACGGCAATTCCCTGGATGGTTGACCGCTTGGGAAAACAAGCTGCTGTTATATTAGATATGCGGATGGTGTAATGGATAAAGGTTTGGAATTGTTAATGCGAGAGGCAAGTGCTAATTTCAGTTGGGTTGGTTATAATCACTTAAGCGCATATATTCTTGAGAAAGGCAGTCATACACTTTTTCTTCAGTTTTACTAAATTATAATCATCCCCCAAAAAGATTCTAACAATCTAGAAATATTTTCTGGCTTTAATCTTTAAAAGGAAAAAAAATCAGAACATATATATACAATGAATATCTGCATATATATTTATAAAAATTAATTTATATATATATATATATATATATATATATATATATATATGTATGTATATCTATCTATCTATCTATCTATATCTATATATATATATATATATATATATATATATATATATATATATATATACTAGTAGCATGGACCGGCGTTGCCCGTGCTTGATCCAAAAATCGTACGACTCATACACCAATCGCCATCAATTGACTTAAAATATTTTTGCCATTCCTTGCCTTTAAAGGAGTGCCTTTTGTCGTGCTGATATTGCTACATGCCTTACTTTTTTCTTATCTCACACTGCGAATTTTTCTAAGCTCTATACTAAACATTAAATCTCTTACGAAAAAAGAACTAAACAAAATGAACACAAAACGATCAGCTTTAAAAAAGGACTTGTAACTGGAAAAACCGAATGAAAAAAGAATGTTAACAACAAATACTTTTTCACACCTAACCCAGTTCTGCGGAATCAGAATCAACGTTGAGTTTAAGCAAGCGAATGAGCCAATTGGAGTAAAGTGCCATGCAGATTTAAATTTTTCCCACTTGTGACCAATGCAGCTATCGATTTTTTTGGATGCTAGCATGCTAGTTAACATTCGTGTCAGTCAGCTTTTGGCTCTCACGCTGGCTAATAGAATCTTCCTGCCTATTCGTGGCAAGCAGCTATACGCTCGCACTCTGGCCAGTAGAAAATGGCCGCAAACTACATGAAAAGTGCCTTAGAAGCATGAAAAAATCGATTATTTCCACTATCGATGGAAGTTGGGAAATGCAAAGTCAGTTTTGGCCTTCCCGTTAACATGGAGCATGTTCATGTAAATTTTGGTACAAATCCGTTGAAAATTGCGGCCCTGCATTTGTTAAACACACACACACACACACACACACACACGTCCTGCCTTTTATATATATATATATATAGCAGTACATATATATACTTTAGATTGGTAGTAGGCAAGGAAGGTGAGAGAAGCGTTGGTTAAAGATAGGGTTAAGAGATTAGTGGTTGGTAGTAGTCGGTTTCCTCAACCAAGAATTTACTCTATACATTTTAGATTTTAATATTGGGTTGTGTGTTACTTTGGCTGATATCGTTTTCTATTTTTATGCCGCTTTTTATGCTTTGATGTTTTTCGTCCTGATGAGCTTATCACCTCGAGGACCACGAAATAAATATTACAAAGGAATTGACAAATAAAGTCTCATATTCTTATTATCATTATAATGCTCTATAGTCTACATGAAGCTTTTTCTGGATTTATATTCTCCTCGGAATTATCTCTTCCTGTTTTTGTTTTATTATTTAGATTAGGTTCGTCGACTAGTCTCGGTCAGCATGGACATCATCAGGAGAAAAAAATGTGCTTGTTAGTAGAAGTGAAATACAGGAGTGAATGACTGTATCTAAAAAAAGAAAGAACTTTATCGGAAGTTTTCATTTATTACTTTTTTATCGTTAATTATTGTCAGTCCTTTTATTGGTTAAATGGCCTCCTTCAAGCTGTTTTTAAGATAGAGGCTGGAAGATTCCCGAGTCTCAGAATTCCATCCTGGGTCATTTTGATAGTTTTCTTAGTTGCTGGGAAGGGAATGTTTGTGTTAAGTGTATGTTATCATTTATTATTTTGGGAGTGTGTGTGATGTGTGTATGTGTATATGTGGGAGACTTCAACACCGCGGGAAACATGTCTGTCTTGTGTGGGTGAGAAATATGGTTAGGGCCCGATTTATGAGATTATATAATATTTCTATGTGTTGTTAAAATTGTTGTTAAATTCGTTCGTAAAAAAGTTTTGATAAGCGAAATCCATTTGACCTCATGTTCATCTAGTATTTTTCTAAGGTTATCTTTTCTGTCTCTTTCTATTTTTTCAATTACAGTGAATTTTGCTTGGCTTTTAAAATCATGCTTTTTCTAGGCAGACATGTTATTCTGCAGGTAATAATCTTTCGTCTGGAGCAGACTTGATTCGATTACGATAATCATTAATTCTGTAGTGAAACGGCCGTTCAGATTTCCCACATATGATTACTAGCATAGTTTGTATTATAACAGATAAATTATGTTATGACTTCTACAGTTAGAGTTATGGTAGATTTTCAAAGTAGATTTAGAGACTGAGTTAATGAACGAATTGGTGTGTCTAATGTTGTTACAACATAAGCTCCTTTTGTTGTTACATAGTGGGGGAAAGCCTGTTGGTTTTATTTGATTGTACCTTATCATCTGAAATTCAGATCCTACCTATAATTTCGATAAGGTTCTTAGAGCTACAATATGCTAGAAGGCCGGGTTCCTCAAACAAAGATTTTGGATCTGGTTTGAGATGTATTATTTCCCAGGGACTTTTGATTATCTGAGATACTGGAGGAAGAATAGTGTTGAAAGTGGTTGCTAGAGAGGTGCGTTTGAATTTATTTTTAAATTTATTCATAAGGGTGTCTTCTCTACGTGTGAGTGTATATATATATATATATATATATATATATATATATATATATATATATGTCTGTGTGTGTGTATAAATTAGTTAATATGTAATATTAATGCTCTGTAAAATTACATTGAGCACTATTTTGTAATAACTAAAAATATCAATAAGAACACCGGATTACATATCTTACTGTTCTTCCTTTTTATTTAAACACACACACACACACACATATATATATATATATATATATATATATATAATACCAGGCTCAAGACCTACTCAGGATAGAACAACATTTCGTTTTCTTTTGTTGCCTTTATATATATATATATATATATATATATATATATATATATATATATATAAGTGTGTGTGTGTGTGTGTGTGTGTGTACATGCCGAGAAATAATTTGAGGAATAACGACAGGAAAAGAAAACGAAATGTTGTTAAAAAAAATATCAGCAATCTTATTGTCAATTTTTTAATCATTAAATCTATATATATAAGAAGCATCCGTGGACCGTATTTCTTAATAACCATAACTATATATATATATATATATATATATATATATATATATATATGTATATATATTGGCAAAGTTTCACATAAGCTCTGTTATTTCCTTCCAGTAGTTAGAGTGAAGTGGAACCATGCCACACCCAGGGGATCAAATCACACTTCTTCCCTTCGCCTTCCATTTTTAAGAGGAATGATCCAGAAACCTTCCCAAGATAAGCCACTTTGTACTGCGGATTCCCACGTAGATAAGTCCATAATCTCTACAATGTTAATCTTATGAACTTTAAGATATGTTCTTACTAATCCTCCATATCTTCATATTCTAAACAATTTTTAGGGCCTTACCACATTCAATCCACGTCTATTCCGAGGAGGTCTTGAGCCCGGTCTTATTTGAACATGAGTATATATATATATATATATATATATATATATATATATATATATATATATATATGTGTGTGTGTGTGTGTGTGTGTGTGTGTGAGCAATATATTATATACATATTATTTATATATTATGTGCGCGGTACTTATTGGAAAGCACACGATATAAGATATAGAGTTAACATGTAGTTGGATTGATGTGAGTTTGTGATTCTGGGTTTCACCCTTTTGCGATCGTCAGACAAAGTGATTATCTAAAAAAAAATTATATTCATGTAGGTTTCGTATATTGATGTTTTTCCACTCCCACCAATACATGAAACCTATATAAATCTAATTTAAAAAAAAAAATAATCAGTATACATATATATATATATATATATATATATATATATATATATATATATATATGAGGGGCAGTTTTCTGTATGTGAATGTTTGTGTGTGTGTGTGTCCGGCTAAAATCACATTTCACCAAATTACAACATAACAAATATATATGCATACTCAGTATCACCCACTCCACATTTTGGCAAAAAAAATATCATCATATGATGTGTGTTTTCAAATTAAAAATACGTAATAATTGCATTAGAATGCATACGAAATTTTCAGAATTAAAAAGTAAAATCGAATGTTAATAATTATTATTCCCATTCGTTTTCACTGCAACGCTCGATTATTTATCTGATTATTTGCGAAGTAAGTTCTCCTCGAACAGCTTCTTGCCCCAAAGCATTGCTCCCAAGAGGATGTTTCCTCAATGACTATAGTCTTAACCTGTTCAAATCTAGAATTAATCGTTATCTTCCCCTCTTTTCCATAGAAACAATCCGTTAACCTAAATCACTACGAGGAGTGGCCCTCAGGCCTTGTACAGAGTGAACCTTTCTGTGACCAAAAGAACATCCAGACTATCTCCACACACAATTTGATTATAGTGACGAAGCCTAGTAAAGGAACAGCCACACTTTCGGAAAGAACCAAATACAATCTTTATGTGCTATACAAGAAGGTTTCAAGTCAAGGACCCGCAGGTTTTGATTTAATAGTTATCCTTATTCGAATGTGTTTGCCAGTCTGCCACCTATTATTCTATAGCTCGTGGGAAGAAGACATGGGTTAATCACTTTTCCAGTGGCATTTTCATGTGGACAAATGTAACCAACTCGACTAGATTAAGAACTTGGCTCCAATATATAATTCTGATATCTATATTCATATATATATATATATATATATATATATATATATATATATATATATATATATATATATATATATATATAATAACTGTATATTCTGTGTTTTAAGTGGCAAAAGTCACTGAAAACACAGAATAGAAAAACTAAATACATTTCGAAAAATGTTGTAACTTTTGTCGACAGTTGAAAATTAAAGTAATTACCTTTACAGAATATTGCAATCTCCTGCCCGACAGTATAACGTAAAATCCTAACAGACAGATCAGGATAATCTCCTGCCCGACAGCAGAACGTAACATCGTAAAAGACAGAACAAGGTAATCTCCTGCCCGACAGAACAACGTAAAATCCTAACAGACAGAACAAGGTAATCTCCTGCCCGACAGAACAACGTAAAATCTTAACAGACAGAACAAGGTAATCTCCTGCCCGACAGAACAACGTAAAATTCTAACAGACAGAACAAGATAATCTGCCGACAGAACAACGTAAAATCCTAACAGACATAACTCTTAAAAGACAGAACAAGTTAATCTCCTAAACGGCAGAACAAAGTAAACTTAACGGAGAGAACAAGTTATAATCCTGTTAAACTACTAAACGACAGAACCAGGTAAACTTATTACCGAGAGAACCAGGTAAACTTATTACCGAGAGAAACAGGTAAACTTATTACCGAGAGAAACAGGAAAACTTATTACCGAGTGAACCATTTAAACCTCTAAAAAACAGAACAGTGCGTATTTCCAAATGCAGCCACGTAAACAAATTCTTAAGTTGCTTAAATCCACATCACTACTGAAAACTAAATAAAATTCTAAATCTAAGAAACTTTAATTCAAATACGAAACCTTAGCATCGAATATATATATATATATATATATATATATATATATACGCATGAAATATATATAAAAATTGAATAAACACCAACTAAATAATTGAAATATATATATATATATATATATATATATATGAAATTATATATATATAAATAAAAAATATATATGAAATTAATGTGTCAGTCTGTGTCTATGTGTGTCCTTGAGTGCTTACAACGTACGCTTTCAAGTCATTAAAAGCTGGTTCCAAACTCTATGTGTTTCAAGATCCCTGGAAAGTGCCTGAAAACCATAGTATGGGTTTGCACAAGTCTAGTTGTAAAATTGAATAGACAGAACCATTCGGAAGCCGTCGATGGTTTTGCTAGCACGAAACCACAAGTCATCGTGACCGAGGGTTTCAGCGTGCTGACCTTGTTCAGATTGTTGATGAAGCCAGATGACGCGCTCTTCCCCAGTGACTCTAACGATGGTTCACCGAGCATAGTTGAACGGTCGACTGTAATAGGTAAATATATATATATATATATATATATATATATATATATATATATATATATATATATATATATATATATATATATGTGACATTGAAGTCAACGCTTAGAAGCGACAGTCTGTTTCATGCTAAACGCAATTGTCAGGCTATTTTACTCGACTACTTATATATACAGGTCACTGACCTGTATATATAAATAGAATGAGAAAAAAACGTAACTCACATGGCCTGCCGATTGCGTTTTGCATGAAACATATTGTCACTTCTGTTTACTGACTTCAATGTACACTCACACACATACACACACACACACACACATACATATATATATATATATATATATATATATATATATATATATATATATATATATATATATATATACACACACAGATTAGGAAGCAGCAATTTTATATTATAAAGAGGTAATCATACAATGCATCAATTAGCAATATTAATGTAATTAATGACGAATTCTCTTCGCTATTAGGCTTAATATAAGCATTAATTTACTAATAATTCAATGAATGGCCCGACTCTTATATATAAGATTGTTGTCAGATGGATCTGATATATTTTTTAGAGCAGCCACTACTTTCGAAAACTTCACGTTCTCATCGTAAGGCTGTAATTTAATTTGCATTAATATTGCTAAATAATACATTGTATGATTACTTCGTTATAATATAAAATATATGCTGTCTAATATAATACGTTTATGGAAAACAATTGCTCTGCAGTACGAAATTCAGGAGAAAAAAAAAACCACAAAAACATATCACTGTATTAATTGAACTATATACTTAGTACATTTAACTTTAAGTGGAAAATACTTACAACAAAAAAATTTGTGGATTTACCACATTAAAAAAGTCTTACAAATTATTCTTACTTGAAATATTTAAACTTTAGCGTTGCGACTTGCACGTTTCAAAATTACATAAGTATTAATAAATAAGACATTCTTAAAAAAACATCTTTCGTTCCACTATATATCTATTTCTTCTAGGAGTTTTATTTCTAAATGAAAAATATCAGAGCTAGACGATGAGAACATGAAGATTTCGAAAGTACTTGCTGCGCTAAAAAAATCCAGCGGATTCATCTGACAACAATTTTATACATAAGGATCGTATCATTCAATAGATTATTAGTTAATTAATGCATATATTAAGTCTGTTCGCGAAGATAATTTGTCATTAATTAATCTAATGTTGCTAATTGATTCATTCTATGATTACCTCTTAATGATATATATATATATATATATATATATATATATATATATATATGTGTGTGTGTGTGTGTATGTGTGTGTGTGTGTGTTTGTGTGTATGTGTGTGTGTGTGAGAGAGAGATTATTTGTAATGCATTTTGTCCTTTAAGTCCTCATCGGACTAAATTTGTTATGTTGGTACGACTAAACATGTGAAAGACAGAGTGGTTCTGGAAAATTAAGTCTTTTTTTTCATCTAGCTGAACTATCGCAAAGTCATATACAGTAAATTTGCGCCCTGGATTTTAGAACATTTCACCATTCATGGCAGATCTAAAATTTGTGAAATCCTAACAACATAACAAATTTAGTCCGATGGAGTCCTTCAGAACGAAACGTGTCACACATATATATATATATATATATATATATATATATATATATATATATATATATATATATATATATATATATATGTATGTATATATATTTTGTTTTTCTTCTATATCAATTAATGCATCATGTTTTTTTCGTCACCTCCTAAACAATAGAACAAGGGGTATTGTTAAATGCAGATATGAAAACATTTTTTTTTATTATGATACGTACAACAACAATTAGAAGAAATTTCATGATAATGAATAAAATATACCATGAGACGAATTCAAAATTCAACTTATCTTAAGCCCTCACTTGCCTACATATAGATCCCAAATAAAGATAATCGCAAATAAAATTAATAATAAAGATAAAAGAAGCAATACGCATAAGGATCACTGATATTTAATAAAAGCATCTTCAAATATATATATATATATATATATATATATATATATATATATATATATATATATATATATATATATATATATAAAACTTATAATGATTACATGGGTCAGGAATTGCTATACTCCAATTGTTTCAAGGAACCCGATATATAAAGTTATAAGAAAAGGTACGAAATAATGCTTTCACCTTCAAAGACCCGTTAATTTTTTTTATTTTATTTTACAGTAAGATTCGCCCTTTACTAAACCCGTGGGATTCAAGGTAGAGGGTCACGTTAGGAGGCAGTTTGTGAGTATAGGAATGGAAGATAGCGGTTAATCCTAGCCTTGAACGTTACAATTGTAGTGATCGGAGGAACATCCTTTTGGTAGCCGGGAATAATCTGGTCGAGTTAAACTTACTTCTCACCGATGGAATAAGGAGAGAATGCGGATGATTTGCTACTATGTAAATGGCATGGTGTGTTTTTGCTGAGAAGGTTTGACTTGGTGGGACTAGGAAATTTAATTCGTCCGAGAACCTTCCGTGGAAGTAGTGGTAGAGCAGGGAAAGGCGTGCAACATCCCGCCTCTATAAGAGAAGTTGAAGGATGTAGAACAATTCTTCCCGCACAAGGGTTTGGAGACGCTTTTGGACTCTATTAATCTGGAAAGTGCGTCTGGGCAACCCCGGCTCAAATATTATAACAGTACTCCATATTTGTTCTGTTCTGGCTCTTTTAGAGATACAGGATATCAGGTGGAGTCAAGTACTTACTTGGGCCGTACAAAGAGCCGACCATTTTACCCGCATCCTTAGCAATGGGTTGTATGTACGAGATCCACGTGGTTGGCTGTGAGTTTGATGCCCAACTGCTTTTCAAGGCACAGTGTTTCCCCAAAAGGGCTTCCGCTCATTCTGATCAGTAGTAGTTGGGAGACAGGTCGGCGATGTTGGAATATAATTTGTTTGGTCTTCGTGGCATTGAATGTAACCAGCTAATGTTTTCCCGATTTGGTAGTTTCTACTAGATTAGAAGAGAGACCAGTCGACAATGTCTGACTATCGAGATTTTTAGAGGTGTGTCTCTCTATAATCGTATCATCGGCATAGATATTTACAAATTATCTGAGTATATTCTTTGGCAGATCATTTATATAGATGAAAAAGAGGGTTGTTCCGGGAGGTGCCCCCCCTAGGGGACGCTTATATTGACCTTTAGGGCTAAGCATGACTAGCGTTTAATAACGACCTTCAGGGAGGGACCTACACGTTAGGAATAATTTTATAATACGGAAGACCTTTCCAGTAAGAGCTTGTGTAACAAGCTTTTTTGCCATACCTTGTCGAAGACCTTTGAGATATCTGGTGCAATATCTGTCTAGGTGTGTTTCTTGTCAAGAGCCTCACTGATTCTGTGAGTGGTTGTATTTGGCAGAGGCTCAGGCCGACCTAAACCAATACCGGTCGTTGCTGAGGAGATTTCACTTTCTATGTGCTCGAAAACCTTATAAATTATGGCTAAAAAAAACATTACTGATGATATGGAGAAGACTGAAGGTTTTGTACTGTGACGAGGGTGATCTTACCCCGAAGTTCTTGAAAACCTGACATAAGCATGACATTTTACGCAGGATTCAGAAGGATGTCTCCCTCAAGAAGCGGGTGAATAAATTTGCTAGGATTGGTGATAATTCCGGTTTGATATTTTTAAGACAATCCGTGGAATTTTGATACATCTAGCGACTGTGATGGTAATATTACTGAGATTGTTCTCAGTGATACGTGGAACTTCGGTATGGTTGATCTTTGTTATTTAACGTTGAGTTAGAGGGAAAAATAAAGGTGAAGAGTTTCGCCTTTCCGTCGAAGAAAGATATGACCTTGGGGCCATTTATAATTGGGGACATATTGCTTTACATCTGTTCCTCATTTGGTTGGCGATCTTCCAGAATTCACAGGATCCAATTTACTTCTTTTCAACATTGGTCTGAACTGCTCGTGCGTGGCTGTACTTGGCGTTTTCTAGAACATTTTCCGGGGATTACAGGCATTTCTGAATGCAATGAGATCCGAACTACATTACTCCTTGCGATACAGCATATTTGTGGACTATTAATTTGCTAAATTAAAATGTCTATAGTTTAAATTAGTTAGACTAAGGAGGCTGATTATCAAGAAAATTTGATTATATTGTGATGATTAAGAGTTAAAATACATTCACTTTAAAAACGCTCGTAATGCTTCAAATTATAGGAAGATCATCGGTAGCGTAAAAAAAACAACCTACAACTTTTCTTCTTTAGATTCTGCAATGCGTTTTGAAATATTTTAACAAATAATAGAGTCAAACAAGAATAAAATGTTCGCTTCCTGTTTAGGCTTTATGCCAAAAATAATTCTTTATAAAAATGAAAGAATAAAAAATGGAGGACATTCAGATGGTTTGGTTTTTAAATACAATTTCGAAACAAGATTTTTTTTTTTGCCGAAAGCGCTAAATGAAAGATACTTCGTATGGTAATAGTAATATTAGCCTTTCCCTTATAAGGAAATATTCAACATTCACTTTTGATTAAAATTTATAAGATCTTTTTATTAAATCGTGTTTTTTTCCATTTTAGTAGGCTTTTCTATCCGATAAATATTTATTCTCTTTCCAATATGTATGGAGGTTACCTTCCTACACTTTTTGTTCAAAATAATGTCGATCGTCACAATATTGTTTTTATTCCTTCATGTTACGTGTGCTGTCCGTTTTGGATATCGTTGCATTTAAAAGACTTTAAGTGATGCGGTTTCTGCTATTTGGTACAGAACTGTGTGATTTTGTAACGCCAGTTCATACAGTTTCGAAAAAAATATAGTCCTCGCTAAGAGCTACAGTGTACATTCACTCAAAGCATTTATCCATTTCTCTTAGAGATCAGTTGTATACAGAGGACCCTTTAGATACTTCTGAACGAGTGTGGCGCTATGTAAGACAACCAACTGAAACTGTCAATCCAACGAAGGAATTTAAGAACATGACTCGAGATTTTAGGCTAATGTTCTGCTTTTGTTGTAATTTCTGGTGCCAGGCAACCTACCGCAGCCTATTCTCTATTCAATTTCCTTATCTCTTGCGCCACCTTTGTTATATATGGTGATGTTCTAAGCGTAGGTTAGATGTGGCACAAGGCCACAAGTATAGGGCACATAATGGGGATCGAAACCACGACTCAGTCGTAATTGTTCTAGCTTGCTAACAATTTCACCACGTCGAGTTGCTTTTTTTCATATAATTGTAGATAAAATGTGGCACAGGTTTGAAAGTATGAGGTACCTAGTAAGAATCGAACTCACTACTGTGTTATAACTGTCTTGTCGAAACAAATTTGCTAACCATTAACCAACGTTGAGTTGTCCCTATGTTTGTTATATGTGATCGATACACTGAAGTATTTATTAGGTTGACGTAATAATGTCGTTTTTTGACGTTAAAAAATACGTCAAAAAACGACATTATTACGTCATTATTTTTGCACCAACCTAATAGTTTTTACTAATTCCACAAAAGAAGTGCTTAGTATTTACTAGTTCTACAATCTGGATGGATTCAGGGTAGTTTCCATCATTGCTTTCATTCCAGTTTCAGGTCATAGATTCTGTTATGGAAAGCTTTATCTCGTGTTATATTATTTGGAACACTTGGTAGACGATGTTGATTCTTTTTTGTGTCAGATCATTGCAACACACACTAAAATCACTTGCACTTTTTACGAAACAAGAATAATTAAAATATTTAAAAGTCATTCTTTGTCTATGGTAAAATCTGCCTTTGCAATCGAACTCACCTGTGTACGTACGTTTATAAAACAAGATGAATCAGCATTTAAATTCCACTTTGAATATTTGGCCTTTGATCATGAATGAATGACGAGTGGTGATATCCCACCAATATATATATATATATATATATATATATATATATATATATATATATATATATATATAAAACACTTTCATCAATGAATTACAAAATGAAACGGAAAAAAGAAACACATTGTGCATTTCAGATTCTAAAGTTTCAGGACAATATTGATTTCACCCTGATTATCAAATTGGGCCATTACAATTTTCTAATATGTCAGAGTCAGTATATTCAATATGCTAAACGAATTTCGAACTCAAAACTGTTCGACTAATTCACACTACAAGGCAGCTCAAAGAAGATAAACAAAAAGAAATGTGTACGATTTTTATGAAAGGCTTCGCAGGTAATTATACTGCGTTCGGAGAAGAAGCAGAATCATAATTTGATGAAAATATACACCGGAATTTGATTTGTTTTGACAGAGAAATAAATTGGGATTCGATTGATAAGTGGGTGAAAAGGTGATGGAGACGGCGAGAAATGTAGCGAGTCGGAAATGGCGGGAAAAAAGAAGATGGAAATGTTTGCAATACACAAATATGGCGGCAGCTAATCTGTGAATAGTAAAGACGCGTAAAATTACATCTGATAATTGATATGGTGATGAGGTTTTTCCTATTATTTTTACCTGCCAGCCATAGCAGTCCTTCCGTGAAAGCTAATTATATTTTTTCTTTCTCATTATTAATGACATTTCTACTTGTCTAATGCTCCATACACTCACACACATATACACACACACACAAACACAAACACACACATATATATGCGGATATATATATATATATATATATATATATATATATATATATATATATATATATATATATATATATATTGAGTGTATGTGTGTGCATAGAAGATCACTAATAATGAAATTGTGTATATCTATTTTATTCTGATACATATCTGAATATGGCAAACGCTATCTGATATAGGATATGAAATTACAACCGTTGCGTCGACTAACTTGTCATAATTCTGGCCAAAGTTCTATATTGCAACATAACTTTCTTTTATATAGAAACACACAATTCACAATGCGACAGATTCTTCTAAATTAAAAATTACTCAGCCACAAAGATCAGACTATATTTTTCAGCTAAATTTATTGAGTCAATGTAAAACGCAGTGAACAAAAGTTCCTCATGATTTGTAATCGATCATTGCTCTCCGTAAATTTCATTTCCTTATCTGTAAAATGCCAGCAGTTCTTGGGAATGTTAATGGAATGGTTTTCTGATAGCTTCTCCACTGTTTGGAATTATTTTCAAGAGGTAACACTTACTGACACTAAGGCTAGAAAGGCCAGTCTACTCTGTTATTTAATCCGGATCTGTGCTCTAGAGAAATGAAGGGTTGATACATTCCTCATGGACATTTGTTCGAAACTGAAAGACTAGATAGGAATTAGAATTGGGCTTGCTGATTCTAATTTTAGTGCTTCTGTCTATTGACCAATAGAAATGCATTCATCCAAGAACAGATAAAATAGAATTTATTTAAATTCTGAAAATACACACTACATAACGGTCACAGAATGTAACAATCCAAGAAATAGTATCTCTCTCAAACGGCAAAACATAATTGCAAAAACTTCATAGGAAAACTCATATCAGAGATATCCAGAGAATGTGCATTCCATCGAATTTCTTTCTTCATTGATAAGGAATAGAACTAGTGAAAATATGAGATTCTTGATTCGCTGCCACCTATAATCGCAAAGATTTATTTACAACGCCAATCGCCATCGTCTATGTTCCTGAAACCTGTTATAATTGTCCTTTCGTCACATTTCCCCTAACTAAATTCTACTCATTATTTTTCACTTCCAGTAAAGAGTTTTGCGTTTATAGTAGCATTATTGTCCATTTTGGATATCATTATTATAAAAAAAAAACGGATCACAAATATATGCAAACTCCGAACAGCTCCTTTTAATCGAAAACTCCAATATACGGAAAAGAATCAAATATACATATATATCTATATATATATATATATATATATATACACACACATAAATACATACATATATATATATATATATATATATATATATATATATATAAGAATGTAAGCCTGATGATTGCGTTTAGAATGAAACAGACTATCGCCTGAGAGTGTTGATTTCAATGTTCACATTTATATTCATATTAGCATACCTTAAAACTATATTGAAACAATATTGCTTCATTCTTCGTTTCAATCATATGATTTCCAAAAGTTCATTTTATATATATATATACACACACTCGCACAAACAAACACAAATATATAGTAATTTTCTAAGCCCGGCTTAGATGTGGCACAAGGCCGAAAGTAAGGGGCACCCAGTGAGGATCGAACTCACTACTCAGTCGTAATTGTTCTTGCGAGACAAGCTTGCTAACCATTACACCATCTCTAGGTGCCCATACACACACATATATATATGTATATATATATGAGCATGATGAGAGAAAACTAAGCAATTTCTATATTGTCTCGTCATTCTCACTTTTATTCCTAATACTAATATACAGCCTACCAACATACACACAAACAAACACACACAGGGTAAATCTTACGGACGTGGCTGGAGCCGATATATATCCATTCTCTAAAGATTATATATATATATATATATATATATATATATATATATATATATATATATATATATATATATATATATATATATATATATATATATATATATATATATATATATATATATATATATATACTTTTTATGTATAAATTTTATGAGTACATATATGCTTATAAATACTGCACTCGTCTACTATATTACGTCTTATATACTTATATATGTTTATATTATGCATTATATTATTTCCCTCACCCTCACCAATCAACTTTATTTTTACTTGTGTCAATAATGTTTACAGTTTGTTTTAAGCCGTGTACAAAAATGATAATCATCAATTAATGATGTTCAATTGGAGATAAGTATATGATCAATTCACGATTTCAAATTTTTTATGAAGGTACAGATATAATTAATATCTGATGCGAATATAAATGATTTATTGGCAAAGGTAGTATTCATAAGAATAGTAATTACATGACTTCATGTCGTCTTAAAGGAAGTTACGTCAACATCCTGAGTATCTGCCGCGAAATCAAGAAGAATTAAAAGAAATAAAATGCAAGAATAAGAAAGACAAAAATAGCAAAAATCGTAAATCCAGTGCTATGTCTGCATGCATGATTCTCGAAGAGTAACGGAGCGAGTAATTGTGACATTTTGGTGCAAAGTATCGACAAGACTATTATGCTTGAAATGTTTCAAAACTGATTACTTTATTTGCATTTTCCTTTATTCGTATAATCTAAAAGAGTTCAAATATAACGTTTGTTTCTTTTATGCATAACAACGAAAATATACATAACAATAGCCAGTATGGCAATCTAATTACAAACATCCAGGCACGCACCACACTTGAAAGATAAATAATTTCATCCATTGTCTTGGCCATTATTGAAGTCAGAGATATGAACATTTAATGAAGACAACTTATCCGTCTTGGGTATGATAAACTGCAACTGCGTCCTGGGTAAGACGATAAAGTACGTCCAACAGCAAGGCCTCTGATCAGGAGGTTTTGAGGAGCGTGGAACCACCTCTTAATTGCTGGTGTTCTCAGGTCCATCCTGACTCGAAATGGTAGCACCTGTAATTGCCCCAGATATGCGTAAATAGTTAATCCCCCAAACTGAAATGAAAACACTATGAAAGTGTAAAAAAAAAGTTTTAATACCAGAAATACTTTGTAAAAATTATTACCAGCAATAGAATTTTGAAAAAGAAATATTATCAGAAATTAAAATATTGTCAGCATTATATGACCCATTGAGATTGATATACCGTAAAACAAATCAAACCAAACAAAACGAAGATAACTTATGTATATTAATGTTTTAATGATGTTTTTGTTTTGTTTTGTTTAATTTTTAATTCAACATTATACCGTTTGTGATATAATGCAATATACATACACCTGCGTTCCCCTTTACTGGAATATGATTGGCTGGTGTCCGTCATAAATACAGACGGACGGGTAGGTACGACAGAGTCAAGAGTCTTAGTCTGACAGCTAAGTCTATAACGACGCCCATTGGACTACGCCATTGTTCTACACTTCTTACCTGCGACTAGGACGCGTACCAGTCGATTACTGCTACTTGGTTACAGTAGCCAAAACCACTTAAATACTTCGTTCAATTATATCCCTTTCCGGGACATATCAGTTTGTACGCCAGTGGAGTAATGCATGCTAATAACGTTGGAAAAAGTATGAATCTTTTCCACAACAACAGCTACAGATACGGTCCTATAGCATTGGCTGAGTAGAAAGGAGAAGGTAACATTTGAATTCAAATCCCCTGTCTTGTAGGTCCTGTGCCTCTTCCAACTTGCATGCCGTCTCGAAAGAAAAGAACTGCTTCACTCCACTCTACTTCGAGTAACGACGGAGAATGATGGGCTTAATAAAAAGAATAGGCTTTGTACAATGATTCGAACTCAAACCTGGGACACGCCACGGGGCATTGAATCTCTCTGATTTCGACCCATTCACCCGTGTGAGTATCAACCACGGCATTTGAGACGACTGTTTACAGGTCATGATTCCCAAAGAATGGAAGCGTTGTACAAGATTATATATATATATATATATATATATATATATATATATATATATATATATATATATATATATATATATATATATATATATATATATATATGCATGTAGAGCACAATTCTCAACACATTATTTGAAAATTGGAAAAAATTTAATGCCTTATTTCTAACGTCCGATCACGCCTCATTTTGTTCTCTCTCAAAAAAAACGAAAACAAAATATAAAATGAAATAAACGAAAAAACAATTTGTAACCAAGTCCCAGTCAGTATTGTTGCAGTATGAATACAATGTGGTCTCTGAGGATGCTGAATAAACATTATATGTGCCAGATCAGGTGTCTGCAACAGGCTTTATCTAGACGCTCTAGTAGACAGTTATACTCGGATTCGAGCGACAAGCATTCAACAAGAAAATAAACTTGTTATATAAAAGGGTGAGGAGAATGTCTGCCAAAAGAAAGACTTGACGTAATAACACGACTAAGAAGCAAAAGAGAGAAAGTATTTTTAAAGAAACTTGCAAGAATAAAAACAAAACGAAACATATTGCTGAGAAAGCACAATAAGTGGAGACATTTTTTTCAAGTAAACACGGCAAGTCTCTTTTATAAGAATCAGTTACTCATTTTCCCATTTCCAATTTCCTTTCTCCTTCTCTATTTTTCCCCAGCGACTTTTAAGTAAATATAATGTTTTCAATCCTGAACTGGCCTTCCTACTCAAATTACCGATCACTAAAAGACCTTTTTGGCCAACAAAAGTTTTTTATTTGACGTTTTTTTTTTTGTCTTATGCTCTAATAAAAAAAATGTTCTTTCACTAGATTATTTCTAAGCCCACACGTTCTTTGATACAATCAATTCTAATCTCCGCACAACGCTTCCATATTTTTTTTTCCATATTTGTCGTGCATTGAACGTTTAGTGCAATCTTACAATAATTTATCTTTTGCTGCTCTTTTATTTATTTTATTTTTTTTTTTTTCAGATTATCGCTCTTGTCGTTATAACTCGTTCGTTTTCACCTATCGTCAGTCACCTTTATTTGAAGAACGGAACGTGTTCCTTCACGCCGTCATCTTAAGATTACTTTGTAATTGGTCATCTAAGTTACGTTCTCTTAGGATTATTAACTTTAGAATTATTACGATGTGTTTGCTTTTGTCTTTGTCGCATTAATGATTCGATAGTTAGTTTTATTTTACCTCTGACGGCAAACATATGTTCGCCTTTTTATGTTGAAAAAGCCGTTGTTCGACAAAACACATCAGCTAAAATGAAGCATTTTATCAAATAAATATAAAAACGTACACAGAAAATAGACATCAACCCAAAGAATTTGTGGAATTATAACATGTGTTGTCTCATCTCTCGATTTTAGTTACCCTTAACAATTCTTGTCCTTAGCTATCCGCGCTCAGGCGTAGACATATATAATTTATAAGTTTTAATAATAATAGCCTGCAAGAACTGCACTGTATGCAATTCAGGCAAGCTAAAGAAATCATTAAATTGCGTCTTTAAAGTGAAATATGGAATATTCTCGACTTAATATGAAATGTTTAAAACTTGCTGTTTCTTCTTTTTTTTTTCTTCTTCTTCTTTTCGTACTACTACTACTACTACTAATACTACTACTACTACCATCAGAACGTTGGCTAACAATGTATCTCTATAATTTTCTGTCCTCTCTATCTCTTTGGAAGTTTTTTTTTGTTGTTGTTGTTGTCTCTCCTAATCGGTTTTCTCCTAACCATTTAAATATGCTTGTTAGATGCACACACACATACACACATACACACACGCATACAAACGCGAACATATGTGTCTGCGTGCGTATGCGCGTGCGCGTGTGTAAAACTATACGTTTGAAATAGTCTATAGTGAAGTCATTCCTAACGTTCAGCTTTACAAAAAAAATACCAGGATATTTCCAAATGAAATCAGTTTATAACACAGATACCAAATAGGAAAATAATTGAGTTGGTCGAAAGTACTTAAACAAAACAATAACTTAACTTGAACTTCGGGGAGTTTATCCAAAATGTAGAGCACAATTCTCAACACATTATTTGAAAATTGGAAAAGATTCTGTCATATATATATATATATATATATATATATATATATATATATATATATATATATATGAATATAGATATCAGAATTATATATTGGAGCCAAGTTCTTAATCTAGTCGAGTTGGTTACATTTGTCCACATGAAAATGCCACTGGAAAAGTGATTAACCCATGTCTTCTTCCCACGAGCTATAGAATAATAGGTGGGCAGACTGGCGAACACATTCGAATGAGGATAACTATTAAATCAAAACCTGCGGGACCTTGACTTGAAACCTTCTTGTATAGCACTTAAAGATTGTATTTGGTTCTTTCCGAAAGTGTGGCTGTTTCTTTACTAGGCTTCGTCACTATAATCAAATTGTGTGTGGAGATAGTCTGGATGTTTTTTTGGTCACAGAAAGGTTCACTCTGTACAAGGCCTTAGGGCCATTCGCGGAAATGATTTAGGTTAACGGGTTGTTTCTATGGAAAAGAGGGGAAGATAACGATTAATTATAGATTTGAACAGGTTAAGACTATGGTCATTGAGGAAACATCCTGTTGGGAGTCGTTTCCACAGGGCAATGGTTTGGGGCAAGGAGCTGTTCTAGGAGAACTTACTTCTCAAATAATCTGGTACATACTCGAGCGTTGCAGTGAAAACAAATAGGAATAATAATTATTAACATTCAATTTTACTCTTTAATTCTGAGAATTTCGTATGCATTCTAATGCAATTATTACGTATTTTTAATTTTAAAACACACATCATACGTATATATATATATATATATATATGACAAAATCTTTATATATATATATATATATATATATATATATATTTACGAATACACACAAATACAGCCGAAAGGTTTCTTACTTAGATGGGCTTTATCAAGGCATATCATTTGCTTATATATATATATATATATATATATATATATATATATATATATATATATATATATATATATATATATATGAATGCAAACAGACGCTCAAACACGCTGCCTTGTGATTTTATGCTAGCCAAAAAAAAAAAAAAAAACGACGGCTATCGAACTATACATTTTCGCATATAAGACTTGGTTCAACACGAGATATTGTTTTCAAATAATTCAGAACTTTTCCCCAAACTAATATCCTCACGAAACCCATCTGACACTGTGACGAGATACCCTGTCTCATGAATAGAATCCCAATATTCTAGACATTCGAGTAACTGACCGTAAATACGTTATTATTTTTCAACACGTTTCCATAATTTAATTATCATCCATGCATTATTATACATACCGATTAGCTACTTTAAAACCATGTACACATTGTTTTACAATGATATCGTATAGATCATTGCTTTCATCGAATGCATAACAATAGGTAGCCAATAAACACTTCTATCAACGATAGAATATGTTTCCTTTCGTTTTTTTAGAAACGATAGTCGCTCTACCATTTATTAAAAGAGGGTAACTCGTCATAGACTAATGGCTACCAAAGCTGAGCGCTAGAACAATCATTTGTGAGTGGTGTGTCTGATTGTCACTACGTACAAAGTATTTACACCCTTGCGATCTACGATTTTATAGGTTCTGAAATAGGATCAAGAACCCAGACGACGATATTGATAAACAAAATAAAATAAATGTTTTTTTATATTTATTAAAAAGATAATCAACAAGGCACATAGGATATCTATTTATTTAGTTCTATTCCTAGATAACTTAAATTCTGATAGTGCGTGCAGACTCATCAGAACCTCTCTTTCTCTCTCTCTCTCTCTCTCTCTCTCTCTCTCTATATATATATATATATATATATATATATATATATATATATATATATATATATATATATATATATATATATATGTGTGTGTGTGTGTGTGTCATTCGCAGACAGTACTGTTTTGATGTATCATAGCACTAGAGTGTGACTACGCAACCGAACGCCTCAAGCCAGGATTGAAACCTAACCGATTTGTTATTCTGCCTGAGTTATTACCACAGAGCTATCTTCATTGCTAAATCTGGAATTTTGTTTTCGCATTAATGCAGGTGGATGTTTTTTTTGTAGACTTAGCTTGTCCTTCAACAATGCTCAATTGAAATATATTTTCAAGAGCTAAATTATATCATTCGCAGACAGTACTGTTTCGATGTATCACAGCTCTTCGGTGCGACTACACAACCGAATGCCTCAAGCCAAGATTGAAACCCAACCGATTTTTTATTCAGTCAGAGTTTCTACCACTGAGATATTTTCATTGCTAAATCTAGCAATTTGTTTTTACAAATGTAAACAAATGTCAATCAGCCGGAGTGCTCCATTCATTTTACTGAAGAGCTTCGCATTAACGCAGCTGGATGTTTTTTTGTAGACTAGCTTGTCATTCAACAGTGCTCAATTGAAATATATTTTCAAGAGCTAAATTATGTCATTCGCAGCGAATGCTGTTTCAGTGCGACTAGACAACCGAATGTCTCAAGCCAGGAGTGGTTTCTACCACTGAGCTATATCCATTCGACAGAATGAGGCAGCTAAATCTAGCAATGTGTTTTTAGAAATATAAACAAAAAATGTCAATCAGCCGCAGTGCTAGGTGTGGAAGAATTCAGAACAGATACAATAAGGATGATTAGAAAGAGATTGATTTTCCAATGCTGAATGATGCCCTTGAATTCAAAACTCTATGTACCACAGTAAAGAGATCATCCGAGCAATTACCATGAATACATTTATAGAAAAGTCACAGAGAGTAAATCTTACGGACGTGTCTGGAGCCGATATATATCCATTTTCTAAAGATTATATATATATATATATATATATATATATATATATATATATATATATATATATATATATATATATATATTAGGTTGGTGCAAAAATGGCGTAATTATGTCGTTTTTTGACGTATTTTTTAACGTCAAAAAACGACATTATTCTGTCATTATTTTTGCACCAACCTAATATATATATAATCTTTAGAAAATGGATCATATTTTATTAATAAAACAGGATACAAAAGTATCACAGCGCTTAAAATTGTAGGTACCTTTCGGCCGACACATCTTCCCAATAAATATATTCGTCAGGAAAATAAAACTAAGCAGTTGACAAGAAAAATTGTTATCAGCGACTGATTTAAGAAAAACAAATATAAATTACCAAGACTAGAGGAGGGAAATAACAAAAGCAGACACACGTGCACACATATATAATTTTTAGTTGTGCTATATTAAATATAAAAGTGAACATTGAAGCCAACACTCAGAGGCGACAGGGTGTCATGCTGACGCAATCGTCGGCGGCCTAACGATAGCGTCTAGCATGACACCCTGTCGCCTCTGAGTGTTGGCTTCAATGTTCACTTTTATATTTAATATAGCACAACTAAAAAAAGGAAAGGATTGTTCTAATTATTAATGTGACAGATTTCTATTTATTACACGTTATATTAGTGGATAATCGTATTTGAATAGACGTTCCGCCTATTTATTAAACAACATATTTATTTTCTTCTACCAGCTTGAATATTCAGGAAATCTTATTAGAGAAAAATATGCGCTCCACTGCAGTATTCGAACTTGCGTGCCGTTACGGGAAACCGTCACTGTATCTGACTTCCTTTGATTTCTCTGCTCCAGAGAATTGTGAGCTTAAAAAGATTTTTTTCTGACTCTGGAAGTAGAATACTAATATCCGCTAAAAATAATGTTCTCGCAATATATATATATATATATATATATATATATATATATATATATATATATATATATATATATATATATATATATATATATATATATATATATTACTTTCGTAAAGATATCTGTTAAAATGAGCGGTCAGTGTTACCTCTAAGATAACAATTTGGACGAGAACGTATCCATCGATATATATATATATATATATATATATATATATATATATATATATATATATATATATATATATATATATCCACGGTGTTCTATAAATTTTTCTCACTAGTTCTGTAGCGCAGCAACAGATGCCAACATGGGGTTTCGCGTTCATTGACAACTAGAGTGACCTTCATGAGCCAGAATTCCGGGTCACATCCCTGTTTTCATTTCGCAAGTTATAAAAGTTGTGTTTTTGCGATCACGTGTATGTTGTAGCCGACGATTATATCCCGCAAGAGCATGCACATCGATATTCTTTCCGACGTCCGCGGTATTGTGCCTCGAGAAATTGTCTTCCTGGGCCAGACTGTAAAGCGAGAATTCTGCTGCAACGTTTAGACGTGTTTGAGGGAAGACATTCGGCGAAAGCGACCGGATTTGTGGAGTGCGAAGCATTGGATTCTTCACGACGACAAACGTTCCCTGTCATCGGGCTCTCTTCACTTTTGTGTTTGTAACCAAAAACAACATTGTATCTCTTCCGCAAATGCACTAATCGTCGGATTTAGAACCTGCGGATATCTCTAATCAAAGCTGAAAATGCAACTCAAAGGTTACCGTTGCTGAGTTTCAGAGTGCAACTCAGAATTTCATCTTTCCCGCCATCTTTAATCTGCAAAAATTTAAATGGAATGTCGTTTACAGTAAACTGCATTCAGATCGGATTCCAAATGTGGTAGGAACGCTGGAACTGGTGTATTATTGAGCAAGGTGTGGATTTCGAAGGTGTTGATGTTAGAACTTTGTAAATATATTGGATGAAAAAAAAAATAGTCCAAACATTTTTGGACTACATATATACGTATTAGTATTCCAAAACATTAACCTAAGACCTTAAAATAGCCTCGTCAGTTCAAATCTTAATATGGACGTCTTCCTTGGCGCCAAACTAAACTGTTACCTGTCTCCATCCGCTTTTTCTGCTCGGTGGTTGTAAATGATTTTTAACCGAATGAAATCACTAGGTCACAACGAGGAGCAATGCTTCCTCAAACCTTGGAAAATACTGTTACAGAATCACAAAGAACTGTTTTGAATAATAGACATTTGGAAACTTTCAACAACAACTAAAAGGAAAGCGTCACTCAAAGAAAAAATAATTACGTTACATTCAGTACGAGTTTAAGTAAAACGTTAGAAAGGAAACAAGCTGTCAATTCTGGAAAGAGCGATAACAGTTAATGGAACTTTCAATTTAGAAAACTATTTTAGTGAAACATTATTTGAAAAGAATGATTTTATAAATTTCAACAGACAACAGCATGTGCTGTTCGCTCAATAAATGCCGAATGATTTTTGATCATGAAACAGTAAATATTATCATATATATATATATATATATATATATATATATATATATATATATATATATATATATATATATATATTCCCAAAATAATGTATACACCCTTTGAATCGTTATAACATATTCAATTTGTGTATTTTGACTTGTAAATAAGATTAATACAAGCTACTTGGGCTAATGGCACAATGTTCATCTAATGATGAGTTTACATCAAATCCTCGAACTGGTTGCCGTTCTGTTCAATACACTTTTCATATCTTGAGGAAATAGACCTTAAAAAGTCCAATATAATTTCCTCCGGTATTTGACCATTCTTCTTATGTTGCTACTCTCATTTCAGCAATTTGTTTAAGGTTTCCTGCTGTAAACTTTGTCTTTTGGGAACCAACACAAAAAAGAAATCCAAGGGTGTCAAATCTGGTGATCTAAGTGTGTATTCAACTGTCCATCTTCATTTTCATCCATATGAAAATGTATTATTAACTATTAATATTTAAAAGTATATACATTATTTGGGGACACCCTGTATTTATATATATATATATATATATATATATATATATATATATATATATATAACTATTATAGGTTGTTATATAGATTCTATGTACTATTAATTTTTAATCACTTTTGTGAGTAAATTGCTTATTCAAATTCTTACAAATTATCTAAGCTTTCAGAGGCTTGAAAATGAATATTTTTAATATTATTAGAATGTATTTCTTGATATTGTCTTTAAGAAAAAAATTCTTAAAGAAATGTATAGGTTGTAAAGATATTTCTGAACATGTTTTTCGCCATGCATGACATACATACGAAAATATCTGACATATTTACGAACATGACTCCATTTCTTATGTTAATAAATATTATAAAAGACACTTTTATTACTTTACTTTATTTTGAGTTGAAAGGTTGCGGACAATTATATCATATTCGATAAATATTAATACATTTCCATGTCATACATTTATAAATCTGCCCGTCGTCCATGATTTCAGCATTGCTACCACATATGATCTTGTGTTCCTGCTATATAATTACAGAACTCTGATAAAATTTAAAGAATCTGCAATGTTATTGATTAATGTTACTGGGCATGGCATCTCTGTTTCATTCACTTTCATACCGCTGCAACGTGGCTACTTTTTGCCTTTTTTATAAATACTTTCAAGTAATTGTCCTGATAAACTTTCCTTTACATTACGTAGACTTTATGAATTTAAGTGTAGCATTCAATTGGCGGCAAAGTTTTATCATTTTTACAGTTGAAAATGGATGTAAACGTAAGTTCTATGCTAACAGTTTCTTCTCTGACACTTCTTGCTTGTGGAACCCTCTTCCGGCTTCTTGCTTTCCACTTATCTTAGGTTTTAAAAAAATAAAATGCAATGTCAATCTTTATATTTAGTATTCTTAATTACTGTTCTTTCATTGTTCTAGCTCCTTAATAAAGTTTTGCTTTTCTTACATTCTTTCAAACCCAGTAAAGCCTTGCATCTTAGTGACTTTATTGGTTGGCTTGATGACAAATTGTTTAAATATGAGGATAAATAATCTAAAAAAAAAAAAGAATCTTGCGTTAGGTACGTCAGATTTATCGACGCTTCTTATCTGTGAAAATAATGAAAAATAACAGAAATATAGTTCGTGTTGACGTATCTTTTATTTTAGTTTTCTATTTGACTTTTCTTTACAAAATGCTCGCAGTAGGATTCTTCCTATATCTGATAAATACTCTAGATAAATACCAAACACGTAAACAGATATGAATTTGGACAAGCTACTTATACTATCTACAAATAACAGAGAACTTGATAAGAAAAAAGCGAAAGAACCCAAATATACATACATACATATATATATATATATATATATATATATATATATATATATATATATATATATATATATATATATATGTATATGTATATATATATATATATATGTATGTGTGTGTGTGTGACTAGGAAAAAGCATTTGTTTCGGTACAATACGCGATGACATTTAAATGAGAGTATTAGGCATAAAGCTAAAAAAAAGAACAAAGCTGTTATGAATTCGATAACAATTATTCGACTACAAAAAGATATCGATAAAAAATAGAAATGACATGAAGCAAAATGATACAATTTCAGCTAACCTTTTCAAAGGAGGCCGTGTACATGCACATACGTTATTATATATACTATTACGCTGCAGATGTACATAATCTGATAAACTGGATTCTTACTTCAGCATTCTCCTGTTTCCAGACATTTTCCTGTTTTTCGGAGAGAATGTAAACATTACTTGCACAATTTCAAAATATGTTCGGATTTTTTGAGCCATTACCAAATAGTATTTTTGTGGGTGTTATGCCAGCGTCATCATTTTCTCAAATTATCGCGACTGCAAAGGTCATTTTTTTAAAAAAAAAAAAAAAAAAAGAAAGAAAAAAGTAATGCGTCTCTATGTATTAGATCATATTGTATTTTCTGTTCTCTTTTTGCTCCCGAAATATAGTTAATATATTTTATTTTGGAATAAATGATCTCAAAGTTTTCGGAAGATTATATATATTTAGTTACCGCAAGAACATTCCTTGCAACAAGATACATTTTTCTTAAACTTTAGCGTGACGTTTTGTTGGTAGATTTTTTTATGCTTAATGCTTCTACAATGTGTAACTGTTTAATAAAATACATATAATAGATTATTTGAATTATTCCTAAGAGTACGTTGGATGTCTTCTGTATTGCTATTGTGTTGGTTACGTGTATTCGATATAATTGAAGTATTAAAGGACAAGTTAGTCGGCGTGAAAATATAACGGTCGTTGTAGCAATATAAGTTTTCTTTAAATTAGTATTAGAGTGATATTATTCAAGTGGCATGCGAATTCATATTGGGTACACAGTCTGAATGGTGATGGCTTACGATATCATTGATATAATTTAAGTATTAACGGACAAAGGACAAATTAGTCGGCGTGATAATGTGACGGTCGTTGTAGCAATATAAGTTTCCTTTAAATTATTATTAGAGTGATATTATTCAAGTGGCAAGCGAATTCATATTGGTTTACACAGTCTGAATGGTGATGGCTTACGATATCATTGATATAATTTAAGTATTAACGGACAAAGGACAAATTAGTCGGCGTGATAATGTGACGGTCGTTGTAGCAATATAAGTTTCCTTTAAATTATTATTAGAGTGATATTATTCAAGTGGCAAGCGAATTCATATTGGTTTACACAGTCTGAATGGTGATGGCTTACGATATCATTGATATAATTTAAGTATTAACGGACAAAGGACAAGTTAGTCGGAGTGATAATGTGACGGTCGTTGTAGCAATATAAGTTTTCTTTAAATTAGTATTAGAGTGATATTATTCAAGTGGCAAGCGAATTCATATTGGTTTACACAGTCTGGACGCTGATGGCTGACGATGTCCGGAGTACTCACACAGGATAATCTCTCTCTATATATATATACATTTTCATCGAAACTCAAAAACTCGAAATTTAGAAGGAATAAACAAAAATTCCTCACAAAATGAATTATTCTCCAAACGAAAAAATGCTCCCCAGATACACCGAATATAATCAAGGCCAATAATATGCAAGAGTTTATTGAGTATCAAAGGATATGAAAACAACATTATTAAAGAAAGAGAAAAAGAGAGAGAGAACAAATAAAGGACAAGTTAGTCGGCGTTATAATGTGACGGTCGTTGTAGCAATATAAGTTTTCTTTAAATTAGTATTAGAGTGATATTATTCAAGTGGCAAGCGAATTCATATTGGTTTACACAGTCTGGACGCTGATGGCTGACGATGTCCGGAGTACTCACACAGGATAATCTATATATATATATATATATATATATATATATATATATATATATATATATACATTTTCATCGAAAGAGAGAGAGAGAGAGAGAGAGAGAAAGAGAGAGAACAAATAAAGAACAGGAATTAAGACGATAAAAAATAACGATTGCCATTGCATATTGATTTTTTTAATAAAACGTTTGACTGTAAAGCGATGGTGATCCACTAAGGAGAAGTGGGAATGAAGAGTCTGTTAATATAGGTTTGTAGTGCCCCTCCAGATATAAAATCATGTGACCTCTCTCTCTCTCTCCACACACACACACACACACACACACACACACACACACACACACACATATATATATATATATATATATATATATATATATATATATATATATATGAGTTTTGTGTCACTTTAGGATGTAAGCGATCAGGGTTCTTTGCAATTTCCTGTCCTTTTCAGCTCTTAATAAATTTGTCTCTCTGTTATTTCCGCTAAACCTTGTTCCCCCTCCATCCATTTAAACAAGCACCCCATGTATGTTATTCGCTGTTTTCACCTGTCTCTAATGCCTTCAATCAATCCCGCGAGAAGCAGATTTTCCACCACCTCTTTCCTCATTATGTGCCCTAGAAATTTCAACTCTCTCTTTCTGGAGATTAGTTATTTTCGAAGAGTAGGCAAATAGCTGAAAGTATGGAGCACCCAGTGAGAATCAAACTCATTACTCAGTCGTAATTGTTCTAGCGAGACAAGCTTGTTAACCATTACACCACGTCGAGGTGACCGAAATTGATTTTCTAAGCGAGGTTTAGATGTCGCACAAGGCCAAAAGTAGGGGACACCCAGTGAGGATCGAATTCACTACTCAGTCGTAATTGTTATTATCAAGACAAGCTTGATAACCATTACAACACCTCGAGGGGCCCCTTTCTGTTGTTAAGTATAAGTGTCTAATTTTGTTACCATTTTCTCTAAAACTTCGTCGTTGATCATATGATCGGTCCATGGTATCCAGAGCATCCTTCTGGAGAACCCCATTTCTACTAATTCCCTTCTTCATCTTTGAGGAGATTGTCCATCATCTAATATCATATAGGACGCCATATATCACGTAATAGTTCAGTAGCTTTATCTTGGTATTTATTAATCCACCCACGAGGATTAAATGTGGCACAAGGCCGGTTTAATGTGGGTAGCCCGCGAGCCCGTAGGCTCGGCCAAAAATATGACCTTTGAACCCGCCTTGACGGGTTCAGGTCCTGTCTACCTCCCCGAAGGAAACCTTGCCCTTCGGCAAAGCTTCCTCCGAGTTCCTCTCTGCATTAGAGAGTTCGACAGAAGCCAGCCCGGAAGCTCACAAAGCACAGATACTACACTTTGATCCTAAACGGGCCGGGCAGCTTTATCAGTAGCTTTATCTTTGTGTCTAACGATATTTTTTCTGTTTTATAATATTCTTTGACGATGCTTCTATTGTTATGCCACTGCGCCACCAGATTTCAGTGTCTCAATATCCGGGTTCTGTTAAAAGACTTCTTATATATTTAAATTTTTGTAATTCTTTTTATTGTGGAATCTCCAATTGGTAATTTGCATGTTTTGCTAACAGCTATGCATTATGTTTTCTTGTAGTTGATGATTAGACCTTTCTTCTCGCTTGCCTTACAAGGTAGTGACCTGTTTTTGTATTTTTGTTCTGTGTATGCAAGCAACACTGTGACATCTTATGTTGTTAAGATTATGGCTGCCAATAATGAATCTTGATAGTATTTCTAATTCTCTCCAAATTGCCTCCCTCTATAGGTAGAATAAGTTCGGAAAGAAGGCATATCCTTGTTTTACTCGACTTTCTATATTTGTATATCTACTGAAGCAATTTTCTATCCGTATGCAGGCAGCTTGCTGTTAGTATATTTTCTAATATCTATTCTAATACCGTTCCCTAATATACGAAGTTACTAATCATCTCCAACAGTTCTGTGTGCCATAGTTTGTTAAACGCCTTTTCATAGAATATAATACACAAGTACATTTCCTTCTGCATTTGCATTGTACTTTAAATTGCAACTGTAAAATCATGTGTCTTTGCCGCCAATCTAGTACCAATGCTTAAATTCATAAAGTCGAATTAAGAAAGTTGTAGTTTCATCAGAACAATATATGTAGAAGAGTCACAGTGAAGCTAGGTTACCGCGTTAGGAAAGCGACTGAAGCCGAGATGCCAAAACTGATATTATTTCATATTCTTCTTTTTAATTAAAGCTGTCTTATAAATGTTATTTGACAGGCTCCCTATGCTTATTTTGAGCGTCTATATTCTACGCAAATGCCAGTGTGTATATCCAGAATCAAAATATCTAAAGAAATGAAAATCGCAGAAATATTTTTTTTTTAAAGAGAAAAAAAAACCCAAAAGCCCAGGTATATCCCTTTGTTGTTTATCATGCTATCTCCTGAAATCGTGCAACAAATGTTCCCTCCATTAAAAGATGCCTCCGTTAAAAGGTTTTCCCAAAACAACAACAAAGAATGTCACCTGCCATGGATGAATCCAGCAAATTAAAAACTATAAAGAAACGAAACTCAACAGTGACATTGTTATTGCGTAAAACCATTTATAGAATCTTTTTTTTTTCGCTGGTTTACGGGTACATTACGTAAATTCGGTCGCAGCTATACAAGAGAAATGTCTTTTACGTCTTAAATGCTTTTAAAACTTTTTTTACCCGAATTTTATCTTACTTTTGTCCTGTGCGTAAATGTTTGTGTAATATTGGCAGCGTTTTTAAATTTGTATTTTATTTTAATATATATTTTTATGCATAAACTATCCCACTGTATTCTGAGGTATTTTTTTTCTTTTTTCATTTAAAAGTTTTGATTCGGTGTATTTGCAATGCATTAGTACCACTCAATATATTTCTCAGAGAAAGGGCACAGCTGCGGATTGATACTGAAAATTGTGTTGCTTTCGGGCTTCTGTAAAAAGGCAGAGATGAAAAAAAAAAAAACAAAAACAAAAAAACAAAACGACAGTATGCCTTGTGAGTTACGTATGGAGGGTGTGCAAAGCATGATAATGTTTCCGCATATATTTTCATTTCGATATTTGAATATATGCATATATGCTTGTAAATGTGTGCGCATATACATGCACATATCTCAGTATATGGATGTGTAACGTTATGGGGCATAGGTCGGCCCTTACAAAGATATTTTTTAATGGGTTTCCTATTATTTTCCGAGATATAATATATACCCTGTTTGAAGAATTATATTATATTATCTTACCTATATATATATTAATATATATATATATATCTTACCTATATATATATATTAATATATATATATATATTTATATATATATATATATATATATATATATATATATATATATATATATATATATACTTATATATATATATATATATATATACTTATATATATATATATATATATATATTATATGTGTGTGTGTAGAAATATATAAACATATGTGTGTGTGTGTGCGTATGCACAAATGTATATATATTAATTTTCACATATCATAAGGTGAAAAAGCCTCTAAAGTTGGGAGGAATGGTGTTCTATGAACGTAAGAAAGGGCAAGAACAGAAGTTCATGTGGCTTCTCAGAAAAGATAATTGTTAGTCTCTAGACTTGAAGAGATCAAGATTCTAGTGATTGGGAAAACAGCCTGCCTCGAGTCTGGTCCACAATGCATCAGTTCTTGTGAAGGATTCGTACGAAAGGAAATTACTACTTATTAAGCAGATTCTAGCGGAAATGGGCACGATTCTGCCTCGTGTACATGGAGGGTCCCTGTTTTAAAGGTCACGGGGTGGTGGAATTAAGAAATATAGCCCATCAGAACACATGCCATAGAAGTAACAATAAACCAGCTTGAGGCTGGCAACGCGTTGTCTCTGGGAAACGGGTTGTCGGGTAGAAAATGCTTCATTATCCACAAGACTGTGTAGACGATTTTGAACTTATAAAATAGACAGGTGAGAATTTGGTAGAATTTTGTTAGGAAAAACGTAACAAATTCGAAAAACTTCCCTGCATTATATTTGGTGTGAAATTAGGCCAATCTATAATCACGACCCTCAAGATTGTTCATCGGGTTTCTATCAGACATGGGATTTTGACTGTGGCCCTTAAACCGCGTTTTTAAACGGTGTAAATGTGTTCGAGATGACTGTTAAAAGAGATTAGTCATGATCGAAGGAGGCACAGTGGAGTAATGGATAGCATTCCGGATTGAGAAAACAGAGAGCCGAGTTCGAATTTCAGTCAGATCTATTACATTCAATTACGTGTTAATACCCTTGAGAAAGGTATGAATCCTATTCTGTTAAGAGTAAATGGCAGGATAGACCTTGGATGGCAACAGGTAAATCGCAGAAAGAAATGGCAACATATGTGGGGAAAATCAGCCTCGTCAGTCATATATCGAAAAATACATCATCGCCTAAACGTGTATTACGCGTGGCATATAACTGACTGAATCGCGAACCAAAGAAAACGGGGAAAATATTACCAAAATCGTTTGGTTAATACTAATTTTTTATATTATAATAATACTATATTTTTCATCACCGGTTACACGTCTCGGAGTTTCATGCCCAACACAATATTTATTAAGATATAGTTAATAGCTGTTATGATACATCGACCAGCATTCAATATGCGATATTATATATATATATATATATATATATATATATATATATATATATATATATGAAGAAATAACAGTAAGATATATAATCCGGTGTTCTTATAGATATTTTTATTTTTACAAAATAGTGCTCAATGTAAATTTACAGAGCATTGATATTATAAATTAATTGATTTAAAATATGTTTTTCTGCTACACAGTTCTAACCATGTTTTAAAAATGGAAGGTCCGAATTCACTTCTGCTAGACAGGGGTGTTTGCGTGTTCTTTATGTTTATTTTTTGATGTATCCCCCTACCAAAACGCAGCTAATAACGGATACATCAAAATACAGACATAAAGAACACGCAAACACCCCTGTCTAGTAATAGTGAATTAATCTGTAACCATGGAAACGTGAATTATGATATTAGCTGTGTCTTTAAAACCCAGTAATTTAAAAGTTACTCCAAAATTCGCTTGAGGATGAAATGGAACTAATGTCTTTAATTTAATTACAAAATTAAATTCGGACCTTCCATTTTTGAAACATGGTTAGAACTGTGTAGCGGAAAAAAACATATTTCAAATCAATCAATTTATAATATATATATATATATATATATATATATATATATATATATATATATATATATATATATATATATATAGCATTATTTCAGTTTGTCTATGTGTGTGTATATATATATATATATATATATATTTTTATATATATATATGTGTGTGTGTGTGTGCGCGCGCGCGTTTGGTTAGATGTATGCGTAAAATTTCGAATATAAATTAAATGTATCTGTAAAAAGACATTATGAATAAAGTCAAAGGAAAAATCTTTATTTACCAACGCGTTTCGTCTTCCAATGGAACTTATCAAGGTGAATATAATGATTATTTTGAAACATTCATTTACAAACTATTATCGTTATGTTTACATTTTTTTTTAAATTTAAGTGCGTTCAAATATATTCTTTAGACTAACTTAAATTCAGCAGCAGCAATCGCAACATTTACTAATTTCCCTTGATTAGGCATTAAATTACATCACTAAGTTTCTTCCATAGAATACCTTCGCTTTCACAGTTAGCCTTAAGTATAGAAAAATGAAATCTGTGTAGGTCATTCCGATACAGACAGAGACAACTTCGATATGCAACTGGTCAGATATAGTTTTCTCCTGGACAAATGAAAATGTAATATTTGTTACCTGATAGAAATCTGCGGTTCATTTCATACGAGAACTGAAAGCAAAGCAAAAGAGAAGCTCGAGAATTCGAGGATTAATAGTGTGATCTTTTGAAAATATGGGAGGTAAAAACAGACAAATTAATTGGAGTACATAAAATAAAAGATGGGAAAAAACCTGTAGAATGTGATCGTGAATATCTTTCCTGCTCCGAACAACTATAGGCCGAAAAGTATTGGATACAGCTTGAACGAACTGGGTAAATTTATATTTATACCTCGCGCCATATAATACATATAATACATCTCTATAACACATGTTTGGCAGAATATATATATATACCTGTTACACCCTTATCACAATGTGTATTAAGATGGGTGCAATAGGATTCCCATACTGGTAATCCAGCGTAGCTTTTCTGGCATACTCTTATCTATTTACTACTACTACTACTACTACTACTACTACTAATAATAATAATAATAATAATAGATGGCAATAATAAATGTTGTGATGCTACACAAGGCCTGTCTCTGGTGGAATCGGAACTTAATTGATTGGAAGTGTTAACATGCAAGTGTTTGATTTGTTGAAATAAGACCGGCTACAGTAAATATCTCGTTCAATACAACATATTTGTTTGCCAGTTGGTTGACTGTAACCAGTTGGGCATGTCCCTAGAAGTAACGCACTGTGTCTCTTTGTTGAACTTTGAATATTAGTATACAGTGCATTGACATGTATTATGAAAATGTGATCAGAATGGAGAAAAACGTGCCAGATGATGATAATAATAATAATAATAATAATAATAATAATAATAATAATAATAATAATAACAATAAAATTGTTCTGACAAGTACAGTCCACACTTTACGAAGGGCTTTATCTATGCAATATTTTATTTTATTTTTTTTTTTTTTTGTCAGTGGAATGTGTCATATTGCCATTTCTAACCTTAGGTCCCTGGGCAGTACCAGGAAAGAAATGTGCAAACGCCAGAAATCAAAGGAAATAAAAGTAATAAAAGTAATAATAATAATAATAATAATAATAACAATAATAATAATAATGATGATGATAATAATATGCCAAAGACCACAAGAACAGTATGTGTATTCTTATTGACATGACAGTCTATGGAGATTCTAATGTATCTTTCAAGATCTTTAAAAACTCCCAAAATAAAAATATCTTACAGTGGAAATCTCAGAAACATGGCACATGAGGATATCAATACAGATTAATCCGGATATAAGAGACCCGCATATAAGAGAAACCCGGGTATAAGAGAGATTTATCTGGTCCTAAATTAGAGTCTGAACCCGGTTATAAGAGACGTATTATCCGGTCCCGACAACTCTCTTATATCCGGGTTACACTGTAACTCCTGTTGGCGTTGAAGAAATCGGATTGAGTGGAAAAGGTTCTGATAGATATATTGCGTGGGTTCCTAGTAGCCCATGCGTTAAAAAATACAAAAATTGTACTCATACGTACAACTAACTTATTAGGAAGAGCTGGTGGTCTTAGGCGCTTTTGTTTTTATTTTTACAAAAAATGATCAGTAGACATTTTCTACTGATCATTTTTTGTAAAAACCATTTCTAAACTCAAGTATCTGGTTAGAACCCAGCAGGAAATGAGTATACAACAGAAATCCAAGGAAAGAAGAAGAAGAAGAAGAAGAAGAAGAAGAAGAAGAAGACAAAACAGCAATAAAAACGGAAACATCAGTAACTATAAAGGAAATGATTTCGATTTTTCAAGTATCAATTAACACAAGATGTTAAACACAAAAAAGAAAATTCGAAAAAGAAAACGTCGATAATTTTATTACAGAGCTCTTTAAACACGTTTCACTTAAAATGTCCTGAAACCTCATCAATATATTACATCATTTGTTATTTTTGGAAATAAAATAATAATTTAATAATGATCATTATGTCGTCCAGGGGCAGAAAATGAAGTGTAATTTGTTAACCTTTCTTCAGATTAAATAAATCTGATTTATCTATATATAAACAACAAAAAATTAGAACGTTGATCCTGTGGCTTTATCTTTTAATGTCCCTCCATTTTACGAAGATATTTTTTGTACGAATCAAGTAGAATATGATATTGTACAGGAATCCATTATATTCACTTACATACTAATACGCATAGGAACGGTATGAATAATCTGCGTCGTCAGTCATGCATCGAAAGTATCACGCATGTCACATAAACCATTCAGACACCTCGGCGTATCAATCAGATATAGCAAATTTAGTTTATTGAAAATAAAATAGACAAGTTGTTTTGCCCATCACCAAAACATCAACAATTCATATTCTTAAACAGCAACGTCCGATAAAGACATTCATATAGATGTCACGCATGACCCCCGAACCCGTTTAGGAATATCTAAACTATCAGTGGCATGCTGTAAGCATTTGAACGGGTGAGACCTTTCTTTGAACATAGTGATCTGACGCTACAGAATCACAAATAACGGTGTCAAATCTCTTGAGGACTACCGACAGCGGCAGCAACTAAAAAGGATACCACGTGTAACTCGAAGATAAAGTAATGACATATCAAGATGTTGACATTCCACACTACTTCAAATAAAAAGCTAGGAAAGAAACCATACTCAATACTGGAAAGAGAGCGTTAACAGTTACTAGTTGTAATGAAGCTGTTTTTATCGAAAAAATGTTTTAAGTGAATTATTTTAAGAAATGCGACCGAAAGCAGGACTGACTGTTCGGACAATGAATGTCAAATGATTCATTGTAGAGAAAGTTCTACTATTATCGTGACTATAACCCTATGTGCGTCTTTATGACTGTTTAGAAAAGACTTAGATAGAGAGACAAGTGAATATTTTGACGTATATTCAGATTATGTATATTTTTATATAGATTCTGTTTCAGCTGCCTTAAAGGTATATTGATTAACTAAAAGCTCGATAAAAGTATTAGGCTATTTGATTTTTTAAAAATTCATTTAAATTTTTCCAGTTTTCTTTTTTTATATACTTTTATATATTTATGTTTTTTTTTTAGTTTATATTTAAAAAATATTTTAACGTTTTCATTCGTAATTTCAGTATATTAAACAAAAAAAAAAATAGCCTCGCTTTCTCTATGATTTTCTTTATTTGGTTGTATTCCATTCTAAGCCGCTTATTATCTTATGGGAAATATTCCTTTGTGTTTCTACAAATAAAAAGAAATCGATTACTTCTAATTCATTTCATTCTGTTGTATTTTCCTTTTGTCTTCGGTCTTCCTTCCATTTATTTAACATTTGATAAACCTTATGTCTTCCTTTGTTTGCATCAGGCAGTCTTTTGCTGCTTTCAAGATTTTATTCTTTTAGGTTTTTCTTATCCATATTTCTTTCTTTATCATTCTGATTTAAATCGTTTCTTTTTCTTTGTTTTACGATTTCCTTCTATATAAGTTTCATTTTCTTTCCTCTAGTGTTTCATTATTTCTTTTGAAGATGTTTATTTTATTTAGTCTCTGTTCTCCGTTTTTCTTGATATTTCATGATTTTCTTCTTTCTTTCTTTCTTTCTTTTTCTTTCTTCCATTCTTTTATTGATTCATACGTTTATTCTTTTCTTTTTAAATTTGATGGTTTCTGTTTTTGCTAGTTTTTATTTATTTTTCTTTGTTTCGTTGAAACTTTCATTACTTCGTTCTTTTTCTTCGTGATGCTTGTCTTCATTGTTCGTCTCTTTCTTTCTTTCGTAAGCGTTATTGTCTGTCTCTTTCCTCTTTACTTCTTTTTTTCATTCTTTCTTTCTTTCTTTCTTTCTTTCTTTCTTTCTTTCAACCATAACTCGTTTGAAGAGTCGTTCTCGTCTAACCAGTGAAGTTAAGCAACGTCTATTCTTATTTTTGCTTTCTTTTAGATTTTCATACATTAATTCTTTCTTTTTTCTTCGTGTTACTTTTCTTCATTGTCCGTCTCTATTAGTCTTTCTTTCTTTCTTTCTTTTACTTTCTTTTTCTATATTTTTCTATCTTTCTTTCTTTTTTCTTTCTTTCTTTCTTCCTTTCTTTTTTCTTTCTTTCTTTCTTTCTTTTACTTTCCTTTTCTATATTTTTCTATCTTTCTTTCTTTCTTTCTTTCTTTCTTTCTTAAGCTTACCGTCATATCACTTTGAAACAATATAATATAAATTTAGGGTATATTAAAAAGCCTATATATATATATATATATATATATATATATATATATATATATATATATATATATATATATATATATATATATATATATATATATATATATACAAACGGAGGCACACGCACATATATATATATATATATATATATATATGCGTGTGTATCCTCGTGAGTGCTTTTGTGTGTATGTATGTACTTACTTCTCACTTAAAACTCAGCTATCGATTGCGGCGCAGTATCTGTTACGGGTGTACACACCCACACGTTAGTAACAGTCTCGATTGAACGTCTCCTCGATGTCGTTATGTTCTTTTCTGTCCTTCGAGCACCTTTCATCCCCTTGGAAAACCTCCATTTCTTCGTGCAATTCTCCAAACTTCGGTGTTAACCGTGTCTCCGGCGGGAAAGAACATTGGCGATGTCTACCAACACTTGATGCCCATGTCCATCGCCCTCTTTTCACTTTTGCAGAAGTGCTTGAAGCGAAGGCGATGTCACCATCGTTCTCTCTTGCAGGTGACCAGTTCTCCATATGGAAGGATCTTCGGTATCGTCCCATCAGGAAACTGTTGCCTCCCGTGCATTCTCGACGCAGTTAGGCAGCGCTGGATTGTTATCTGCAGGGTGCATGCCTGGGCAGGTTTTGTTAAGCGATCGACAGTTGCCCATGTAGTGAGACTCACCACCGATGTTTTACAAGGGAAAAGTAAAATTCAATGCTAGAGGCGTTGTCTCGGGAGATCCGAGAACGAAGTTGATAACATGGGATTTTCTTCAGTATTTACTCTGAAAGACTTTCATTGGGTATGAGCGTAAGGCAGCAGAGGTTAAGTTATGAGTTTTGCCACTCTTAGATTGACGACTCTTTCAGGCTGAAGAGTTCCATACACGGGAAATATATATATATATATATATATATATATATATATATATATAATTCCCGTATATATATATATATATATATATATATATATATATATATATATATGTATGTATATATATGTATATATATATATATATATATGTATATATATGTATATATATATATATATATATATATATATATATATATGTATATATATATATATATATATGTATATATATATATATATATATATATATATATATATATATATATATATATATATATATATATGTTCCGGGTTAAGGTAATTTATTATATTTGTTTCCGAAGATATATTCTCGTCATTTATATCATTAACTTCAATATCCGTTTTTTGTATGAATGATTCATGTAATATATATATATATATATATATATATATATATATATATATATATATATATATATATATATATATATATATATATATATATGTATATATATATATATATATATATATATATATATACATATATATATATATATATATATATGTGTGTGTGTGTGTGTGCGTGTATTTATATATATATATATATATATATATATACATATAGGCAATGTATCTTCATTCAAACATGTTTCATTGAATAATATAGACATATTGTGTCTATGTATTTTTATGTTTAACCTTACATTTCTCTAATCATTTGCTCGGTGTTATGATGAAATTCATCGAGAAAGGCGTCGTAGTTTTTTCTAACACAAGTATTTTCCATCTCTTCCAAGATCAACTTCAGCAGTAAATTAAAATCTACCTTCCTTTGTGATGGTGTTTTGTGAAAACAGCCACTGTAAATATTTTTAAATTGTTTATTTATCAGTTGTATTCATCTGTATCAAAATCAATTAAACAACACTCAACAAAATTTAACCCGAGTGTAGTAGCAACCTATTGAAATGCATATAACAAACATTTAATGCCATTTTGCATTTCTAACAATTCCCGTTCAGCTCCATTATATTGAAACGCTCATTTTTCAACAAAAAATCCATAGCTACAACGGATAAATTAAAAATTGTAAAATAATTACATAGCGGTTCTGTGCGTATTTTTATTCACATATATATATATATATATATATATATATATATATATATATATATATATATATTAAAAAGAAGAGTGAAACGGCAAACATTTTGGTTTTAATGTATATTTTAAAAAATATATTATGCTTTATTTTTCATGATTTTACTACACGGGTTTCCGGTCTCGTGACCTTCATCAGGCAAATCATGGAGATTTCCATATATTATTAAAAATAATTCATTTTCCTATGTTTTCCATGTTAAATATTGTCGATATGGGACATTCTCTTTTTTGCGTGTTAGTGACCCATACGTCTTCCTGAATTGACAGTGAACATTTCTGCGTGAACGGTTATAAAACAATTAAGAGTGGTCCGAGAAATGGTGAAGGAGTTATCGGCATTCTTAACTTTTAATGATCCCTGTGTTTTCTTAGATCTGTTTCCATGGAAAGAAGGATAGAACAATCAAAGCTAATTGCCCAGATACTTTTTGATATTAAGTATAAGCCTCCTCCTTGTTTGCATCCTCTCTAAGATTTCATCGTTGCTCACACGCTCGGTCCATGTTGAAATCAAGTTGCGTAATCGGCTTTTTTTGTTTTTGTTTATTGCAATAGGAATGTTTTTGGTGGCTGTTTGTAGGTATCAGTGAGGTTTTAAATTGGTCCTAATGAAAGCAAGAGATGCAAACTAAGTCTTCTTGATAGGTACATAATTTTCGTCGAGAACAAAATTCCGTTAGGGGCATGTGAATTCAAAATTTGTCCTACACGCTATATAATAAAAAAATTAAAGAACTTGTACGAATCCAAGTAAAATATCATAAAAAAATTAATGGCGGTGCCTTGCCAGTCAAACGTGTATAAATACATAATCATCTATCTATCTATCTCTACATATATATATATATATATATATATATATATAGATATATATATATATGTGTGTGTGTGTGTGTGTGTGTGTGTGTGTGTGTGTGTGTGTGTGTGTGTGTGTGTGTGTGTGTGTGTGAAAAGTGTGTGTATATAAATATAAATATATATATATATATATATATATATATATATATATATATAATTATTTATATATTATATGCGAAAGAATATATATATACCACAGAGAGGCTGCTGCTGCTAATGTAACCCTCTTCAATTCGAATCGAGCTCTCTATCGTTTCCGCATAGTAAAAGTGCTAAAATTTCCCATCCGCCTTGCCGTTTGACTATAGCCTGTGGATAGAGTTTTTGACTGATTTCAAATCGGTCACGTTTCGATCCTGGCTTGAACCATTCGGATAACTTTCGCTTTTTTTATCTATTTTTGTAATTTATTCTTGGCTAACTTAAAATTCTGTTTATATATATATATATATATATATATATATATAAGCTATTGTTCCTTAAAATCATTTACGTAACATTTTGTCTTCTTGTTTCGTTTCCCATATTGTCTCTTCTTCTTTTTTCCCGCTCTCAACATCTGAGTTTACTTTTAATCTCTAATTTTTCGTTTCATTCCAATTCAGTTCTACCTCCCACTATCTTTTCGTTGCACTACTCTTTATTAACTGAAACTCTCTCGTGGACACAAACGTTTGTCTTCTTCCTTGCCATTTCTTTCTGCTGCATCTCCCGTGTTCATGCTTAGGTTTTTTCCCTATTTCTCTCTGTTGTTTTCTCCATGATTTCTTCTTCTTCCTTTTTTTTTTTTAAAGGAAAACCAAATATTATACTTAAACCATCAGTAAAAACAACATTTCTTATATATCGATTTTATATTTTCCATTCTGTTCCGGGCTAGGCCGACAAACCTCAGACAGCATCCTACTGAAGACTAGAAATAAAACAGAAGATAAAGTAAAAATCACAATTCACTCTATCTCTGAGTTTCGACTATTCACTGATTTACTTTTCGCTATTGATTGAATTTCCATTCCGCATTTTTGAATAACCCTACAATATTTTGTCTTCTCTTTGTTTTTATATGTTTGTTCAATCTTCGAATTTTATTCCTATTGTTTTGTTCTTTTGTCGTAGCATAAAGATTGTTATGTTTTATATCTGAAGCATTATTGTTTAAATTCACTTTACTTTTCCTTTTTTTTTTTTTTTTCCTTTTTTAGGTAAGTATCCGAAATTTCTTCCGCCAGCAAATCGACCGTTTTCAGAGAGTGAGAATTGCAGACGTGCGTCTTATCAATCAGAAATCGAACCGTGTATCTTTATACGTGAGTAAATGACGTGAATTACCTGGATTGTTTATCATTCGATATTTGTGGGCATTGTTAGCTGCTGGCTTGTCTACAGAAAAGCCTGCCATAAGCGACGCGAAGAAAGAAAGAAAGAAAGAAAGAAAGAAATTGCGAGTAAATCGTTGTGGCAATAAAAGGAAAATTATAAGGGAAAAGCGAATCAATACTGGCTAATAGAAATTAAAGGAACGAACACTGTAGACAAAAAAGCGTACAAAACAGATGGAAAAGGTAATGACAAGAAATAAACATATGTGGAGAGATTTAAACAGATTCATCTAACGTAAAGAAGCAGAGAAAAAAAAGCGTAAAAGTAGAAAAGAGAGAAAAAAAAGGGGAATATCAGGAGAGGAACTCGAAGTGGTAATCAATATGAATAGAAACAAAATCCTGAGAAAATAACAAGACGACATTATACAGAAAGAAGGAAGGGGAAAAATCGTGACGGACGGAATATTATTGGCAGAAGAAAAACACAGGAAAATTCAATAGGTGAATTAACAATGGAATATCGAAATACAACATGATTACGTAATATGCCTACATCCCCGCATGCATTTATCTATCTATCTAACTCGGTCTGTCCGTATCTATCTATCTATCTATCTATCTATCTATCTATCTATCTAAATATGTCTGCTCGTATCTATCTATCTAAATCTGTCTGCCCGTACCTATCTATCTATCTATCTATCTATCTATCTATCTATATATATATATATATATATATATATATATATATATATATATATATATATATATATATATCGATCATTTCGTATCTATCTGCCTATCTCAGTATGACTATATGTATGTATGCATATATGTATTTCTCTCCCTCGATATATATATATATATATATATATATATATATATATATATATATATATATATATATATATATATATATATATATATATATATATATATATATATATATATATATATATATATATATATCCTACTTGTGTTCTGGAGTAAAGTGGATCAAATCCTGGAGTCTCATTGACCGCCAGTGGAGAAAATTCCATGCGTGAACAGTGATGCTAGGACTAACTTTTTTTTAATACATTTTATTTCTGGTTTATTCTATATAAACCTCATATAATATTATAAGCTTAATACATTTAGAATTCCATAATATACTATAAAAAGACATGCTGGCATCACTTTACAAATAACTTCTGCACTTTATGTACTTTATAATTCTCTATAAATTTTCTATGGGGTCGAGGTCAGGAGACTTATAGAGCATTATAAATACAGGCTCTCGAGAAATCAGTTGAGCAACATGCTCCATACGTTTTCTATGGGATTGAGGTCAGGAGATTGGGGCGGCCATGTCATAAAACTCACCTGCTTCTCATCAAAGTATTCCTTCTTCAATTTTGATTTGTAACAGTGAGTATTATCCTTCATAAAAATAAGCTTGGTGGGGTCGATTTGCACCCTTTCAGCAGAAGGGAGCAGACAAGACTATAAAATTATCTTGTACTGCTCGCTCCTGAAGGTCTTTTCAATAGGTTTTAAGAAAGCAGTTCCATGAAAAGAAAAGCATCCCCAGAACATTATACTGAACGGATGCTCGACAGTACTTACTGCTAAATCCAAAGAACTTTCAAACCTTCTTTCTTCGGATTTTAGATCGCTTATCCTTTGAATTTAGCTCAACTTTCGTTTCATCGGAGAAGAGAACATTTAGGAAAAAAAATCAGTTGACTCACTTTTATCGAACAGCACTGTATATGTGTACATACACACCTTTTTTCCAAACTATCGCTCTGAATCTATTTAAAAAAATATTGTTGGCATTAAATGACCCATTGAGGATGGTATGCTATAAAAAAAAAAAACAACCAAACAATTAATTCTCTCAGAATTGCTTCACTCTGTAGTATAAATCCAGTGAAAATGTATATTCTTCTCTTACGTGCCTTCCTATATTTTTATATCTATTGAATTCATTTTCTATCTATAATTTGCTTGGTTACATTTAATCCAAATCTTTCATTCAAGGTCAAAAAAAGGTTTTACTATAATACACATTGATGATGATAAGCATAGAAAGAAAATGACAGAGAATCCTACATACATCAATAAAGGAAAGCGGTAAAAAAGGACTAAACATCAAATGTCAGAATGAATGGTCGTGATCAAGTCAGACACAGCCCTACGAATTGTAGATGTCAAAATCAAGTAAGCACAGAAATCTGACTATCAAGAAAATGTTATAACACACTGCAAATAACGAGATACCGGAATGTGAATTGGAATTGCAAAAAGATGCCATCTTCGAAGTAAACAATGTCTAAGAATAGAGAGAATTTCGTTAGAAAACAAGAACATAGTGTTGAACTGATATATACTTCCAATCTTCCTATATGGTACTGATGTTGGGCAATTTATTGACGTGAGGCAATAGAAACGTAATTCTACAGAAAGATGGTGAAAATACCATGGATAAAACATGTGAGCAACTAGGCAGCCTTTTTTTGTAAAGAAAGATGAGAATAAAACCTTAGAATTTGAGACTCATAGGGAAAATTGAAGCCAAAACGATTATATAAAAATGTGGAGTAAAGTAACAATTTTGTGCAAATGGATGACGAAAAAGGGACTGAGACGTATAGGAAGCGTTAAAATAGATTGCTGAAAGCTAAAAAGGATGGGATGTTGTGGAGTACCATATTTGTTAACATCTAGCAGGGATATAAATAAATAAGTATCATTAGAATTATTGTTTATATATAATATACACTAACGTGCATACTGAAAATGACAATAGAGACAGCATTTTTTAAAGTTTGATTTTTTATATGAATAGGCAAAAATAAACTAAAAAATGTGAACAATTTTAGAGATATATTGCCAGATAAACCGTTTTAATTTTGCAAATAATTTCAACTCATTGGGATATCCGATATGGCAGCTCCTCAGTTTTAATCATTAAATCATAGCGTTTACACGTTCCCCAACTAAATACGGAAGAAAAATTAATAATTTCGTATATACATCCATATATAAGTGTTCTGTTTTATTTACTATATTTCATTTTTAAAAAAGCCCAGTAGCCACTCAGGGAAGAGTTTTAAAATTAGGTTGTTTTAGTCGGGTACAGAGAAATGAAAAGGGGAGTATACTATGAGGACATTGAGCATAGATAACAGCTGACCAACGATTTGTAGATTCTAAGATTGTAGTTATTAGGAAAACATACTTCCCCAAATCTGTTTCATACTTCAACAGTTCTTAGTAAGAACCCGTCTTGGTGAAACATCTTCCTCACTAATGAAATATGAAGGAAGGACGATGGATCGATGTGACCTGGCAATTCATAGGAGGTAAAGTGGAACCATTTAAACTAGCGATTAACTAGACAGAGTCTAGCATCGGTTCATCTGCAGGATCAAGAGATTAAGACACTTTCTAAACATTTCGTATTAGTAAACTGTTTTCTGTTTTAATGTGTATATTATTAATATATGATAAAACATAATGTTAAGATATGCTATATTTAAGGGTTAAATGCTCAATATCAAATATTGAGCATATGCAAATATAAAAGTGGACACTGGGTTCAATACGAGTGGCGACAGTCTATTTCATATTTGAATGCAATCTTCAAGCCATTTATAATGTGTGTTGACTCAACTATTAGTATATACCAGTCGATGATGCATTATTGGTAGTAATATATTATTAGATTGCCGATTGTCCGATATTTCCGTGTGTTAGTCATAGTAGGTCACTGTACACAGGAAAGTTATTAAGAAAATAATATTAATGCTCTGGTTGATTCTGCATTTATGTTATTGAAGATCAAGTTTAACTCGGAAGTAACAAGCGGGAAGCGTGACAAAATTTACTGTTTGCATGGCATGTACGGTTAGATCTAACTATTTCTACTGTAAAATGACTAAATTACCGTCAGGCTCGTACTGAGCTTAATATCATACATCCTAGGTAATATAAAGGCAAGTTCATCAGAACAATTACCATAAAAGTAATTATAGAAAAAACACAGGGAAGCTACGCTACATCGGTGGAAAGTGAGCTTCTTCTGCTGGTCCTTCTTTGGATAAAATCCAAAGAAGTATCTACAGTGCCATTGTTCCTGAAAATAACATTTTCCGATTCTATTTTTGATTTGATCTAAAGAAGAATATGCCATGTTACCGGTCCTAACCCGGCATCTCGGTTTCAGTCATTTTACCACCACTGTTACGTATATAACGTAATATTTATATATAAATATTTATATATATTCATTTATGTAAAACAAAAAATCTCAGAATTAACTTGTAGAATAAGTCAGTATGTATAATTCACTCAGAAGGAAAATTCCTCGAGAGTGCGGCCATTGAATATTATTCAAATATTAATCTGTGTCCAGGATATCACAATATCATCGTTCCTAAGAGAATCACCTCTCTTCCAAGCCAACTTACACAAGAAATATATCAAGAAATAAAAAGAAAATGATTTAATCCATCAACACAACACACAAAATATTTCTACATGTGAAAAAATTCTCTTCAAATATAAAATAATTAACGTAATTTTTCAGTTGACCATATGAATATAAAATAACGTTTCGAAATATTTCTAGTTGCTAACGACATTTTCTTTGTTGTCTATAGATTATATATTCATTTCGTGTTTTACCTTGAAAAAGACAACATTGAACGAAACACGTCGGCTAAAACTACAGTTTTTACATAGTGTTTTTTTTCCTTTATATATAAATATTCACATATACATACGTATGTAATGTATGCAATATTTGTATATAAAATTATAATAAATATATTGGCCCTCATTCTATAATGTTCCGTCCATGGGTTGACGGGATTATGTCTAGATTAAGGGACGAACCTCGCGAAACGGATAGGGACCTACAGCTTGTCTTACGATGGTGCTTGGTAAATGATATGTAAATCATTGCGGCTGGCAGAGGATAACAAAAAAAAAACATTTTATTGTTGTTCAAATAAAAACTTTGTTTTTATTTTTCAGTTGATCATATAAATACAAAAAAGCTATCCATTAAATATCTTTATATATAAAAACACACATCTATCTGTCTGTCTATCTATCTATCTATCTATCTATATATATATATATATATATATATATATATATATGCGTGTGTGTGTGTACTGATATATATATATATAAATATATATATATATATATATATATATATATATATATATATATATATGGAGAGATATATAGATAGGTGTGAATGTGTTTATATTTTTCAGCTGATCATATGAATATAAAAAAGCTATCCATTATATATATATTTATATATAAATACACACATCTCTCTCTCTTTTTCTCTCTCTCTTTCTCTCTCTCTATATATATATGTGTGTGTGTGTGTTGAGATACACACACACACACACACACATATATATATATATATATATATATATATATATATATATATATATATATATATATATATATATATAAAGGCAGAAAGAGAGAAGTGTGTATGTGTGTAAGAGAAGAATAAGTGCAACTAGTGTTACCAGGCCCAATATTATTAGGGAAGTAGAAACATATCGACATTAACCCATTCTATATGTACTTCTCAAACCCATTCTTTAGTTGTCGAACTATGGTCTATCCTTATCTACCCACAAGACGCGTGTTTATCTTGTTGATCTTCCTTACGGTCCCAAGGACGAAGATAGATGAGTGTGTAAATGTTTATTGACATTGGATTGGTCGATAGTTCGAAATCACGACACACCCACGCTAACACCAAATCAGCAAATAGTGGAGAATAAAGAAAAGCGAAAAAGAATGCTGGAAATTAATCTCTCTCTGATGTGATATTTGCTATTTTGTGTCATCTTTTCCTTAAGTGAGATGTACGTTGTAAATCTTCTCGCCCTAGGGTTTCACCGGCGCCACGTTCAACATGACGGCCTGGTAGAGAAGTTGATCCTTAGGTTGTCAACACCACTCACAACACGGAAATCGAAAGTCTCCTTCAACAAACAAAATGATAGGAAATTGTTATCCGGTCGCCTCAAACACTACAGTTGAAAACATGGGGTTTACATTGATTCTGGACGCTGAACAAAGAAGGATGGACGCAGGTTTATATGACCTTTATCTTTTCTTCACAAATTCGTTATTTTATCTATCTATCTATCTATCTATCTATCTATCTATCTATCTATCTATCTATATATATATATATATATATATATATATATATATATGTATATACACACAGAAACAGATTGCATTCGGGTCATTTTATCAATATTGTCAGTTTATTGTCAGTCTCACTGGATTCATATCTATCTATCTATCTATCTATCTACCTACCTATCTATCGAACACATGAAGTCCATATTTATTTATATATCTTATTAGCTTTCTTTCTTTTTATCTTAATCTATCTATCTATTTATCTATCTATCTATCTATCTATCTATCTATCTATGTCTATCTATCTATATCTATCTATCTATATATATATATGTATATATATATATATATATATTGCATTCTGGTCATTTTATCGATATGAGGCATTCAGTTTATTATCAAACTGATTCTATTTTTATCTATCTATCTATCCACCATATTCGGTTCGTATTTGTCTATTTATATTAATGCTTCTATCTATCTATCTATCTATCTATCTATCTATCTATCTATATATATATATATATATATATATATATATATATATGTATATATATATAAATATATATATATATATATATATATATATATATATATATATATATATATATATATGTTAGTGTGTGTGTAGATATATATACATATCGCATTCGGTTTCTATTTGCCTATCTTTTAGGTTTTTTATCTCTACCTATTTATATATCTATTTTATTCGCATTCAATTCATATCTGTCGATATATCCTTTTTCTGTTACTATTTCTGTATTGCTCAAAACTGATTAGATTAAAATTGTGATATAGTTTAATATTTCTCATTGATGCTAATATTTAACTTTGGATCAACACCGAATTTTCGGGAATTCGATATCTTATTTTCATGGCAGGCATTTTAAATTGGTTCATCGCTAGAAAAATTATCATTAAATTACTTTTTCGTGGTTGATCGTATTAAACGAGATTCTCTTTGTACATTTACACAACTGCTTTTCTGATATTCTCTTCTTCATTTTACTTAGCAAACTTGTTTTATGCACCTTTTTCTTTTCAGTATCTTGGCGATCATGGGTCTCCACAACTTTCTCTCCTTGTAGTTTTAAACAATATTTCTCTGCTTAATAGTTCTTCACTTCTTCTTCGGTCATCAATGATTTAATAAACTTAGATAACTTACATTCAACATGTACCGTGTGTATCAACTTTTACCAGCCACCATATTGCAATTATCTCCTGCAGATCCTTTCTGTGTGCATATTTCTTAGAAGATTTACGTTGCTCACTTGCTCGAGCGCGATCGCGAATCTCGTGACACCTCAGGGTCGTAAGGTCACCGGTCTAGGAGAAGGAAAACTCTGAATTTAAACTGGCCTGATGAATGTTGGTCTCTGTCAGACTAACGTACCCCCAGAAACACTACTTCTACTGCAGCCATAGCTCTGGTGACAAGAAGTGGACTGATACCTTTCCCAAAGTTATTAGAACATAAGTAAATATAAAGGATCATAATGGAACTCCGATTCCTCAATCCTAGCCGCTATCCACTACACCGCTTTGCACCCATGCTCACATGTTCTTTAATTATTCAGTAATCGCTCACCAACTGTTTAAACGTTACATACATCTATTACGTGAACATGCGCCAAATATGGATGATCGCTAGAAAAGAAAAAAAACAGTAGAGGCGAAACGGATTAGCCCTACAATCGCCTGACATACAATTCCTATAAAGCTATCCTGTTTAAAGGCCATCCATGACATCAGTTGTCAGAAAATCGAATGTGCACATTTACTGGCACAATTTCTCAAAATTGTTCGAATCATTGACTCGTGTTAATTTAGCTATTAGTAATAGATTTAAAAATGATTCGACAGAGGGTTCTAAGTGAAAAATCAATTATGAGGGAAATGGGATAATTTTGGAACGAAAGAATTTGAAAAAAATGAATAGAAAAAATAAAGTTTTGTATATACCGTGTGTAAAAGCAAAATTGTCCAAAACGTGTAGAAGAAAAAATTGTCCATCTATTAGATTAGGTTTTGAAACGTTGTAACTTACCAATTGTTATGGCCCAGGTTAGGACCAAGGAAGACCAACACGAACACAAGAGTAGAAATAACGAAGGTATATTACACGAAATAATAATACAAGATGTGGAAGGTGTTAGTATGACTGTCAGTCTGGTTTGGAGTGAACTACTATCGGCTCGACTCGATTCGATATTTAATTACCTCCACCCACGGGGGAAAGATGTGGCACCAGGCCGAGTTTTGCGTGGGTTTTCCGACCTCGTAGGCTCGGCCAAAAAATGCCCGTAGAAACTGTAAAAACAGAATCGGGTTGGCCAACCTCCCCGAACGAAACTACCCTTCGGCGGAGCCACGTCCGGGTTTGTGAGATGGACAATAATGCTGTAAAATTATTTAGACAATTTTGCTGTTACACTCTGTCAATGTGTGTGTGTGTGTGTGTGTGTGTGTGTTTGGGTATAAAAATGAATTTGTAAACAGTGAATATTACTGACTTTGATGCAAAACTCTTCGTTAAGACTAATCGAGTTCTCTCAGTCAAGGGCGTCTTTATCTAAAACAATACGTCTAAATTCACCTTCATCTCTGACAATGGCTTAGAGGTAGAGTCTCTGACTGATACCAAATCAGTCGGGTTTCGATCCCTTCTTGAGGCAATCGGATGTTTAACCACAACGATTAGATGTGAAAAAGTCTGTCTGTGGATGGCAATATATATATATATATATATATGTATGTATGTATGAGTGTATGTGTGTGTGAGAGTGTGTGTGTGTGTGTGTGTGTGTATGTGTGAGCATATGTGAAACAGACTTATATGAGTGTATTTGGGCACGCCTATTTGCACATTTCTATATCAAAAAGAGTGAGTGTAATTACTAAAAGACTAATCCTGGCAGAAATTTACTTAGACCGCCGCATAAAAGAATTCTCCAAAATATCGTGTGAGGAATTGAAAAGATAAAAACCCAATTTTCAAAACCCACTCATACATATATAATGGATAAATTCTCGGACTTGAAAATCAGAGAACCAGCGTTCAATACCTTTCGAGTTCGTTACATATACTTACGCGCAAATACGCTTGGGAAAGGTATGAATCCAACCTTTGTCCACCCCTAGCTATGGTTTAATTAGTAGGACTTGAATTACGAAATCATAATTATCTAAACAAAGAAGCGAACACTTACTCGCTAATAATATTTTCTGCGTTTTAAATTGCAAAATGTTGATATGTCGCAAAAAGCAAACGAAACCAGATTCATGAAATTTAAGTCATTGTTTTAATCTCCTTGACACTATGGCACAAAACGTTTGTCTAAATCTATAAACCTTCTCATAAAGACGTTAACTTAATTCATTTTAATTAAATATCCTTTGTTTGGTTGTTTTTGTTTAACAGCATATCAACATCTATGGACTAGATAATGCCGAAATCTAAATATTAGGTTGGTGCAAAAATAATTTCGTTTTCTAACATATGTTACTATGTGAGAAAACGAAATTATTTTTGCACCAACCTAATATTTTGAAAATAATTTTATGACTCCAACTATTGATATTTTATAAATAAATTTATACTTTCACCTATGATTTATAGATATTATTTGTAGATAATCTATTGTAGGTATTTGTAGATAATCTATTGTAGGTATTTGTAGATAATCTATTGTAAGTATTTGTAGATAATCTATTTAAGGTATTTTTAAGATAATCTCTCGTAGGTATTTGTAGATAATCTATTGTAGGTATTTGTAGATAACCTATTTAAGGTATTTGTAGATAATCTCTTGTAGGTATTTGTAGATAATGTATTGTAGGTATTTATATATAATCTATATAAGGTATTTGTAGATAATCTATTGTAGGTATTTGTAGATAATCTATTGCAGGTATTATATGCTTTGGCATGGACCGATTTTTTTAAAGTAGGGCATGGTGTTGACGGTTTCAGTATATGCAAATAGTTTTATCATTTTGGTTTCCTTGTAGTATTTTCGTTTTACAGGTGATAAGAGAATACTTTAAATTAAAATGTCTTTCACCGCGGCTGCAGTGTGGAATGTTGTACATGGTGGTTAATCTTCATTCATCAGCAAGTATGAATGTGTGAGGTATTTGTGGCCTATGTGTAGTCGGGTTAGCTTTATTTCCTCTGTTCTTCATTTTCTAGACATTTGTTTACATTCACCTCAGAATGGTTTGAGAGAGAGAGTTTTTTGCGTTGTTGGTCGAAGCGCTCTTGCCATTTCTGTTAAAATGAAAATATAATTTGTAATTAGATAATTTTGGGTCCTGAGAAATTATGTTCGAACTCGGAGTCCAACCTGAATTGCCTCGATTAATTAAATCGGGTACTTCATCAGCATTTCGTAAGAATCTTTCAATTGCATAGAGTTCAACAATCAAATATATATAAACAAGTAGTCATTTGCAAACTATACTTGTAAAAACTCTGTTTCGCAATATCCCAACCGTGTTTGGCAATTCCATCGCATCATCGATCATAATCGTGTGATTCGACACAACGTCAGTGCATGAAAGACAATAAAACAAGACCTTTCATCTCATTAGATAAGAAATATTTACGGATAGATCTCCAATTCGCATCTGTTGCCCAGGTAACGCTTCCGTTTGCCTTTGCTGCCTCCATTCGACCGCATTAAGGCCCTCGAGTTGACGCAACACCCATTGCCTGAGTCCTGTTTCATATATTTTCGCGCCTCCACCACCGCTAAGATGAACACCGCGAGTGTCGGTCTTACATGTAACCCGGAAGCAAATTACTGATTGGTTGATCGCTACAACCATTCAATTTGCATGGTATTCTCTTCGGTCTAGATTCATTAGCATGTTGCTGTAGCAAGAACAAAATCACTTTCGCAAATAACCTTGCAATCTTCAATATTTTTCGTCTTCATTTTCTCTCAGCCAAATATACCTGAAGCGGTCGCCCATTAATTACTTGTCTTGCAGAGGAAATGACTGTTTTCCAAGAAATTTATAACGTATACACACACACACGCCTGCACACGCACACGGCTGCACCCCCACCCACATGTATATATGCATACATACACACACACGCCTGCACACGCACCCACAAAACACGCACCCACATATATATATGCATGCACACACACCTACACACAAACACACACACATATATATATATATATATCCATAAGAGTACGTCCATTTGTGTGTGTATATATATATATATATATATATATATATATATATATATATATATATATCCATAAGAGTTCGTCCATTTGTGTATCTGGCTGTATATTGAATACAGTTGCCATATCTGGATTGGGGCTCCTACTGGATCTCTCAAGAATCTTGACAAATTTTAAGGAAGGTCCTGCAATGTAATCGACCATGACCAAACTATAACTTCGTCCTCGATATAATAATAAACTGCACCCAGCAGCAAGACTTTTGATGGTGCTGCTGTTGTTCCCAGGTACCTCCGGATCTGGGGTGTTAGATTTCGATCTATGGGCAATTAGTGAACCCACAAACAAAAATTAAAAGTATATATTTATATCAAAGTTACCAACAATATATTTTATGATTTGCAATATATTTATATATATATATATATATATATATATATATATATATATATATAGATAGATAGATAGATAGATAGATAGATAGATAGATATACCTATAAACATTACTCTGGAAGCAGAAAATCGTGTAAATACTATACGTGGTTCACAGCATAGAATTACGTAGAACATATTTAGATTTCGCCATTATAGATTTTGATATGTCAACAAAATCACCGAACCAAGCAACCCACTTGAAATAATTTTTCATAAACTTATTCCATATAATATCCTACAATATCTTAAAGAAATCAAACTATATTCCGTAGTATAGGTTCAACAAAACTACAACCCAAAATGCACATATCTGCATCCAGTAATCACGTTCACGCTAAAAGGTGCAGCGTGGTCCGGAATTATTGACACCTTTAGACAATATAAGTTTCTATTTCAGATGGCTGATATGAGCTCCTAAAGTTTGCAAGGAACCTTGTCAATGTGTGACAGCGTCAATGAAAGTTAATAAACTGAATCCAGTAAATGTGCTTTGTATTACTGTATTACTTGTTCTTCTATTGTTCTCATTACTTTTTTACAAGACAAGACATTCGGACCACCTTCTATATGCGCAAAACTGAGTATAATCTAGTATGCATTCAATTGAGAAAGAGAAATCATATATCATTTTTATTTGCTCCAAAGTTCACGCGACAGTCTAATTTCGACATTCTTTATTTCTTTTTATGTGCCATGTCCTTTCAGGACGTAGACGATCATGGCTCTCCACGTCGCTTTTCCGCTTGCATCTCTGAATATGTTCCTCCCCTTTGCATCCTCCCCTTTACTTCCTCCCCCAGACCACGTTCTGTGATCCACTTGCTTAATCCGTCTGTTATGTCACGTGTTGTTTTCACTTGTCTCACTTTCCCTCTATTCGACCCGTGAGTATCAGATTCTCCTGGTCATCCTTCCTCATGTGTCCCAGAAACTTCAGCTGCCTCTTCCTGGTGTTAAGTATAAGCTTCTTCCTTGTGTACCTCATCATTGCTCAAACGCTCGGTCCATTATATCCTTAGCATCCCTCTATAGAACCACATCTCAGTCTCCTCAGGTCTCTTTGAGGAAATCTTCTTATATTTAAAGAAGGATAGAACAATCAAAGCTAATCGCCCAGATATTATGATCAAAGAGCACAAGAAATAATCTTTCCTTTTTATGTGTCATGTCTTTTCAAGACGTAGGTGAGCATGGCTCTCCACCTACCTCTATCCCTTGCAGCTCTCAACTACTTACTTCCCTCAGACAACGTTCTTTGACCCACTTGCTTAAATCAGCCAGCGTTGTTTCCCTTGTCTCTCTTTCCTTCTATTCGACCCGTGAGTATCAGCTTCTCCAAGCCCTTCTTCCTTAATATGTCTCCCCGAAACTTCAGCTGTATCTTCCTGATGTTAAGTATTAGCCTCCGCCTTGTTTCCAACCTCTCTAAGACCTCATCATTGCTCACACTCTCGCTCCATTATATCGTTAGCATCATTATGACCCATAATATGTTGATATGTGGTTAAACAAACAAATCAATCAATCAATCTACGTACAGCCAATGTTGTCCAAGTTAATGGCTCAATGTTAATGTGGCCGTTGATTCACACAGTATTCGAAAGAAAAGGGTAGGAAGCACGCCCCAATCATACTGGAAAGAGCAATAAAAGTTAGCGAACTTGAAAAACTGTTTTCAGGGAAAAACTTTATAAATTTCCATCGACGGCTTCAATAGTTGCTCGGTCATTGAATGCCAAATATTTCCGTGTGAGGAAATTTTTATTATTATTATTATTATTATTATTATTATTATTATTATTATTATTATTATTATTAACAGAGCTATCATTATTTTTCTATCTGGAAATTGGCAGAGCTGAAAACATTTTAGCTCACCTTGTGTAGAAGCAATTAAATTTAATTTAGTAAAAATGCTTGTCGTCTTTAAACAAATTTGAATTTATAGGTATGCGTGTGTTCATATGTGAATGATTTGGGGCGAATTTTATCTGTGTGTGTGAATTGCTTTTTCTAATTATTTTTTTTCCTGGAAATATGACTATTCACGAGATTCTGATACCTTTGCCGTGACATGTTTGATAGACCGATATATCTGCTAAAAAGATCGGCTTAACTTATCCGAATAATCGCTGATACAACTGGGATAAAATTTCTTCTTTGGATCAGTTTGAGAAGACGATTTGAAACACGTCTTTACCCTGTACAACTTAAACACGCGTGCGCTGTCATGACACGTATATTAGAGAAATGTACAAGGTGCGATGGATAAACTGTCCTCTAAATTATGCAAAAGTGAAAATAACATTAAAATCTCATTTTAACAAATATGTTTATCAAAATTACGCAAAAATATATGAAATACTAAAAAGTAAATTTATTCAAGAAAATCGCCATAGTCTTCAGCCATGACCTCCAGACGACTTCTGAATCTCCTGCAACTCTTCTAAACGGTCTCCATGTTTGGGTTGATGCATGCTGCCATAATCCTTGTCTTCAGTTCATCTTTGGCATCACAATGAATTTTATTGCTCTCTAACTCAACTGGGCCACAAGCTTTATAATCAAGGCACTTCCTGTAGGCCTCTGTGTTGAGTCTGAGTCCCCGTGGAAAAATGAATGGAGGCATAACATCACCATCCCTAGCGATCGCTTAGAAACCTCTGTAATCATCACTAGATTCATCAAACTCTTTCTGAATCCCATGCCCTCTCCCAAGATTGACCATCGATCACAGTGAAATGTCCGTACTGGGGCTTCCGGCGCGAATGACAAGCAGTACAGCATACCATTTCTAAATTTCTGGCAGAATAAATTACGTCATATGCTCTTTTACTCACAGACAGTGCCCAAACGATCCTACTATACTGTACAGTCGACAAAATAAAAAACACGGATACGCGAAATTGAAGATATAAAATGGCGACAATTTACCCATCGCACTATTTGTATTTTATTTTGTTAGGTCTGAGAGCTAAGTCATTATCTTAATCGTTTCGATTTGGTAAGCTTCAAGCCGATGTCTGTTTGACACCTAGCATCCGGATGATATATTGTTGATCGGGAAACGAAAGACATAATCGTTGATATGTTCTTGTCCTGTTTAAATTCTCAGTTAAGTTGTTAATGTCACACCTCACGACAATAATTCCAGCAGCGTGCTAGTGCCAGATTCATCTGTTAATATGGTGGCTATTATTTGTTGAAATAGCTGAGCAGGCTTTCCATTAATAATAGAGGAAGGTATGGACAGAAAGCTATCGTCAATTTTATTGAAATCTCTCCTATGTTTTCTGTCTGCTCAGACTGTCGATAGCCATCGGGCACTTAGTATTCAAATATTACGTAATATCACACCTCTTATATGACAGGAAATGCTGGACAGTCTCCTCGAAGATGAAGAAGAGAATTGAAGCAACATATATGTGACTATTCAGAAGGATGTTGAGAATACCATGAACCGAACATTTAACGACGAGGTTTTAGAGAAAATGGAAACAAAAAAGGACTCTTTCACTTAATTATCAGGAAAAGACTGCTTAATTTCTAAGGCATATCATGAGGAAAGGGGCTTGGAATAGGTGACACTGAAAGAAGAAGAAGAAGAAGAAGAAGATGATGATTATTATTAGGCGTTTAATTAGGCGAATCGATATTCGGATATACTCATTAGTAAGTGTTGAGCAAACAGTACTTCTATATGTATAATTAATGTGGGGTGAGTTTGAAGATTTGATGATTTTAAAACACCAGATTTATTACCCCCGTTTATCACATATTGAGTGAACCCCCCCCCCCATCATCAATTTTTAAAACCGCCTTTAAATTAGCCACCTGAGTGTATTAACGTATTACCACTGTTGGCCCATCTTATGGAGACAAATGTTTCCTTTATAGTTCTTTTTAATCATTTTACATCATGCAAACCAGTAAAAACAATAAGAGACAAGGTATTACTGAATGTGAAAGAATTAGACAATTCTTGTAGCCTAGGGACTGTTACTGAATAGAATAATCACACGAAGGTTAGTAATGAACGATAATATTCTGACAAGAACAACACATATAAGATTCGCCAGCGGCGCGTAGAAGTAATAGTCAACTGCTAGAAGTGTGTCAAGTTAACTCCACAATGAACCTCCAACTGACCCACACGGTCAGATATAGTACACGGTCGAATTTAATGTGGGCAATCCGAGCCCGTATGCTCGGCTAAAAATCCCCCGTAGACCCCGTATGAAACAGGGCTGTGTAGCTGTCTCCCGAGACAAGACTCTGCCATTCGACATAGCCTCGTTTGGGGATCGTCTCTACCCGGAGACAGAGAGCTTGACCAGTACAGCTGGAGATGAATCATTATTTATTTGTACGTTTATACAAAATGTGGCACAAGGCCTGAAAGGGGGTTGGGGAAGGACGGTCTTCTTCTCTCTTAATTCTAAACTTAGCTAGTCACAGACACGGACCCAAACATACCAACAATATTCCTATCACCAAAACAACAGATTCACTCCTACCTTTCTTACTGCGTCCACCATAATACCTCAATTTCTCTATGAAATCCTAAGTAGTCCCCATATGTACATAGCTGGAGATGAATCTCCAAATGTAGACCAACATACTGTATTTATTACTGTATTTTGATGAATTGGGACATAACCATTATTGTCCTAAGCTATGCTACAACAAAAACATAAGCATTATTAAGGATACTATAAGCTAATCAGGAAGACAGTAGATAACGATTGACATTGAATTTAAGTATTGAAGATCAAATTTGGCTGGAAATCATGGAGCCGGAAAAGTGCTCTACAAGCAAGAAGCGCGACAAAAGAAACTGTTAGTATAGAGCTCACGGTTACATTTAGCCAATTCAACTGTAAATTTATTTGACCGTGCTGCTAATCTAGTACTTCATCATTAAATCCATAATATCTCGATACCTTAGCGAAGAATTCATCCAAAATATTACCATGAAATTATATGTAGAAGAGTTAGAATCTACATTACAGCGCGAGGAAAGTGACTGAATCTGAGACGCCAGGGCAAGACAAATAATATTGCTGATTCTTAATTGGATTTTATCAAGAATCTCGAAATATAAATGGGTCTCCCCAAATCATATGTGGCAGCAATATTCAAAGCATGGACGAATGGTAGACTTATAGATATGTAAGATAGATTCAGCAGAGAATAAATATCTAATACAACACAGTGAACCAAATTTCTTAGCGACATACCTAGCAATGGATTAAATATATTCTATCCACTTCATGTTAGCTGAAAATATTAACACGATAAGGCGCAACGACTCACTCTCCTGGAGGTTGTAATCAGCCATACTGATGGAAGGTAGAAGGAGGCCTCTCGGATGATTAATAGAAAGCAGTTTCTTTTTTGAAGCGTTAAAATTAACAAGCAATTTTATGCCTCAGATAACAACAGACTGAAGTTCATTTTTAACATCACCTGACATTTTGACCTTATTGAACTGATCAAACTTATTCTCGTAAATATTTGTGTCATAAGTATTAGAAATGATGCAGATGAAGTAAGTCATTGATGAACATTAAGAACAAAGTAGGTCTAAGGATAGAGGCCTGGGAAACATCTGCGTTATTACAAATAAAATTTACAAGTGTAGCTTTCATTTCATGATTTGATAAGAAAGATTGAATTAGTTCAAATGTTCGTCTGGAGATATAAAAACCTTTAATCTTGTGAAGAATACCGGTATGCCAAACCCTGACGAACACTTTCGAGATATCCGAAGCAAAAGTCATAAAATTTGCAGCCATCTTGTTTAATTATTATGTAAATTTCTCGTCGCGACCAATAAATCATTTCAATAAGAAAATTTTGGTTATTTGATCCAATATGGAAAGTCGATAATGAATAAGACCTCTTGGCGTATATATTTGTAAATAATAATAGCCGTTTCCCAACGTGACAAATATTCGTCATTCATTGAGCGAAAAGCTAGTACTACTCTCGGATAAACCTTATAGAATCTTTTTATTAAAAAAAAAAAAAAAAACGCGAAGGAAACGCTTTGTGCTTTCATTACCTCCTCGGATTTTTGCTCAATTCGATTTTCATATAAAAAGAGATATTACTTCCAAAGTGACAGGCTAGTTTTACACGTTGTCGAATGACGGAAGAGCACATAATCAGCTCACGATTTTTAAGTACACGTATTTATACCTGGCTTTAAATATGAAAACGTAATAAAAGCCACCAACATGCCACATTATTTATTCATGTTAATATGAGTTAGGAGTAGCGAAGTATCTGTGTTAAGACATGCTCATTCTTCCATACGGCCAGATCTGGTTAAGATACATGGATCCCTTATTCGCCATTGCTGACCGTCTCATTCCCATTCAATCACTTAATAATTCGATTAATAACAGAACTATCCGATATACTAAATACAGAAAAGGAAAGATCACCGGCCGTTTTTAAAACACCTTTTTTTTATATATATATTACGCTTGTTTAGTTGCCAAGCTATAGTTTATGATTCAAGTCCCTAATTGATGTAAATATCTATACGGAATTAATGTAAATAATCATTTATAAATGCAAGGCGTGTTGACGAAAATGAGTTATGGCCAAAGGGGACAATTATTATAATAATTTTTAATTGACAAAAATATTGTCAAATATATGTTATTTAGTCATATGTTATTTTACCTTTTAAAAGTACTTATGTGGTACTACAGGAGAAGGATTTTCACAAATTTATCTTACCACAATTGGTTTCGTTTGAAGTGTTATGTATTATTTAATCTATCAAATAGGAGTTATTTTGTGCGAGTGTAGGAGTCAGCTTTTTTGTTTTATTCGCGTATTTTTCATTCCATGTCGTTGTTTTGATGCTGTTATTATATCACGTGAAATATACTTGGAAAAAAAAAATGAAATGATGCATACTGACACGTAAAAACATTATACATAGAAAAAAAAAACGAACCCCCCAAAATAAACGGAAAAACAAACAAACAGGAAAAAACAAAAACAAATAAAAAGTAAGATGGCACCTTGTGACGTGTGAATACGCATGGGAAATTAATCGTCACAACCGTATTAAAACAAAATTACAAAAAAACAAAAAAAAAAAAACAAATAAAAAACAAATAAAAAACAAGCAAAATAAACCAAAATAAGGAAAGTGGATAATGAAGAAAACCATTCTGTATGTAATAGACGTTTCCTTATGTGACAAATAAACGTCAAGCTAGTACTACTCTAGTAAAAACCTTATAAAATCCTTCTATTAAAAACAAAAACAAAAAAAAACACGCTAAAACATGAAAAGAATTTTCCCAAATTGCTCTTACCACAATAGGTTTATTTTGAAGTCGCGTAAAAACGTCATAATTTTTATTATGGCATTTCTCATCGAGTTACATGAGAGATCCATTTAGGTTAGAGCTTCAGTTGATAGTCCTTAAGACATATAGTTGCTGTTATCCCGTAGATTTCTTTGTGATTATGTAGCATTAGTCCATATGATTAGAAGAATAATGGCGCTAAATAATCAGAAACAAACATCCATTACAGATAAGGGGAACCACATAACTCAAAGACTTTCAAGTGTAGCAAGAAATAAAATGACGCTCTGTTAGAATTATCTGTCTTAACCGGGTAAAATGTCGAAAATAGGATCATACTTGCCTGTAATAAATAACGATTCATAAATGAAGGATACGTAGTACCACATAAGTACCTTTAAAAGGTAAAATAACAAATGACTAAATAACATATATTTGTCAATATTTTTGTCAATCAAAAATTATTATAATAATTGTCTCCTTTGGCCATAACTCATTTTCGTCAACACGCCTTGCATTTATAAATGATTATTTACATTAATTCCGTATAGATATTTACATCAATTAGAGACTTGAATCATAAACTATAGCTTGGCAACTAAACAAGCGTAATATATATATATATATATATATATATATATATATATATATATATATATATATATATATAAAAGGTGTTTTAAAAACGACCGGTGATCTTTCCTTTTCTGTATTTAGTATATCGGATAGTTCTGTTATTAATCGAATTATTAAGTGATTGAATGGGAATGAGACGGTCAGCAATGGCGAAAAAGGGATCCATGTATCTTAACCAGATCTGGCCGTATGGAAGAATGAGCATGTCTTAACACAGCTACTTCGCTACTCCTAACTCATATTAACATGAATAAATAATGTGGCATGTTGGTGGTTTTTATTACGTTTTCATCTTTAAAGGCAGGTATAAATACGTATACTTAAAAATCGTGAGCTGATTATGTGCTCATCCGTCATTCGACAACGTGTAAAACTAGCCTGTCACTTTTTTTATATGAAAATCGAATTGAGCCCAAATCCGAGGAGGTAATGAAAGCTCAAAGCGTTCACACAGATGGGTAGTTTTTCCTTATTAATAACTGATCTAACCCCAAATTCTGTGAAATCTGTGGGCAGAATACGTGATAAATGTGTCGAAATTAAGAAGAACCACACGGCCACTGATGCTAACAAAATCAGACTGCTGAAAGTTGCACACATATACGAGTAGCCAAAGTTTTGTTTTTAGAAACTAATCAAAATATATTAGAAGATGAAAATATCTGTCTTTATTTCTGAGATGAGGTATTATGTAAACTATCTACATCATTCGGACTATTGTCCTCATATTTGTTGGGATATTTATCACAACGTTTCGGCCATTGTATGCTCCGGCCTTCTTCAGGTGGTTGGAATGTCGCTGGGGTAGACTGTTCTAGTTCCACGTGCCATGTCTAATGGATTTCAATTGTCAGTTATCTCCTGTTAATTCACGTCTCGAAGTGCTCCACTTAACCAGGTATTGAACTCACAACACTTTGGGTCCTGTCACTGGATCTGACCAACGCCTTTATCGACTGTGCCGTGTGTCCTTAAGAAACGGCCGAAACATTGTGATAAATATGACAACATAAATGGGGACAATAGATCGAATAATGTAAATAGTGAGATGAGACTATCCTTAGAAAATAGAAAAAAATATGCAGATATGCTATGTATTATCAAAAAGGAGTTATTGTGTGCGAGTTTATGAGTGTTTTGTTTTTTTTGTTCCTGCTTTTCTGATTCCATCCCATTGTTTTTTTTTTGCTGGTATTATATCATGTGAAATATACGTGAAAAAAAATGAAATGACGTACACTGACAAGTGAAAACTTTATACATGGCAAAAAACCTAAAAAAAAAAAATAAAATAAGCGGGCAAAAACAAATGGGAAAAAAAATAAATAAATAAAAACTAAAATGCTACCATGTGACGTGTGAATACGGATGGTAAAATTATCGTCACAAAAGTATTAACACAAAATTACAAAAAAAAAAAATCAAACAAAAAAAAAACAAACAAATAAAAACAAGCAAAATAAAACCGATATAAAAACATGATCGTGTTTAACGAAAGCCTAATGTAAACTGAAAGTTTTGAAATTTTAAGCTGTTTTTTTTCTGAATCCATAGAAATAATCCTAGAACAAATAATTAAAAAAAAATATTAAACAAAAAAAAACAAATTACACGCACAAACACACAGAGAAACTCATACATCTATCTATTTTTCTCTTTCTTTCACCCTCACACTCTCTCCCGACATATATATATATATATATATATATATATATATATATATATATATCTTTCGGTCTGAGGAGATGAATATAACACTATTCATGAAATAAATTACAACCGATATCGATTTTTAATTTTTTCTTGATTTATCATTATATTAGGTTGGTGCAAAGATAATTTCGTTTTCTAACATATGTTACTATGTGAGAAAACGAAATTATTTTTGCACCAACCTAATATATTGCTCTGTAACGTACATTGATCTCTCACTGAATTAATGCCCTCCTTGGAATTTTCCCTCCCATTTACAAATTATATATATATATATATATATATATATATATATATATATATATATATATATATATATATATACATATTCTCCCTCTCATTGTTACTAATCATATAGATTCCTTGCTTTCTCCACATGTAAATAATTTATACCTTTTATGGGAAACTTTCCAATGAGGAAAGTGGAAGTTATGCTTCGATAAATGCATTTGTAAATAAAATATTTCAGTCGTATCGTGATTCCTCCCCTGATGAAACGTTAAAAAAAGTTTTCGTTTTTTTAACGTTAAACAAGATGTACGTTTTGTATATATATATATATATATATATATATATATATATATATATATATATATATATATATATATATATATATATATATATATAAGTTATGAACATTTTCGTAATCCGTATGGGTAGTCCCAAGGAGGATTAAAATCCTCTCTGCTCAATGTAAATCCAGAGCTAATTTTAAAGAAAACAGACCACTTATTATAATGGAAATTTAAAGTGGTCTGTTTTCCTTTAATATATATATATATATATATACTTTGAAAGAATTTTGTCGTCATATTGTTTTGTTTTGTTTATTTAAATAAATCATGTTTTATCAGTGACACATGCTAATTGGTGATCGGATCCATTTAATAAATTCAGTAACCATAACACGTTAGAAATTTCAGTCGTCTTCCAGGCAAATGATCCAGATTCCTTAATCTACAGCTTAATATAATCGGCAGATTAAAATACTAACTTTTGCAATCCGCTTGGCTCTGTGAAGTTTGCTCAGTTCATTTACACACTGACGCTTCACCGCCTAGCGCAGCAAGTTAGCAGACGTGTTTTTCCTTGATGGGAAACAATGAAATTTTCTTTTAAATCCCGACTACAATTTGCCGAACACAAAGCTCAAAATCGTGCTTGTTTCCACATAATAAATATCCCGGGGACGTATCGGTGTAATACTATAATTTTTGCTACATTGATGTTCTATTATTCCTAATTTCCGTACACTGTTTCTGAGCTTCCAGGCTTCCTGGCAATTTGAAAATTCAGTCTGGAAAATATCTTATATTTCCTGAACTATGATTTACATAGATGTGCTACTGGCTAAAAAGTCTAAAAAGAGATTTGAACAAATATCATTTTTTTCCACTTAGTTGTGTGCTTTATATTAACCCTTAGTGGCGCAGTCATTGTGGTTTTGTAAGTTGCTAGCAAACAATTCTAAAATATGTTGTGTTCCTTCCTGAATTTATTCAGCTGTTCACATCATTTAGTATTATTCTGTTACATTTTGGTAGAACGCTTTTTTGTTGGCAGTGAAACGGTTTCCTTGCAAAAGACAGTCTCTAATCAATGGAATCATTACGAAAAAGAACACGGTAATTGTTCAGATGAGCACTTCACTATGGTAGCTAGAATTTTTTAATTTAAGTGCTCTACAAGACCGGCGTCGAGTTCACAGCGATATACAGTTGAGTTTGCTAGGTGTAACCGTAAATTCTATACTAACTGTTTCTTTTGTCGTACTTCGCGTTTGTGGAACTTCCGGCTTCATGTTTTCCAACCAGGTTTAATCTTCAACAATTTAAATGCAATGTCAATCGCTATCTACTGCCCTCCAGATTACTTCTTTTGGCAGCGCACATTAGTAATGTTTCTGTTTCTACTTCTTCCACACCAAGGAACCTCTTGTGATTTAGTGGTTTACTGCCTTGCTTGGGGTAAAAAAAAAATACAAACCATAAGAAAAAAAATACCATAAACCTTTGACATTCTATAGTTAGCTACACCAATTTTTAATTGGATTATTTCCAACTATAACGTAAGAATAACAACATATTTTCATTGTTAAGCGTGTTCCTAAATTTGCTTTACGACAATCCTGTTTCTACAGAGTGTTTCAAATGCGGTCATTGTAAATGGCGCTCGACATTTACAAGTATATAACCGCTTTGAAGGGACAATTGGACAGAATCAGTTTTGTAAATCAGGTTGTCTTAGAGAAAAGCATTTAAAAGTAAAAGATCTTATAGTGCCAAATCACTTGGTCTCGGTATGCGACTCTCATTGTATATTTGCATGAGCAGGTATAGCTATCTATCTATCTATCTATCTATCTATCTATCTATATATATATATATATATATATATATATAGAGAGAGAGAGAGAGAGAGAGAGAGAGATAAACAGAGAGAGACAGAGAGAGACAGAGAGACAGAAAGATAAACAGAGAGAGAGGTTTCATTAAAAACGTCTGACAAAGTCGTGCGGTGAAGTTTTTATTTTTCTTTTGTGTTTTTTGTCTTTTCTGAACATAAATTATGTAGAAAATGTCAGAATATGCGATATTTCCGAGCGCTTTCTGCTATACTTTTAAGCATTATCAAGGATTATTCTAATTTTACTATTAACGGAATGGATAGATTGTTTTATTAATGTATTTGGAATTATAGGAATGTTCTATTTTCCAAACACTGTCAGCACATTCTGGCCGTTTTTATAAATGATATTATTGAGTGTTGACTTTTTCTTCATACATATATATATATATATATATATATATATATATATATATATATATATATATATATATATATATATTGTAATGTCCTTCTGATGAGGCAGATAATAAAAACTTGCTTGCCGAAATGAATTTATTGTCGGTTATTATCAGTTTTTCTGAGAGTTTATTCCTTTGATATATATATATATATATATATATATATATATATATATATATGTGTGTGTGTGTGTGTGTGTGTGTGTGTGTGTGTTAAACTTAACACTTCATCAAAATCTTTCTTATTATATTTACCTGGTGCGGATCAGCTGGATGGATAAAAAGAAACATAATCTCCCCGTGTCACAGAAGACAATTACCTCAAGCAGTAACTCTCATTCTGAAGTTGGGACAGTTTCTTTACGTTTTTTACTGATGAAATCCGAAGCTTTAGGAAATTGCAGCGTGCTTTCTTCGTCCGACACAAAAAAGAATAATGTTCCCTCAGGTGAACGTTCACCCAAGCAAGGCATCTCCACCTAGAGCAGAAGACTGTCGCTGCCGTTTGAGAGGTCCCTAAATGTTAAGTGTCGCACGAATTTGAGCAACCTTTACTGCTACTCCATGTCAAAGAGGCTTTCCACATTAAACCCAGTTATGCGCTGCATTACCTTTGAATGTGCGTTCCGATAAATAACCATATTTAATTGCTTTACGGTTTCGGGATGGGTCTAGGATGAATCCTCGTAGCTTGAATCGTCATCCAAAGTGAAAATGGCAAAAGGGCCGGAATATATTTTGGCTTCTGCTCCGATGTACGTATGGGATTCAATTTTTAAACTTGGTCATGTGCCACATTCTTTTTTCATGGCGTTCGTAGAAATAGCCATAGACAAACGCTTCATGGCTGATCGACTTTGAGACATAAATTTAGTTTCGTCCACTCCCAAGGTATCTGACACACTAGACAGTATTTGTCCCTGGAGAGGAGACAAGGGATGATCTTTGGCGCCTGATTCTTCTGGCAAAGAGGAAATGCCAATGAGGCAGGGATATATTTGGAATCTGGTATTATGTATGTGTTGGATTCCAACTTTTAAACACAGTCTTGTGTCACTTTCCATTCAACTAGGTGTTCACATACATACCATTACTTTAAGAAAGTTGTCTGTGAAATTGCCATTATAACAATGTCTGTATTTTTGTTTGCTTATGCAAATATTGCGGCCAAAGAATCCGCCAACACAGACAGACAAAAACTAACGTACCAGTTATTCCAGATATGAGGCATGGCAGAGTAATCGGTAGCGGCTCGAATTGATGAATCGCAGAGCCGAGTTCGAATTCTAGTTGAATCCATTAGATTCATTTACGGTGGGAAGAGGTATGAATCCATTATATTTACGTAGCTTGGAAAAGGTATGAATCCTCTTCTCCCCACAGCTATGAATAAATAGCAGGACAGTCCGGGTTCTATAGCCTTGGAGGGAACCTGATCTACCGCAGAAAGAATTGGCAACCTTCTGCGGGAAACAAATCTGCCTTGTCAATCATGTAGCGAAAGACACATGATCGTCTAAGCGTGTATCACTCATGACACATTACTATTCCTAGAATAAAGAATATTGTAGAAAGGCTGCTGTCGTAAATAAACGTCTGTTGAGGAATTTATCTATTATTTCATGACTCTACTCCTCTCGCAGACATGGTCTCTATATTACCATTGTATCTCTTGTTTCTTTTTCTTACCCTTCGATGAATTGACCGGATTAGGATATAAACTCGAACTGGTTTCGTATTGTAATAAAATAAAATAAGTCATATCTCGGCTGATTTACAGGCAAATACTCAAGAGCGAGAACCGGATGTGAACGGGACAAAGCTCCGTCACAAAATGAACATTATCTTCGTTTACAAATGTTCCCGACACTCGAGTTCCGGTCGAAAAATAAAATAATATTTAAAGTGATCTATTTTTCGTCCAATAAAAATGCTTCCCTGCTAATTATACTCGCTTCGTTTTTCGAGCCTGTTAAGCCATAAAAAACGCAATAAAAAGGGGTCACACGGAAGTTCAACAGGCAGTCAACAGGTGGCCAGTGTAGAGACCTGTCACGGTCAGCCGAGCGACACCAGCTATCAGCAGGGAGTACCAGCGTCAACATGTATGACCTACTATGAGAGATCGACCTAGATCCGAAGCCGGCTTATGAACTTTACCACAAGGGAGCTGTCCCTAACCCTCACGTTCCTGCCGAAATAAACTACGTAAATCTATTTCTGCTGTTGTCGCATTTCTTTCTTGCAACCATACGCTTATCTATAACAGTATATAAAATAATAACAAATGCAATACATATTTCTCGGCTTCAACTACATTTTGCCGCCGTAACGTAAATGCACTGTAACTTTTTTCATAAATGGTAGTTTTTCTGATGAGCTTTCGACTTTCGTAACGGTGGGGCAATGGATAGCAGCTCTGATTGAGGAATCGGAGAGCCGAGTTTGAATTCCAGCCGATTCATTACATTCAGTTACGTGCTAATATGCACGAAAGAAATGGCAACCTACTGCAGGGAAAAAATCTGCCTCGTCAGTCATGTATCGAAAGATACATGATCGCCTACGCGTGTATCACTCATGGCGCATAACTGACTGACTGATCAAGACTTTTATAAATTTCAGCACAGTCGGTGGAGAAATAGATAGCGGCTTGGATTAAGGAATCGGGGAACCGAGTTCGAATCCATTACATTCAGTTATGTGCTAGTATTCTTGGGAAACGTGTGAATCCTCTTCTCCCTCCAGCTATAGGCAAATAGCACGGCAGACCAGTTTCTATATCCTTAGATGGCAACCGCAGAAAGAAATGGCCTTGTCAGTCATATATCGAAAGATATGTGATCGCCTAAGCTTGTATCACGTATGGGATATAACTGACTAGATTGAACGGAATGCCTTATCAGTTTACTGTTGAATTGGCTATATGTAATCTTAAGTTCAATGATTACAGTTTCTTCTGTCGCCCTTCTATCACGCGGAACTCTGTTCCAGCTTCATGCTTTCTAGTCAACTTTGAATTTAAAGATTTAATTCCAATGTAAATCGTTATCGGGTGTCTTTTTAATTACCGTTCTTTTATTGTTCTCTGACCATAATAGTATGTTTTCCTCATATACTCTCGCATTCGTTAATCCGTTATGTCATCGTTGTTTTTGTATTTTCCTTTCTTGGAATGAAATGATTTAAAAAATATCTTTCTGCTACATCCATAAAAGTTTGGATGTAGTAGAAAATATACTATTCTCTTCGACTTATTCTTAATTGAAACTGCGAAGCCTTTTCGATTGCGAAATGCCTTTCGATTTTTAGCACGCATTTCTTGATATCGATTTAGCGACGAACTCTCATTCTCTTTACATCTTTTTATACTTCCTCCACCTACATGATCTATCTATCTATCTCTCTCTCTCTCTCTCTCTCTCTCTCTCTATATATATATATATATATATATATATATATATATATATATATATATGTATATAATTTTTTCCTAGACTATAACGCTGGCGGTGTGGGAAAGAAACAACAGATAATGCAATTTGTAGATAAAAAGAATATTTGACTGCTATTTGTGAAAAAAATTCAATAAAAAAAAAGGCAAAAACTAAAACCACCTGTACTGCTTGAAAATAATCAAGCAGCATCGCAAAGTGTAGCCAAAAGAAGAAAAAAAACAAAAAAAAAAACACCGACAGAGTTATTAGGTTGGTGCAAAAATAATGACGCAATTATGTCGTTTTTTTGACGTTAAAAAATACATCAAAAAACCACATTATTACGTCATTATTTTTGCACCAACCTAATACCAAAATTGACACGTAAAAGTACTCAATAAACTAAGTAGAGCAACATTATGTATATATATATATATATATATTCTTTTCATTTTCTGTTTGGAAGTAAAATCTGATGATCCGCAGTCCTTTTAAAAGGGCTGTAGTGAAATAATTTATTACATGGAACCTTAATGTGCTCTGTTTTTATTTAAATTATATATATATATATATATATATATATATATATCGAAAGAGAGAGAGAGAGATAGAAAGAGGGGGGAGACTGTACCTAAAGAGCCAGTACCTTTCTACCTAGTTTTCATCTACCCGATCATCAGGACAATACTGACTTAAGAGGGTTGGTCCAAGTGACATACTATTGATAAAACGGTCATTGTCCTGATGATCCGGTATCTGAAACCTAGATAGATAGTTTCTGGCTCTTTAGGTATTTCTCTCTCTCTCTCTCTCTATATATATATATATATATATATATATATCTATATATATATATATATATATATATATATATATATATATATATATATATATATTCATGAATTATTCATACATAAAACAAATACAAAGGTTAATGATTTAAATGGCTAGAAATCCATCTTCGCAAACAATTCAAATAATATACAAAAACCCCGAACCTGTCTATGAATGAAAAGATCCTGTTTTATAAATTTCAGTTGCATTAGATCTTTTTATTTTACAAGCTTTCGTCTGTTCCTACAGACATCCTCAGGGATGAAATAGATTGTGTTCTTGTTTTTACTCTCAGTAATAAGTGGACAACGAAAACAGGGTTGCAATCCGAAAAATGCTATGAGAAATGTGTTATTGTTTTGGAACGTGCAGTCGCAACGCTGAGTTTAAATTTAAATTTTAAGGTTCTGCATTTATGTACAAATGTAGTGATAAGAGAATTCTTTTTTACTGGTAAATTTTCCGTCAAAGTGGCATGAACTATATTGTTCAATAATTACAGAAATGTCGCACTTATTATTCGAAAGTTGCACTTGGATCAGTTATTTTAATTTCAATAAAGGTGCAATTAATTTACAAATTCATGAATTATTCATACATAAAACAAATACAAAGGTTAATGATTTAAATGGCGAGAAATCCATCTTCGTGATCAATTAAAATAATATACAAAAATCCCGAACCTGTTTATGAATGAAAAGATCCTGTTTTATAAATTTCAGTTGCATTAGGTCTTATTATTTTTACAAGCTTCCGTCTGTTCCTACAGACATTACTGTAATTATTGAACAATATAATCATTACTTGTTACTGAGAGTATAAACAAGAACACAATCTATTTCATACCTGAGGATGTCTGTAGGAACAGACGAAAGCTTGTAAAAATAATAAGACCTTATGCAACTGAAATTTATAAAACAGGATCTTTTCATTCATAAACAGGTTCGGGGTTTTTGTATATTATTTGAATTGTTCGCGAAGCTGGATTTCTCGCCATTTAATCATTAACCTTTGTATTTGTTTTATGTATGAATAATTCATGAATTTGTAAATTAATTGCACCTTTATTGAAATATATATATATATGTATATATATATATATATATATATATATGTGTGTGTGTGCGTGCGCACGCGCGCATTTCTTTTCTTTTCTTTTTCTTTTTTATAGCCTCATCGCATTCTCCATTTCTTTCTTTACACATATTTTTCCTATCCCCCCACACACACCTCCGCGAAAGTATTCGCTGTTTAATGCTAGGCTGAATCTTGAATAATATTTACGTTTTCCTTTATCAACTTTATTGTTCAACAAATTTAAAAAAAAAAAAAAAAAAAAAAAAACAATTCAATTATATCTTCACTCGAATTTGCAATGTCTCGTCCCTTTTTTCAAGCAGCTGGTCGATACCTACAGTGTTAAATTCCACAGGTTTTCGCCCACGATCTCATGAATTTGGCTTGCCTTAGAGAAAGTGTTCCACATCAAAGAAACTTAAGAACCTGTTGATGCAAATTTAGGTGAATATAGCACGTGAGGCAGAAGAAGTTTCGATTTTTTTTTCCTTAATGCGGATGGTGTTGACATGTTTTTACTCATTTCACCCATCAAAGGATGTAATACCAATTGAATGCAGGTGACTTCAGAGAGTAGATGATAATAAGAAGACTTTAATGATGAGAAGTGTGATGGGGACAATGAATTAGAAGGGTCCAGGAAGACAGAAGATAGGGATTAACGTTTTATTTACATTTCTGAAGATTGCAAGTGGCAGGTTAGCAAGAAATTGGAATGGATTTCCGCAGGCTAGAAAGACTTATGATTCAAGCTAATATATTCGTCTACCTTCCCTTTTCCTGTTTCCCTGTGAGCTATAATCTCCAGCTATTCAAGTGTAATGTCAATCGACATCTCCAGTTGCCTTGATCTATCCACTACCCTCATCCTTTCTTCTATCACTCCTATCTGATCTTGCTCTAAATTTTCTGTAACCCTTTGCGTCCTAGTGGCTTCCCGCCTTGCTTGGGGTGAAATGCTAAAAAAAAAAAAAATTCTCAATGAGAAAGTTGAATTGATTCCAGCTCAGTATAGCCGGAGAAGAGAAAGCAGAAAAATGCATAACAGACGAGAGAATATACTGTTTGAACAGAAATGGTGATTGCAGCTATAGTAAACACCGGAAAACCTGGAGACATAATTGCAAGACTAGAAGCACGATTGAAAACATATAGTCGTTGTAATAGGTAAAAAAAAAAGCTCATTGGAATAGTTACCATAAAAAAATATTGCCAGAACAGGCAGAGGGAAGACATGTCGTTTAGAATGGAAACGAGATGCCAAATCCGAATAGATTGTATTACAGACTGTCCTGTGAATTTCTTCAATAATCTCAAGATATAGAGCGGGAGTAACAATCCAGATATAGCAATAGTATTCAATGCACGGACGGATTTATAAATATGCAAGATGAATTCTGGCAAGAAATAGCGTCAGAGCGTAGTCTTTCTATCAGTAGACATAGCAATTGATTCAATACAGCGGTTTCACTTCATGACATAGAGGAAAGAATATATTTTCTCATTGATAAACACAGAGAGCTTTTTTTTTTATATTTACGCCGGGTAACTGCTTACGGACGTATAAATGTGCATTTAGTAGTTTATTTCAAAGACTATAAATCGGCAATATACCCACGAACCCCCGACACTTACAATATTACTTTCCATCCACAAAGCTTAAATTTTTTGGTCAAAAACTGGAGTTTTATGCTTGCCAATACATACACTTTTGCGTTGAACGCTATACTAGATTCTCCATTATCTGTTCTGTTTTTACAATTATTTACGCTATACAAGGCCCAAGAGCCTCTCAGGGTAGAGAGTTACCGAATGTGGTTGTTGTGTGAGCGGTTGAGTAAGAGATGCACTTTATAATGATTTGTGGTAAAGATAGCGGTTAATTCTCGACCTGAAAAGTTTACGATAGTAGTGGTCCGGAAAGTATAATCTTAGGAGTCTGTTTCTTAAAGAAGCGGTTCGCGGGAAAAGCTGTTCGTGTAGAACTCATTAGTATTGGATAACGGACGGGATGATAGCTTCCGCATTAAAACTGGTTCTACTTAAACGGAAATTACTTATGATTCAAGCTAATGTATTCGTGTATATTACTCAATGAGAAAGTTGAATTGATTCCAGCTCAGAATAGCCGGAGAAGAGACCGATATTACAGTCTGTTACCAAGCAGAAAAATGCATAACAGCTGTACATACAAATAAGTACATTTACATTACAGAAGTTAAGATATTTTTTGGCGTAATATTGTTTTATGCTCTTGAACGTTTAGCATTTTTTTTTTATGAAAGATAAAAGTGTATAATAAAGTTATGGCAACAAATTGTATTAAAAAGCTTTGATATGCGTGCCAAATGGACTAATATAAAAGCTTGTAAAACCAACTATTGATTTTTCTTGTACTTATTATTTCGGCATTTTTCCAGAGTGGGTTGTGCCAGCTTTGGCCAATGTCTTTGAAAGCATGGTTTTTATGTTTACGACCGGGAATCAAGCAATATTATGTATATGTTCCCGACTAATTCCACTTTAGTAGCTACTAAAGAATTATTATTTCGTGAAATCAGAGGTTAGTGGCTTGACTTTTCGTACTATACTTGATTGTGAGAGACGAGAAGCTTTTTGATCATTTCCAGTTAAATCCATTACATTCACTTACGTTCTAATACCCTTGGTAAAGGTATGAATCCTCTTCTTCCCCACCTCAGCTATGTGTAAATAGCAGGAGAGGCTAAGTTCTATAGCATTGGATGGCAACTTGTCTACCGCAGAAAGAAATGGCAACCTACCGCGGGAAAGAATCTGCCTCATCAGTCATGCATCGAAAGATACATAATCGTTTAAGCGTGTATCACGCATGACACATTACTATTTCTAGAATAAAGAATATTGAAGAGAGGCTGCTTTCGTAAATAAACGTCTGTTGAGGAATTTATCTATTATCTCACGACATAGTCTCTATATTTCCATTGTATCTTTTGTTTCTTTTCACTGACCTTCCATGTATTGAGCGGAATATGATATAAACTCGGACTGGCTTCGTATATAAAAAAGAATAAACAAATGCAATACATGTTTCTCGGTTTAAACTACATTCCGCCGCCATAACGTAACCGCAAAAAAAATAATAATAATAAACTGACTAAAGTGAACATGATTTACTATTTTGTCTACTCTAAAAATGCTTCAAGAGAAACGGGGTACGCTAATACCCACAGATATATGCTGAGTTCAGATTAGAATGACTTAGGATTAACTGATTGATTGAAGGATTCATTGATTCGTTTCCTACGGTTTATAAACCCAATGCAAACATCAGATTCAAGCGGGCCCCAATGGCATAAGCGTGGATGTATCCCACGAACAGGAAACAGCATGTCTTGGGTTTTCTCAAATTGAGGATTGCGAGCCGGAATAGTTTCATTCTGTATCTGGGGAAGATATATTCCCAAATTAAAAGGGTCCCATGGTACTTGAAAGCTGCAGCTTGTGCTACAGGGGTCAGACTTAGCCTCAGCCATGCCAAAAGTACCTGGGCAAAAAATAAGCAACCGCTCGGTTTGGATCCTGTAAACCGACTGATATTATTGCCACTTTGATCACTCATTCCCGTCACTTAGTGTCCGTCGCAAGACCAATTTGATTTTGTCTCGAGCAAAGGGAGATTATTTAAAGCTAAAAGTCTGTTGAAAACTAGCAGGTTATTTAAAGCTAGAACATAGTTTTCGATTGTAAGAAATTGTTTTGTGATGATAATAATTTAGTGATAAAAGTCCTACTAATTAACACAGAGCTAGTGGACGAAGATGTGGGACCATGGGAAAGCACAAGTATATTAGTTCGGGTGTGAATATAACGAACACATCTGAAGTTGGGACTTGGTTCGTCAATCAATTAACAATTAGCATCTATCCATTAAGTATTTATACATTATACCGTCCGCCCGTTCAAGCTTACTGTACCTGGTATTACCAAGCGGTCACCCAACTATATACGGATCAGCCTTGAGAATGAATTTGAAATGGAACTTATACACATTTACACGCAAGTCACCAATCTGCCACTGGGTGGCATGCCATAAGCATTTAACGCTGGTGGTCCGCTGTCGGGCCGCCGGATTGTTCGTCTAGGCAATGTTACCACAGAGGCTCACCGGTGGCCCGCCAGTGTCTGCCACCAGAGTAGCGCTGGCGTTCCGTACCACTAGCGGTTTGCCCTGTAGGGTAATAGAATTTTTAGGTAAATTTATTTTTGCTTTTACAAATATTCAGCATCTCTCTCTGTCTCTGTCTCTCTCTGTCTCTCTCTGTCTCTCTGTCTGTCTGTCTGTCTCTCTCTCTCACACACTCTCTCTCTCTCTCTCTATATATATATATATATATATATATATATTATTTAAAAATATGATTCCAGCACGCTACATAAGAGCTCTCATGTTTCAAAACAAGAGCCGAAAACTTCAATATAATCATTTGAATTAAATTGAATTAAAGTAAGCTCTGTTCCATCTTCAAGCGAAAGTTTTTTTCGGAATAACTTATTTCTGAAATTTACGTGTTTTAATAGCAGATTCATTATTGAAATCAAAAAAGAGTTACATTTCTAGGTGTCAAGTCAGGGTAAGGTTGGGGTGTCTAAATTTAAAACGGAAGATGATTTAGTCTAGTCTGGTTTACGTGTCTAGGGAGATTTATTTATTTATTTATTTTATTATTTCTAAAACGGGTTTTGTGTATATAAAAAAAACAAAAACAAAAAACAAAAAACAAAAACTGACGTAACATTTGTTTTTTGACGACTTCATAAAGGGTTATATTTTTTGTAGGGTATTTAAGCTATTTATTAGGACTATGGATTTTAAACAAAATTTATATGCTAACACACACACACACACACATATATATATATATATATATATATATATATATATATATATATATATATATATATCACCCCAAGCAAGGCGTGAATGTCACTAGCATGTAAGGGGGTTATAAAGAGTGAAAGTAAGAGAAAAGAGGTGAGGACCGAGTGAAAAATATGAAGGACGAGGATCAAGCTCAAGCCATAAGAAGATGTCGATTGACATTACATTTAAATTTTGAAGATTATGATCATCAGGGAATCAAATAAGAGGAAGGGTATTCCCCTATCGGGAAGTGGGAGAGAAGAAGCTGTTGCCGTAGAAGAGACGGTTACATTTAACTGTATCGACAGTAAAAGGCTGGGACAACGATGCAAACCTAATTGCACGCTTAAATTCATGTACTGGTGGCGCCAGTGAAAATAGAACATCAGAGCAGTCGTCATAAAAATATTTGTAGAAAAGACAGAGGGAATCCACCTCACGTCTGTAAGAAAGTGACTGGAGTATAATATATATCATATTAGGTTGGCGCAAAAATGATGACGTAATAATGTCGTTTTTTGACGTTAAAAAATACGTCAAAAAACGACATTAATACGTCATTATTTTTGCACCAACCTAATATTTTTTGCGGAGTTATATGTATATGTAAATTTTCTCACATAGTAACACATGTGAGAAAACGACATTATTTTTGCACCAACCTATTATTTACATGCGGAATAATGTCTGTTTTCACCGAATCCGAGTCTAGCAGTTCCCATCAGGATCACGTAACCCCTTAGTGCCTTATTATATGTACTGTAGCAGTAACTGTAAGGTTGTGTCTTGGGCAAGATAGCCTGATAGAAGCCAGCCCTTTCTAACTGTACTTCTCATAGATTGGCTGACAACCAAGGCTAGAGAAACCGGTCTTCAATTTACCAACAGTTATGGGGGAGTTAAGATTCATAACTTTATCCGGTTGGATTTGCGCTTGAGTAAATGTAACAAACTCGAGCTTCTCATTCAGACCCACTAACCATTCCACCAGCGAGCACGAAGCAGCCAGTACAGATTGGGAATAATGTAGAAAAATTGATTTGTCTCAGAAATCATCATTGTCAAGTAATCTTCTGTCATTTGCACGATGTTTATAGACCACATTTGAAAGACAAGAATATAACAATTATTCAAAATATCAGTAAGGCGAACTTCACCCAAAAGTAATCAATGTTTAAGTGCGTTTAGACTTATTAAAGCTAATATTCACTAATTGCCGTCTAAATTTACCTGTACGAAGAAAGAAGAAATAAACAAAATCAAAGTGAGGGGAATTAGTCTGCGAGAGTGCAACATAATTTCATATTGATCATCGTAAAAGAGTTCGCATTTATGATTCTTCGATCTGTCGGAAATAATCGGAGTAATTAATGAGATTGGAAGCCCATCAACACCTTATTATTAAGGAATCTCTTAAATATTATACTATGAGTTTGTGATTATTCCAGTGAGATTTCGGTAAGAAGAGGGCTAGAAAAACTTATCGTTCTTGTGGCTTGATAATACTACTGAAAAATGATGTCCCCTGTTCGATATTTGCCAAATACCATCACGAATTGATTTTTAATTGCAAATGATTGAATTAGGTTTTCGCAATTCTTTATGCTAGTTTCCTTGTTGAAGTTCGTTCTTTGTTCTTGAACACTCAGTTCAGCTTTATTTATTTTGTAAGAAGTGAACAAACATCTGCCCTGTCTTTTCATGGCGTAGAAAATCAGGGTTCCGTCCAAATTCTGATCCTGACTAAAACTTGTCTTTTTACCAGCGCTGTAACTTTCAGTTATACCTTCCATAAATATACCCCGTTAAGGACACTAGTATCCCAAACCGTCTCACCTACCCTACCGTATAGCAAAAACATTTATATTATACAAATATATACACATATATTATACCTATTATACAAAAGGGAAACGTATCTACCGAAGCCTGAAGACTGTTTCAATGTATAAGACTCCAAACTCTCCGAAAATTGAAGCGGATCCACATTCTAAGATGCAGTTTCCATAGATCCCCAAAATAAAACCGTACGACACACATTGAAATAATGAACAAAACAACAAATGTTTCAAAACATCAAGCAATGACAAATGCACCCCCCCACACACACACACACACACATATATATATATATATATATATATATATATATATATATATATATATATATATATATATATATATAAATATATATATATATATATATATATATATATATATATATATATAAATATATATATATATATATATATATATATATATATATATAAATATATATATATATATATATATATATATATATATATATATATATATATATATATATATATATATATATATATATATATATATATATATATATATATATAGAGAGAGAGAGAGAGAGAGAGAGGGAGAGAGACAGAGAGAGGGAGGGAGGAGGAGGCACGGTGGAGTAATGGATAGCGGCTTGGATTGAGGAGCCGAGTTCGAATTCCAGTCGAATCCATTACATTGGGAAAGGTGTGAATCCTCTTCTAATCCCTCCAGCTATGGGCAAATAGCAGGACAGACTGGGTTCTATAGCCTTGGATGGCAACTGGTGTAGGGGAAGGACAACTCTGATTTCAAAACCTGCGGAGGGCTGCTTGGGGACCTTGTGGCATGTAATGCACCAGGTCTCTGTATTCGGCCCTTCAAAAAGTGTGGCTGGTCCTGCACGAAACTTTCACCACTATAATCAAATCTCATGTGATATTGTCGGGATGTCGGTTTACTGGGAACTGATCTGTTTTACCCTCATACGTCGAATTCGAAGGGAGAGTCGAGTATATATATATATATATATATATATATATATATATATATATATATATATATATATATATATATATATATATATATATATTCGCTGTCGTCAGATTGTAATAAACTTTACAATGTGATTAGAAGAATCCTAATTCCGAATTATCATACTGAAAATAAATTTTAAAATATTTTAAAACTTTATAAATCATTTAATTTAAAATTAAAAAAAAAAATAAAACAAATCAAATTCATTTCTCAGATTTTATTGTCTTTATATTATTCGTAAAAGCAATAAAAAACTTCTCTAATTATATAATTTCTTGGTTTTATTGCGTTTTTATTTTTCAATTAAGAACAGGCTTTCGGATAGGCAGGTTACGATTTGGCAAAGGTAAATCTAGGTTTTGAATCCTTCAAAGTAATCTGCTTTTAGCTAATATAATCCCTAAAATTTATCACGGTAAATTTCTAAGGTTTACATATAATTAACTAAGGGGCTGAAACACATGAAAAAAATATTTTTACCGAGATTTTCTCATATAAACATCGAAAAAATAATTTCATTCACTTGTTAATATGTCCTGAAAATTTAATTAAAATTCGACGATGATTTGATTTTTGCAAGAATTTCCAAATTAATATGTCTGTAACAGGCAAAAAGCGATCAAAATTTATGGTAATTTTTTTACAACCGCTGATGCAAAAATATAATTTTTTAAAATCAAAATTTCAAATGTTCTAAAAAGGAATAAAAGATATAAAACTATGTATTCATTAAAGTTTGAGAAATTTTCTTCACGATATGCTGACTTTTTAGCGATTTCATAGCGGTACGAATACCTAAGCAGATCAGCGGTGTAAAACAAAACCACCTTTCCAATCATTCCCATTACGGTTGGCTACAACAACCTGAAATATGTGTGAAATCATTGTCGTACTTAGGAAGCGAAGTCAATTCAAGAGCCTCTTTCGATGACAAAATAGTTAACAGAATATCAAAGGTAACCAATGCCTTTGGGAAGCTTGAGCATCGTCTATGGGATGTTCGTAGGAGTATCAATATATTCAGTTCGATAGAGATTGAAAACGAAAATCAGTGTCTATCGAGCAGTCATTCTCATCACACTCGTGGACGCGATAGAGGACGACCATCCATCAACTTAATTATTTTCATAAACGACGTCTTTGGTTCAATATGCGGTTATACATGGGAGAACAAAATCTCTAAGCCTGATCTTTTCATCAAATCTGATATCGGTGGTATCGAATTTTTTTTTATGCAATCACAGTTCAGATAGGCAGGTCATATCATCAGAATGAGTGAGGATCGCTTGCCAAAAATCCTCATGAATAGCCAACATTTTCATGGTAAGCGTAATGTAGGCCGTCCTTGGTTACGCTTCAAGAACAAACTTAAATACAATTTAACTGCTGCTATCATCCCAAAAGAGGAATTCGAACTTTCTGTTGAAAATCGAGTAAACTGGATAAACACCTTTTACCGAGGTATAACTAATTTTGAAAAGAATAATCTCAACTAAGTGAATTAAGAACCAAGTCTAAATCTCGGGGTAATACATCATCCCATATGACGGTAATCCCTTCAGATTATCCGTTGTGTGGACTTGTTTGCAAATCCCGTGCAGGACAGTTGTCTCATACGAAATATAAACATAGAAACTGAACATAAATACACATACGTTGAAAACGATGGGAGAGTCCATCATATATATATATATATATATATATATATATATATATATATATATATATAATATATATATATATATATATATATATATATATATATATATATATATATATATATATATATATATATATAATTTGTGTATTTGGTCAGCAATTCTTTGTTTATGCACATTTCACGGAATATGACAGACCAAGTTGTTTGATTTAGTTTTCATACAATTTCTCATGTGTTCTAATATATATATTTTTTCTTTTCAGATGATAAATTATATGAAAAATTGTCCGGATGTTCTTTTTAACTGAGTGCTTTAAGCTCTACATTTAGCCATTTTCAAGGTTGAAATATTTTAACTGTTAAATAAGAGATAGTTTGTTGCATGTATGTATTTATATGACCATTACATTTTTATTTTTTTAATTTTTCAAAACACGGTCAAGATATTGTGTCCATGTTCATACTTGATATTATTGTGATTATTTTTGTTTTTATTAATAAGGCTTCCATTACTTTTAACCTTTTTTTTTTGAATGTAGATGATGCTATTATATTTGTGTAATATATAATAATATATTAGGTTGGTGCAAAAATAATGACGCAATAATGTCGTTTTTTGACGTTAAAAAATACGTCAAAGAACGACATTATTACGTCATTATTTTTGCACCAACCTAATATATCCGGTAAAATATAGATCAGTGTGTGTGTGATTCTGTAATTCATTCGCAGATAAATATAGGCAGAGTCATCAGGCTCCCCGCAGCCTAAATTATGGAATAAACATTTCTTTAGCGTAACAAGTATTTACTTTTTCGATATAATCACGTTCCGCGAAAATAACCAAGATCCGTTTTAGATATTAATTACATGCACTTGATATTTCCCGTAAAAAAGAAAGGTAACGTCAAATTAGAAAAAATCCGTCAATAACTATGTGTCTGATATATATAGGGAATATCAAAATACTTTTACAAAAGGGTCCTTCACGGTAAAAATAGGACAATTCCTACATTCTTGGCTTGTTAAGTTTAAAGAAAGCTTCAGGAAGACGGCACTGTGTTGCTGTCAGACGAAGTTAAATTTTCCAATTATCTACATTTGTGGCTAATCTGTCTACAACGTCTAATTTACAAAAAAAAAAAAAAAAAAAAAATCACCGTGTTTTCTTATCAGGAACCCGCCCCCAATTTTGTAAAATTATTTTCAGATTGCATCTTAGATTGTACTTTTAACAACGTCTACCGTAATCTTTAAACTCAAAAGCGAAGGATTTGCATGCATACGTTTATATGGACAATTCTGTTCCTCTTTTGATGTGAGGAACTTCCCTCCAATGTTTGTAAAAGATTTTTTTTAATTCACACTATATATATTTCATTAACATAGAGCTCTACCTGGATTTTCCTCTTGGGCATAAACACACACACACACATATATGTTGATCACGAATATTATATATCTATCTATTTATCCATCCATACATATATAAGTGTGTATATATATATATATATATAATTATTTAAAAAATATGATTCCAACGCTACATAAGAGTTCTCATGATTCAAAACAAGAGCTGAAAACTTCAATATAATTATTTTAAAGTACTAAGCTCTGTTCCATCTTCAAGTGACTAATTGCCCTAGCCGTGACCATAGTAATTTTAATTTCAATAATGAATATACTTATAAAAAGCTTAAATTTCAGGAATAAGTTATTCCAAAGAAAAAAATCGCTTGAAGATGGAACAGAGCTTAGTACTTTAATTCAATTTAATTCAAATAATTATATCGAAGTTTTCGGCTCTTGCTTTCAAACATGATAACTTTTATGTAGCGATGGAATCATATTTTTTAAATAAATAATTATATTTATGCTCTACTTTTGCATCGTGCACTATTTTTAAAAAATAATAACAAAAATACTAAAGAACTTTGGATTATTTGCCTAACGAGTTCTTTCCTATTTTCTATATATTTTTACGCACACACACACACACACACAAATATATATATATATATATATATATATATATATATATATATATATATATATATATATTATAACTTTCATTAAGATACATAAATCCTTAGATTGTAAATATGTATCATTACTATTTGAGCACAATGTACGTAGCTTTTAAAAAAACACAAGATTGTTTAACGCACACATATTTATTAGAACACCTTCCATAGCGAGAGATACATAATTTTAACAGAAGATGCATTTAGTATTATTTCCTGTTTCCATATCACCAAACAATCTGTCGCGATTTTGAACGCCCAATCAATTGACAATCAACTTGATGACATTTTCACTAACTAGAAACACGCAGAAAAATGAAGTAATAAAAGAATTCGAAGTATTCAAAAATCTGTGCAGTTTGCGATGAATGAATAAAAACAAAGAGGAAAGGCGGACATTTTCTCCAAATGTAAGGCAATTATTTACAAGGAATTTTTCTAGGAAATCTTTCCTCGCATGGCTAATTACAATCGAAAAGAGATCTCACGTGAGTCTGCGAGAACTGGCAGTTAGATACATTTGCAATCAAATGCTATTTATTAAACGAAAGAATGATCTTGTATTAAATATCCGACAGGCAGTATCAGTATCGTTGCAATATATATATATATATATATATATATATATATATATATATATATATATATATATATATATATATATGTATAATATTTCTGCTTGCTGGTAGCGGTAAATTAAAGAAATAAATATTTTGCTGGAGAAAATGAACTTTTGTCTATAGTTTTCATTTGTTTTTTATTTTTATTTTTTTATCTTTTTAACATGAATCTTTTAACAATCCTTGTCACTTTTAAGTTGTTATTTGAGATAAGAGCTGGATAGATACATGCTGCTCTGAATTCTCTGGTCAGTTTGATAGTTTTATTGGACCGGGTGATTGTATATATATATATATATATATATATATATATATATATATATATATATATATATTTGCATTTTTTATATTTAATATTTATATATTATATATGTGCGGTCCTTACTGGAAAGCGCTCCATATCAGTGATAGAGCTAATATATTTAGATTAAAATTAATCTGTTTGTTTGACGATCGCAAATAGCGTAGAACTTAGGGTTACAAACTAACATCAATCCAACTATATATATATATATATATATATATATATATATATATATTAATTCAGCAAATGATTTTGGGAGAAAATCACAGAGGTAAATGCTTGTAAGGTGAACACGAAATAGAACTTACATATAACTTGGAAAATACCTCTATACAAGGAATGATACTGGCTGTGATGTATAGCGTCTCAGAATGGGAAATTGGAGAGCCGAGTTCGAATTTCAGTCGACTTCTTTACATTTACACGTTTTTACGATGATGTTGACGCTGTAGAATTCCATGCACCCACCCCAGATATAGGTTTGCGTCGTAAGAAGTGCAGTTTATGCGTATATGCGGGAAAGATAAGGATTAACGCTAGTCTTGTACGGGTTAAGATTGTAGTGTTCCCGGAACCATTATCTTCCCATTCGATTCCACAAAGAAACGGATCGGAGGAAGAAGTTTGTCGAGCAGAACTTACATTTTATCAAACGAATAAGGGAATTAGAATAGTTCGCTTCATTGGCAGGTCTTGCTATGAATGTTAGAACTGGTTGAAGAAAGGAAGGTTGTTCGTCTGAGCACTTTTCATGGAAATAGCCAGAGAGTAATGAGAGACTTGCGACGTTTCAGGGTGGAAAATAATTTATCACCTACAAGAACGCGGGAACGCTTTTGGGCTCTGTCGAGAGAGGAATGTGAAGACTGGACAGTTCCTGCGCATATATGGCAGCAGTATTCCACTTTCGGCTTTATCAGTCTCTTATAAAGCTAGAGAATCGTAGGAGGAATCCGGTACTGATCAGTTTCCGAGCATAGTTAGCGATGGATCGTATGTACGAGTTCCTCTTCTAGGTCAATAAACTTGGCAAATGCATAAATCCTTCTCTTAGTCTCTCTTTAGTTATTCGTTAAGTAGTAAGGCAGACGAGAATATTTAGCCTTGGTTCTCATCCGATCTAGAAGGAGGACAATTGTGAATTCAAATCCAGAGGTGGTACAGAGGTTCTCAATATTCGCTTCTTCTGAAAAATAGGACTGATCCGGGAAAAATCTTCGCTAAAATAATCAAATCATATGCGTGGTTAATTTTGTCTGTCGTCCAGATTTCTATACGTTGTTTCTCATCTTTATCAACGACCTTCCATATTATATGAGTTTCTAACTAGTTATTCATGCTGATGACACAAATATTTAGTACCAAGTCTGACAGTTACGACAAAATAAAAATGGCAGATGATGTCGAAAAGGACCTCCAAACAGTGTTTAAATGGTGCACAGAGTGTCTGCTAAATCTGAACGCGCTTCAAAACAAGTGTTCACCGTAGAGAACGTTTTCTACCTTTAACAAACTTGGCTGATGCTAACCTCAAGAAAAGTAACCCTTTGCATTTTTTAATTTCTCAGGTCTTCTACTGATATGAGAAAGAGTGATTGTATTGAACCAGTTGCTACTTCTGCTAAGAAAGCTGGTTTACTGTGTCATGCAAGATAAAATTTATCTCGTTACAATCCATCCTGCGGTATAAATTAATAGTACCACATTAGATATAGTAGCAATATTCAAAGCACGACTGAAATCTTCCATTCGCCCGTGCATTGAATATTGCTGCTATATTTCGTCTCTTGCTCCTTATATATCTCGAGAGATTCTTAACAAAATTCAAAGAAGTCTCTGTAATGTAAACGATCTTAAATTTTCATGTTGACTACAATCACTTCCCTATAACTATGTCATAGCATCCTTTTATATTTTCTACAAATATTATCTTGGCAATTGTTCCGATGTGTGTTCTTGCTTGTTGCCTAGACTGCATGAATGTAAACGTACGCCTAGTTTGGCAACTCGGTCTCACCGTTTAAACTTTTGAACTAGATGGAATGAATCATATGTTTTACTACATATGTTCTCCATCTTACTGAAAAATTTCTCGATCCAATAAAACTTGTAAAAGAAATACTTCCAACTTCTTTGATCGACACTGAGAAAAAAAATATTGTAAAATGTCCTTCTACCATTTTTTCCTTCGTTTCTTTTTTTCTTTCATTGTTGAGACATACTCTGAGACGAGTGAAAATACAAAATCAGTCATCATTACAATAATGTCTTTTCGTCGAGTTTCCATTGAAGATACTACCTGAATGCATTTGCCACAAAATACTTTGCTTTCTTTATTCAAAATGACAGTCTGGGACAGTAAGCAATATTTTAGGCTAATTTCTTGGCGTGGAACATTGCTAACATTCAACAAGAAAGATTTGTGATCTTATATATTACCTTTGTTTGCAGAATCTAGAAATACTGGGAGCGATTTCAGTTGGCAAGTATGTAGAATGTCTATTCTTTCGTAGCCTGAACGATAACTCAACAGTGAACAGACGACACGTATTTGCATTATATGCGAAGTGATTTTGGCATTCTCTAAAGAGGACTAATGCAACGAAAAATATTATCATGGAGTTGGCATTGTCCGTCCATCTTAGGTTTAATTGCTTGATCATGGGCGTTCAACCAGATATGAAGAGAGACGAGAATATCAATGGCTAACGAGAATAACGTCACTGCCCTGCTGTTTCTCGTCATTGTATTAAGTTATTCACTTTTTCAATATATCTTCACACCGATAATATATTCTACTTTTCACTAGGTGTTTCTTGAGTCCGTCATTTCTTAAGGTGAAAGAGAGGGTATGCCTTTTTGTGAAATTTGCAATTGATTGCAAAACACGAAATAAGCATTTGAAATAAAAATCCAATCGAACATATTTGAATAAAAGTCTGTAAATCTCGGAAAAATAAATGACTATTATATATATATATGTGTGTGTAAAATCAAAAGGCTTAAAAACTAATACTCCATGGGTATAATTTATTATACTGGAATGGTAATTAGGATCCACTTCATCAGACCTACAAATTCAAAATCCATATATATATATATATATATATATATATATGCAAATTCAAAATCCATATATATATATATATGTGTGTGTGTGTGTGTGTATGTATATATATATATATATATATATATATATATATATATAAATATATATATATATATATATATATATATATATATATATATATATATGTGTGTGTGTGTGTGTGTGTGTGTGTGTGTGTGTGTGTGTGTCGATCGGACTTATAAGTGTTAAGCAGCTCAGTTCCTAGGAACCGACAATCCAGACACCAGCACATATTGATTTGTTATGTCGAAGCCTTTGTGCAGATCCAACGACTCTTTTTGAAGGACCGGATACAGAGACCTGATGCACTACGTGCCGTAAATTTGCCAAATGACCCATCACATGTTTTGAATTCAGAGTTGATCTTCTCCTAGACCTGCTGCCATCCGGGGCTACAGTCTCTCCTGCTATTTATCCTTACATATATATATATATATATATGTGTGTGTGTGTTTGTGGAAAAGTAGTTAAGGATACGGTCATAGTATATCTGGAACATCGTGAAATAACACCAGACAGGTTTCATGCTAAAATATCTGCACCAATAGTTGAACAGAATCAATGAAATAAAGTAAGTTCATATTTGTGAGTCGTTTTTTTAATATATGGTTTTGTTTCATGACATTGAAATGTACACCCTGAAAAACTTGGCTAAGTGCGCCATAATATTGTCATTTTCTCTTATCTGTTCGATTGTTTAAGAAGTTTTAGAAACACTGACTTTGGTGATAAAACAGAAGCTTAATGTCACAAATTTCACGACACCGAACTAATAATTCTCATGACATTTCTACCCCTCCATGACACCTGACACCTACGCAGATAATAATAAAACAAAAACAGTGAATACAGTATTTTCAATCTATATTATTTCACACCTCAATAGATTTACGGCTATATTACGTTGAAATTCTGATACCCACAAGATCACTTTAAGCAACTTCGAGCCTGGTCTGTATCTAGATGGGTGACTATTTGGAAATATCAGGTGCAGTAAGCTTTGTTATATTGGACAACGGCTTGGAATTGCTAATGGCAGATCTAACTTTCAATTCCCGTCGTGATCGTTATAAACTTTTCTTTCTTTTTATGTGCCATGTCCTTTCAGGACTTAGGCGATCATGGCTCTCCACCTCCTTCTATTCCTTGCATCTCTCAGCAAGTTTCTTCCTCTGCTGCCTCAACCAGACCATTTTCTGTCATCTACCTACTCAAATCGCCAGATATGTAACGTGTTGCTTTCTCTTGTCTCTCTTTCCCTCTATTCGACCTATGAGTATCAGATTCTCCAGGCCTTCCTTCCTCATTATGTGTCCCCGAAACTTAAGCTGCCTCTTTCTGATGTTAAGCATAAGCCTTCTTCTTGTTTGCTACCTCTCTAAGACCTCATCGTTGCTCACACGATCCAGGAAATCTTTCTCTACAACCACATCTCCACCGCCTCGAGACGCTTATGCGATAATACTCTTGGGAATGGTATGAATTCACCTCTTCTCCCACAGATATGGGTTAATTAGTAAGAAATTTATTAAATTATTATCTCTAAAATTAAATTATTATCTCTAAAAAACAAATACAATATTACAATACAAAAATATTTTATTGCTATAAATAAACTGCAATGGGTTGATAAGACGTAAAAAAGAATCAATCAATCGAAATCCCCAATAATTTCTGATAAAGAATAATTTGCTTGTTTAAACGACCCTAATCGGTATAAAACTAGAGGTACATACGGCTTTGGATTTTGATTTTTTTCTTTTCATAGAATGGTTGACAAGGAAGGCTACAGAACACATTCTACACTACTATTTATCTAGGGGAGAGAAGAAATGGACTGCTGTCTTTACCAATGTTATTTGCCGAAAATATATACAACGAAACGTCACAGGTATTCGGATTCATCGTATCGGTTTCTTTTTTCCGTGTCGATAAACATTACCCCGGCCGCAAGTTAATAAAAGAAAATGAAACTTTTTATTATTAGGTTGGTGCAAAAATAATGACGTAATAATGTCGTTTTTTGACGTTAAAAAATACGTCAAAAACGACCTTATTATGTCATTATTAATGACGTAATAATGTCGTTTTTTGACGTTAAAAATACGTCAGAAAACGACGTTATTACGTCATTATTTTTGCACCAACCTAATATAAAGAGTTCCTTGCTACATGATTTCGTCATTCTGTCTGCTTTAATCAACACTTAACACTCAAATGTCTGTGTGTTCAGGGATCATAGATGGAGATATCTCACTAGTTGTTTCACGTTTCTCGCAGATCAGAATCGGAGCTAACTTCGTCGAACTGTTTTTTCAGCAAAATAGAGCAGCTCCTCATTATGATTGTGCAGTAAGGGAGTACCTTAAGTAAACCATTCAACAATGCTAACTCCGTAGAATAGGCAGAATCACATGGCCACAACGTTGACCTGGCCTAACACCAATCCTCTTTTAGGTGTCCATTCAGGATTTAGGCGATCATGGCTCTCCGTTTCTTCTTGTCCCTAATAGCTTTCAATATTTTTTGCGTTTTTGTTATTTCACACAGACCCTCTTCTGCAATCCACTTATTTAAGGCCGTTAAGTATGTCACACTTTGCTTTCCCTTGTCCGGCTATCCCTCTATCTGCCCTGTGAGTATTATATTTTCCAAGCACTCTTTTCTCAATAAGTGTCTCCAAAATTTCAGCTGCCTCTTCCTGATGCTAAGTATGAGTTCACTTTTTGTTTGCATTCTCTCCGAAACGTCATCGTTGCTCACATGTTCGGTTCATGGTATCCTTATCATTCTTTTGTTGAACCACGCCTCTGTTGCCTCGAGTCTCTTCTTCACCTTTGAAGTGATCCCCCAACATTCACTGCCGTAAGGAAGAACCTAGCAATTTAGTACTCTTTCCTTTGTTACCGAGGAAAAATTCCTGTCTCCTAATACTCTAGCTAGCGTTTTTTTGGCCATCCAATTAGGTCTTCATATCTCAGCTGTGCACTTACCGTCGTCTCTCAGAAAATTCAGTAGATATTTAAATTTACGCACCTGTTTGCTTTTAGTGTCCCTGATCTGTAAATCGCATTTCGGGCTCATCTTTTTGTTGATAGCCATGGATTCTCTCATTGTAGTTTATGCATAGTCCCTTCTTCTCGCTCTCCAGAGCTAACTTCTGATGTTTCCTATCAACAGTGTATCATTTGTGTATTATATGTTGTTAATATTGCTGCCGACAAATGATAAATCCTGTTTTTTCAGAAGTTCCTCGCTGTATAAATTTGAATAGTTTCGGTGAGATCTTGACTAATGCCTCTTTCTATATTTGTATATCGACTGAACTTTTTACATATTTATGCAAGCGGTTGACTGCCAGTTTTTTTATTTATTTATCTATTTATTTTTTGTGGGGTTGGGTATAATAAAAAATAAGGAGAGAAATCCCCATACCGAGAATGAATTACAAGAGTGCATCTCAGAAGTATTTATTGAAATTAATGCAGATTGGGATTTGTGTCGGGCTGTTTATGACATTCTTCTGGAGAGGTTCGGGGAATATAGCAAATTTTACAGCACTTAAGAGATTAAATCTGCTACAAAAATATAACTAAAATGTTAAACAAATATATATAAACAATTTTGAATAAATAGCACTGTAATACATAAATATAAATATAAGAAAATGGTTTTAAAATGTAAAGAGCATACCTACTAAGTTTAACCCAACTTTTGGCCCATCCTGTATATATATATATATATATATATATATATATATATATATATATATATATATATATATATGTATATATATAATAGTATTAGTAATTATTTCATTATTTTTAGACCTTTTGTACGTAGGGATGATGCTATTATATTTGTATTGTCAACGAGTATGTTAGGGGTAGAGCTTTGGTTGGTTTGTGTATTTAAATTATATATATATATATATATATATATATATATATATATATATATATATATATAATGTTTTAATATCCTAAAATAAATTATATTGCTCTGATCTGTAATGAGACCTGTATTCTTTTTCATCTTACCTGGATATATATATATATATATATATATATATATATATATATATATATATATAGAGAGAGAGAGAGAGAGAGAGAGAGAAGGGAGGGAGAGAGAGAAAATGAGAGAGTAGATAGATCTCGTATACATATAAGCTGTAAATTACGATACCCTTCGGGGAATGATTGGCAGGTATAGAATTCCGGTATTAATGTGCGAGCTTCGTGACTATCATGCCGGCAGACATTGACCTCGAGAGCACGAATTTCCCACAAAGGCGGTTTGCAAGTTCAATACTCGTGGTAAAAGACAAAACCAACTGCCTTTCTTAAATTCTGAACCTGAATGCAAATTGCAAATATGCCCCTAATGGGATCATCCTCAGACTGAAATCTAGGGTCGTTTCCTATTGTTGAGCTTCATATTGTTACATTCACTGACAACAACACGTTTTATGCAGAAAATTTTATAAAATAACGTCTTGTTGTGCACAGCGTGTAATTGCTTAAGGTAAAGTAAATCCCCCTCCTAAGCAATTGTGTCCAATATAGGAAATATATACATCTCTCCTGTTAAGACTTGATACCTGTGTTTCATCCTTGTAGGAGATATATCTACACACAGACACACACACAAACGCACAAACACACACAGAGTGTCAGTGCATATACAAGGAATTGGTAAAATTTTCTCGTCCTGATTCAATTCCCAAAATCTGACCAACCATCAGGATATCCTTTAATCTTTTCTTCTTCCCTGTCACTCGAAGTAGCTCCTTCTGTCATAGTCTCATTATCGGCTTGCTTGGCGTGTACTAATTGCAAGAAAAATCCCATCTCCTTCCCCGCAGATCTTTCCAGACACCATGCCTCTATACATATGTATATGCTGTAAATATTCACTTATACTACACACCAATGTGTAATACGCAAACGGTAGCTTTGGGTTATGAAATGCTGTGAAATATAAGCATAGATCATGAATAATACGCGCTTATTGATTAGATTTTTTGCCACGTGAAGTTCATCTAAATTTAACACATATTTGTTCAGCATTTTACGCAATTTGTATTCATTAAAATTTATAATTGATATAGTTTGAATTACGTTTTGAAACATACAATAAAGGCGTTATTTAGATCAAAGAATATATTCACGTAACAAGCAAAGACTTATGGGGTGATAATTCTTGTGGTCAGTGGTTATTTCTCTGTGACAACTTAGCATAAAAGTCACAAAGCACTAGAAAGCATGATTGTTTTTTTTTATTTTCTTACGGCTTATCAACTCTTTTTGAGTAATATAAAGACTTAAGATATTTCGGATTTTAAGTATAATTATTTTATTGTGCTGCCAGTGAATATTGCATTACGTTTTCATTAGGAGCACAGTGAGATAACTTTTACAGATAAAGGTCCGAATACCTAAACCATAGTTGGGATTATATGGATAAAAATCCTTCCAAAAATGTATTGCTGCAAAAGTAAAATTAAAAAAAAAAAACTAGAGTGGAATTAGAATTATTTTATTGTTTTGGAGTGAATATGGAATTATTTTTTTATTGGGTGAATAGAGCATTTTTTTTCAGAGAAAAGTCCTAATATTTAACCCATAGATGGGGGTATATGGATACAAAAGCGTCCAAAATTTATTGCTGCGGAAGTAAAATAAACGAAATCGACTGGGATTAGAATTATTTTATTGTGTTGCGAGTGAATATTGAATTATTTTTTTGGGGGGTGAAGAGACCAATGATTTTTTTCAGATAAAAGTCCTAATATTAAACCCATATATGGGGGTATATGAATAACATTCTTCCCAAATTTGTGTTCAAAATTTCGTGCAAAAGTAACGTTAACCTACTCGACTGGAATTCGAAATCGCCACTCGGATTTTTCCTTATAAACCGTAATCTATAACACCACCAAACACATCCTGGAAATCCCAAAGAAGATTTGAACGAAGCCTAGCATCTTCTTGGCAAGGTTTATATCAGTGCTTGATGAAGGGTCGTAATATATCACTTCAACAATTCCACGAGTACGTCGGTTAGAGCTAAAGTATGGACTGACAAAATTATATTATTAAACGATTATTATTGCGAGGTGGCGGAAGCGAACAAAGTGAATTCAAAATGCAAATGAAAAATTAATATTGATAACACATTTTTCATGAAGGAGATAATAAAAGAATATGTCTAACACATTCCAGCTCAAAATCCTCGAAAAGCAATCAGGACTAAAAATTTGAATATAATGTTCAATTAATTACACGTATAGAAGTGCGCTAATTTTAAAGTTACGAATATCATTTAATTATAGTCCGCAAGGACAATGTAGATATATGTGTTATGTTCTTTGCGTAGGACACCTGGAATTATATATATATATATATATATATATATATATATATATATATATATATATATATATACAAACTGTTTCTTTGTATCACAGCTCATCCGTGTAGCAAGACATCCGATCGCTTTAAAGTGGAACCTCAAACCGAACTATTCCCTGCGCTCGGCTGAGAGAAAGGCGAATTGTTGCGTATTATTTCTTTCATAAACACACCAGTGACCCAGAAAACTGAATCAATTGGGAGTGTCTTGCATTACTAGTAGTAACAGTGGCTGTTAAAAATTCGATTTCCCTTATTATGAGCATTATTATACCTGTGATATAATAACACTCTCCTTCATGGACAGAACGGAAATGCTGAAAGTATTTTTCTTTGAGAGTGTTTTATACCACTAAGACATGCAGAAAATACATATACATACATACATACATACATACATATATATATATATACACACAGAAAAAGAGAGAGAGAGAGAGAGAGAGAGAGTTTTGTGCATGTCTTAGTCTTATAAAACGCTGTCTAAGAAAAAAATACAAAAACTTTCAGACTTTCCGTTCCGTATGTGGAGTACGTTGTTACGATATCACGGGTATAATAATGCTCATAATAAGGGAAATCGAACCCCGGAGATAAAATCTTTCTTCCAACATCTCCTGTTAATGGACACCTATATATGTTTCTCTAGTATATACACGGCGATAGGTAACTCGATTAATACATAGCAATAAACACACCCGCAGAGAAAGAGAAGGAGACACACTCGCAAACATAACTATGGCCTAAAATTAATTTTGACTGATTTTGATGTTGATATTTCAACTCCGTAGTGGTTGATCATGGCAGGGAGTGTTGGACAATTTCCTCAAAGATGAAGAACAGGCTTGAAGTAACTGAAATATGGTTCTACAGAAGCATGTTCAGTATACCATGGACCGAATATGTAATGAACGACAAATAAAAAATGGCTACAAAATGGACAGTTATACATAACATCAGGAAGAGACAGCTGAAATTTCTATTGCACATGATGAGGAATGAAAACTTGGAAAACTTGATACTCACAGGACGGATTGACGGTAAGAGAGAGAGAGAGTGCATAAACTAACCAGCGTACTTTAGAGAATGGATGGCGGAGCAGGCTTTTGTAGAGACGATGGAAAGACAACATTTATTGAGAATTATAAAGTACAGGAAGTTTAAGAGAGTCATGCTCGTCATCCGACTGAAAGGACACAGCATATAGAAGAAAGAGAATGCTAATGACAATGAAAATCTATATCTATTATTCTCAAAATGTGTGTGTGTGTGTCGATGTATGTGTGTGATCGGATGTTCTTTTTTGCATTTCCACAGTTTTCATCTGATTTTGAGGATTTTTTGGTCTGATAGACAATGATCTCCACTACGTCCTATCCATTATAACGCTCAGCAACTTTTTACTATTTACTATCTGTTCTTGGATATATATATCTTTCATAACTTTAATAAAAATAAATATTTTAAATTATTACAATAATGTTATTTATTAATATATAGTTACCTTTACAGACCCATCCCCCAACAAAATTGTTAACCACCCCCTATGTGGGGATGTGTTTCATTTGCAACCAAATGTTGTAACTAATATTGATTTTCGGGTGGATTGATTTCAAATTAAAGTGATCCTATTAAGCGGCAAAAATTCAAAGACGGGTTATAGTGTTAGTATTAGCTAATTGCATATGAGGAAACATCCGGCATTCATTGACCGAGCAGCCAGTGCTACTTTCGGTTGAAATTTATAAAATAAAACAATTTTCTTAAAATAGTTTTCTCAAGTTCTGTTGTTATTATCGCGCTTTCCTGTAAATAATGAAGGCCCTTCCTTCCTAACCAGAAGAATTTAACTTGAAGAATTTTCATCTTGATTATGTCATGATTTTCTGTTCGAATCAATTTTATTTGTTGCTGTTGTTGAAATCCTCAAGTGATTTTGTTTCTATTATTTATGCTTTATTATTAGGTTTGTGCAAAAATAATGACGTAATAATGTCGAACGTCAAAAGACGACATTATTACGTCATTATTTTTGCACCAACCTAATAGATTTTTCTGAGCGGGTTGGCCGTCATGCATAGTCTCGATCTGACGAGTTTATTTTAGAATATGTTTTGAGAATTAAGTTTTCACTTTGAAACTAAATTTTTGTCACACACTCATATATACATATATATATATATATATATATATATATATATATATATATATATATATATATGTATATATATATATATATATATATATGTATATATATATATATATATATATATATATATATATATATATATATATATATAGGTAGTAAACAGCACACTACAAACTGATACCATAAACAGTTTGTATAATCCTGCGAATTTTAAAATCAAAATTCCTAGGTGAAAATTCTCATTTACTAAAGGTATCTTAATTACAATTGTAAAGTGTGTGTATGTATATATATATATATATATATATATATATATATATATATATATATATATATATATTATATATATATATATATATATATATATATATAATGAATGTATTAACATTTTGTTTAAGAAATCATACGTCCCTTCTATGTATTTCATGAACAGTCATTGCTTCTCCATGTAAAAAATTGCATTACCTTAATTGACTACGCGGCTATTGACATCCATGTTTTGCTTAATTTCGTTATTGTGTATCCAATAAATATTTGGTCTGTGGCTTTTTTCAATATTCTGTAAATTCGCCTGTCTTATTTTTAATATAACTTTTTATAGGAGAATTCTTTTAGGTTTAACAGATTTTATTTTTAAATTTTATGTCGTTATATCAACTACTAGAAACTGTGTTCAATAAAGAAAAATACCAAAAAAACATATGGAAACATTGAACCCTGTTTACCAAAGTACGTTTTGAAGCAAAATTAAAAATGTCGGAAAAAGACACGCAAAGAATCAAATGCTTTTGCAGTAAACGAAGAATAATGTCGTTATATTTCATCTCTATTTTTATTTAAAATTATAACAACATTTGCTTAAACGTATATTGAATATATTTTATCTTAATTCATTTTTAACTTTATATATACGTATATTTTACATTTACCTTGCATCTGCTTACACCTTCTTATGTCTATAGAATATGCCTTTAAACGTTTTGGTTTATACAAACACATTTGCACATTCATGTCCAACAATCGCAGAATATTTGCAGAACCTTAACAGAAAAGAACAAAAAATAATGAAATAAAAAAAAAAGAAGTCATTGAAAAATCCTCACTTGGACTTTTACGTTTTTGATGATTTTTTTTTTATATTCTGTATCGTCTGATTCATTCATTTATTTCAAACAACCTGCCATCCGTCTCTATTCATCGTTGTATACAAAACTACGCCGATCGTTTAAGACGAGGTAAAACTTTCCATTCGCTTTATTCTCTTTTGTAAATATTACTTTAATATTCCAAATTCTTTTCTTTTTTATTCTCGCTTTTCATACCAACCTTTAGATTACTCTGCCGATGAAAAGCTTTGTTTACATTATACTTTGTATTATTTTCGTCTTTTTTTTCTTACAAAAATCGACAAATAGACGTACGGTCTATTTCAGTATAAAATAAACAAATGAAAATCTAACAAAAGAAAACGTAAAAGTAACTCGGTATTGTATCCCATTGGGGTGTGCATAAGGAAAGGAGTTGAAAGCGATATTGGCAATCAATTTTGTGACGCTCCAAAAGGAGCAAGATTTTCTTTTGATAAAACCATTCCTTAGAAGCGAGTCTTTCAGGAGTCTGCGGTAAAACGGAAAGAAAATACAAGAAGAGAAAAAAAAAAAAAAAGGCCATTCTCTATATGCAACAATGGCGTCGATTCTATCCTGCTAGCGTTTGCTAGGGCTATCAAGTGCATGCCCATTATTGGCACGTTTTGTTTGGCGTTTTGTGTTCGCGGTTGCGTATGAGTGATTTCGAGTAAGCGTCTACGCATGCGCGGGACAGTCTGCTGGTTAGAGTTGTGTGTCATTGTTTATGAAACTATAGCACCAATGGTTGTGTTTGTGGGGATAATGGGATGAATACATTTAATTGGAAGATATTTATTCAAATGGGTACTAGTTTGTTTTTTATAAATACATTTATGCAATTGGTATGAAGCTTTTAAACGTTCTGTGAGATAAAAGCCCACTCTCATTAATAGCAACAGTGTAGGAAGTAAGTTTTATGTAAAGATGACATCAGTGTGATGGGGAAATACTAAAGTTATTAGATATCCTGCATAAACAGGGGAAAAAAGGATATCTGGCTGAGGTAGATTACACTCAATCCCATTTAACTATTTAGAAAGAAAAGAAACAGCATAAATTCTAAAATCTCTGTGAGTTTTCTGGCATACCCATATAAATGGTTCGTTACAGACATGAGAGGTTGATTGATAGAAAGCAGTGAGATAATGAGGTTGTGAAAAATATTTTAATATTTCATGGGTAGTAGCAAGATTTTAGAGATGTTGTCAAATTTGGGTTTCACCGTAATTGAGTGAATCAATCCCCAATCTCTCTCTCTCTCTCTCTCTCTCTCTCTCTCTATATATATATATATATATATATATATATATATATATATATATATATATATATGTTTGTGTGTGCGCGTGTTGCTTACGCTAAAGAAGTAATAACATGTTTTATTATTTAATCCGACAAATTGTTATCGATTTAAACGTTATTGGTGGATATTTGAGTAGGCGCCCCGTTTATTTATGAAGGAGTATGTTTATTTATTTTTGTCTACTGACCAGAATACTCGAGAAATCTTAATAAGAGATTCGAATCTGTGTCTTACTGGGCAGAGGGAAACGGTCGTTAGATCCAACGTGCCATAAGCGGTTGTAACATACAACGTGCCTTAACCGACTTGTCCAAGAAGATTTGCCAATAAAGCAAAACCTGAACTTTTTTTTTTCAAAAATTATCGTAAATTATCATAACTGATCTGTCCCATAAGATAAGGTGGCCGAGTTGGTTGAGTCTCGGCAGAACTAACGATATTTTCCCATTGTCCAGTATAAACGCAAGTTCGAATACTGCCAGTAGAGCGCATATTTTTCTTTACTAATAATTCACATTCTGGCAAGTAGAAGAAAATACATAAATATAATGTTTAATAAATAAAGGGAGAATCTACTTTAGATTGTGAGGCCTCCGTTTGTATTTAAATGAGATCCAGTTGAACTACGTTCAGGGAGATACAAAGCGGTATTCTTGTCCAGAAACTTATAGCCTGTCTAATATAATCATTGATGAATTCAGTTTTTTCAGGAACGCAATTCCTTTCTTAACATATGAAATCATAAATATATATATATATATATTTCAAAAATATGATTCCATCGGTACATAAAAGTTATCATGTTTCAAATATAAAGCTAAAAAACAGCTCTATTTCATAAAATTTTTAAGCATATACATACATTCGTATTAAAAAGCTCCGTAAATATCAAGATTGATTATGCCAAAATTCGCTTGAGGATGAAATAGAGCTGTTTTTTTAGCTTCTAATTTTTGAAACTTCAGTACACTTATAGAGCGATGGAATCCTAATTAAATATATATATATATATATATATATATATATATATATATATATATATATATATATATATATATATATATATATATATATATATATATATATATAATTTAGGTTCTGCTTATTTATTGGGCACAGATTATTTTTAAATAAATACAAAAATACTAAAAACATTTGGATTATTAACCTAACCGTTCATTCCTATTTTTCTACTTTTTTGAGCATATATATATATATATATATATATATATATATATATATATATATATATATATATATATATATATAATCAGATGAACTCATACCATAAGGAGTGACGAGTTAGTTGGTTAAATGTCAAAGTGAAAGTGGCGATTTCCGTGAGCCAAACATGCGCAAGGGCAAAAGTATTATA
>OZ010582.1:91762159-91767159 GCA_963932145.1 Acanthosepion lycidas | reverse complement strand
TCTATATTTCTGAGATGAGGTGTTGCAACTATTTACATTAGTCGGACTGCTGTCCTCATCTTCATTGTCATATTCACGACGTTTTGGCTTTTATATGCAATGACATTTTCCCCAAGAGCACATGACCCAGAGGATAAAAGAGTCGATTGAAGTTATCCAAATTGACTTGTCCGATATAGCTGTGAGTTCAATGACTTGGCACAGCGGACATGAACAAAATCTTGGAGAAATGATTTAATAAACGGAATTAACCAAAATTGATATATCCAGGAATTGGCACTGCACGTTTATCTAGGACAAGCTAAGCCCGTTTCCTAAATAAAGGATCCGATTCGAAATTGAAATTTATATTGCCTGAAGTAGACCGGAGAATGCAACAGTCAAAACCCCATGAATTTGACAATAACGGTGAGGAAAAAAAAAAGAGTTCGAACAATATAGTGTAAGTTTTTATCTAAAGTTGAGAAAAGAGGATAAAGGCGGATAAAATCAGATAATTACCCATGCAACAATACACGTTGTTCAATGTCTAAACACAGTAAACATGCTAACATTCGAAACTGAAAAAAACGGCAGAGATCAGATCGCTTCATAAGGTTCTCGCTTTTATATATATATATTACGAAATGTACAAAGTCCGACAATTTATTTATTAAAGACATTTTTATGTTTAACGTTCTTTTTATAGATACAAGTATTTAAGTAAATGCTCTGTTTATAATAAACAGTATTAAATAACATTTACCGGCCTGAATGTTCGAGAAATTTTCATAGAAAATATTCGTCCTTGGACAGGATTCGAACCTGCATCCTATACGGAACCTTCATTTACGCTGACGTGACTTGACAGCTCGGCCACCAAGGATCGTTCGGTAGGCAAGCTCGAATTTACAGCTCATGGTGTATCGAATGTAAATAAATGACGTCCTATATTACGAAATGGACAAAGTCCGACAATTTATTTATTAAAGACATTTTTTATGTTTAACGTTCTTTTTATAGATACAAGTATTTAAGTAAATGCTCTATTTATAATAAACAGTATTAAATAACATTTACCGGCCTGAATGTCCGAGGAAAAATGAATGTATGAGATTCATGGAAGATTGAAGTTTATAAGCAGTAAATTTGACCTTGCCTACCGAACGAACCTTGGTGGCCAGCGTAAATGACGGTTCCGTATAGGATGCAGGTTCGAATCCTATCCAAAGACGAATATTTTCTATGAAAATTTCTCGGACATTCAGGCCGGTAAATGTTATTTAATACTGTTTATTATAAACAGAGCATTTACTTAAATACTTGTATCTATAAAAAGAACGTTAAACATAAAAAATGTCTTTAATAAATATATATATAGAGAGAGAGAGTGGGAGAGAGAAGCAGAGAGAGAATATATATATCAGATATAGACAGAGAGTGATAAACAGAGAGATAGGGCAGAAAAGTGTTCATGATAAGATACATTTAGTATTTATGTCCTTTTCTCCCATAATAAATAATTTTCAGATAGAGTGTGTATGTGAATGACCAAAATTAATATAAACGACAATAGAAAAACTATACTTTTAACTTGCTAAGTTCCATGCGATGACAAAACGCGTCGGTTAAGAATAGTTTTTACTTTGTATTTTTAATATTCATATATATATATATATATATCTATATATATATATATATATATATATATATATATATATATATATATATATATATATAGAGAGAGAGAGAGAGAGAGAGAGAGAGAAAGAGTGAGAGAGAAAAAGAGACAAGGAGAGAGACAAGGAGAGAGAGTCCGCTCAAAATATGAATACATATTACAAGCAAGACGTGCATGCTTACCTGAATCGTGAATTTGCCAGGACACTGGCTAGGATGAAGAGGTGCAGTCGTGTACCCCACGCCAACCCCTATTTTTTACAGGTTTAACACCTGCAGAGTTTTACACATTCGGAACTATAAAGGATGTTGTGTATCGCAGAAAACTGACTGCATTGGCGGCACTTCGAGAATAAATTGAAAATGCATTTGCAGCAATCCCACTGAACACTTTGGGCAACGTTGTCCATGCAAGTAATAAATGATAAATATCTGGAAGCTAAATGCCAGCATTTTGATCACCTCTTGTGAATATACATTTCAAACGTCGCTTGTATTAATCTTGTGATGTAAGAATGAATTTAGTATTAGGTTGGTGCAAAAATAATGACGTAATAATGTCGTTTTTGACGTATTTTTTTAACGTCAACAAACGACATTATTACGTCATTATTTTTGCACCAACGTAATATATATATATATATATATATATATATATATATATATATATATATATATATATATATATATATATATATATATATATATGAGGTCGTGCATGGCCTGCATCCTAAAACGTAAGCGATGTCCGGAAAACAATTTATTATAAAAGAAAGCTAAATATATGATAAAGTTTAAAAGTTTCCTTCTTCGAGAATTGACAATGATGGTGAGCCTTGGATTACCTGCGTTCGGCATTATTTCCTCACTATTTATTCGCAATTCGCAATACCGTTTAATAGATAACGTTCAAAGAACGCGTGTGGCAATTTCCGTGTACATTTCTTTAAATGACGACTAGACCGTCTCTGAAGGAGACGTTCGAAAATATGAAAAATTTAATAACAATTCGTCCACACTGAGAAAAGAGGATAAAGGCGGATAAAATCAGATAATTACCCATGCAACAATACACGTTGTTCAATGTCTAAACCCAGTAAACATGCTAACATTCGAAACTGATAAAAAACGACAGATCAGATCGCTTCATAAGGTTCTCGCTTTTATATATATATATATATATATATATATATATATATATATATATATATATATATATATAAGTATATATATATATATATATATAGAGAGAGAGAGACATTGAGAGAGGAAAAATTCTTTAATCTACAAATTTAAATATCAGTGTGAAGCCGAATATATAGGACGAAAACATGTAAGGTTGGAATCATGCTTAGGTCAGCATGTACTTACATTTATCAGATTATATCAGCATAATCGCACTGGTGTTTCGCAAACAGCACATGAATCTACCATTGGACAACACCTATTAGAGAATGAACTGTGCTCCTCGCAATTCTCTACGGATTCATTCTCTATTTTGCATACGGCTCGGTGCAAACACCATTTGCAAGTGTTGGAAGCTGTACAAAATTACTACAGAAGGAAGAATTTCTTCGGACACTCCAGTTATTTGGAGGGTCGTGAGTATCTATATTTTCTTATTTTACACTCAACTCGTGAATATATCTTTTTAGACGTGCTACAAATTTTCTTCTATTTCTTACTCTTTCTCATACCAATTCAGAAATAATACTTTTGCCAACGTTGTTCCCTGGTGAAGTGTTGACCGAAAGGTACCTAGCCCCCAAAAGGGAACACTACATCGCGTCTCATAAATCTATCTATCTATTTATCTATCTGTCTGTCTGTATCCGAAAGTAAGGAGAATGAAAATAATATACAAATTCTAATGTTCACAGCATTAATTCAAATGAGGGCTCAATACCGATAGTAGAACAATAATTTTCTATTATCATTTTTTTCAGACCAACTTTTGCATTTCCCAACTCCCATCGATAGTGGAAATAATCGATTTTTTCATGCTTCTATGGCAGTTTTCATGTAGTTTGCAGCCATTTTGTACTGGCCAGAGTGAGAGCCTATAGCTGGCTGCCACGAATAGGCAGGAAGATTCTATTGGCAAGCGTGAGAGCCAACAGCTGATTGACACGAATGTTAACTAACATGCTAGCATGCAAAAAAAAAAATCGATAGATGCATTGGTCACAAGTGGGAAAAATTTAAATCTGCATGGCACTTTACTCCAATTGGCTCATTTGCTTGCTTAAACTCAACGTTGATTCTGATTCCGCAGAACTGGGTTGGGTGTGAAAAAGTATTTGTTGTTAACATTCTTTTTCATTTGTTTTTTCCACTTTTTTTAAGCTGATCGTTTTGTGTTCATTTTGTTTAGTTCTTTTTTCGTAATAGATTTAATGTTTAGTATAGAGCGTAGAAAAAAATCGCAGTGTGAGATAGGCAAGAAGTAAGCCATGTAGCATCATCAGCACGGCAAAGGGCACTCTTTTAAAGGCAAGGAAGGACAAAAATATTTTAAGCCAAGTGATAGCGATTGCGGTATGAGTCGTATGATTTTTGAATCAAGCACGGGCAACGCCGGGCCATGCTGCTAGTTAAATATAAATATCAATGCAAACTATTAAATCAACGGAGCAAACTAATCATGAAATGTAGACATAGAAATAGATTCCAAATTACATAAGAATAAAAGTGTATATATGTGGTGGTGTATATGTGCGTATAGTTGCATATATGTATATACAGGTAAATGTACATGTATGTATGAAGATATTTACACATATAAGTGTGTTGGATGGTATGATATATTTTATTGAGAGCTCTGGTTTTACCCACAATCTATATATCTATAATTCATTACATTTATCAAAAGGGATTTAAGTTTAAATCCCGCATCGCTTATTAATAATATTGGACACCTGTAGTACAAAAGAAAAATATTAGTGTGAATACAAGACAAATACATTTGAGGCTTGTAGGAGAAACGCCACATAATAGGAACTGATTTTAAACTATGTACAACGAAAGTTTCTAGCCATATATAAACTCCAAACCTAGACCGTTTCACCCGGGATAAGATAACTTAACCCAAATAAGAACGTGATTACCACAGGAGGACTGACATTGAAAATATATTTAAAAGTATGCTCCTAGACAGACACGTATGGGCTGATGATAGCCGCGAACATAACGGCGTGAAATAGACTATGCCTTGTTCAGATAATTTTTTGCTGTAATATATATATATATATATATATATATATATATATATATATATATATCAAAAGAGATATAGAGAGATAGGATAAAGATGTATAATTTTTGTTTGTTTAGAACAGTGT
>OZ010582.1:91724659-91757159 GCA_963932145.1 Acanthosepion lycidas | reverse complement strand
GACAGAATATACAGTTGAGAACATTTTTATCTAAAAATAATTGCATGCATCTAATACTGAGTTTGTCAAGATACCGAAACACAACATGATTAATTATTTTATTGACGTCTTTTATTTTTTACTACTCTGATGTCAGTACACTGTAAAAAAATTGCATGGAATTATAACGCAAATAGCGTTTATAATAATTTAGTATGAAAAATATATATGAAATATTAAGATATAAATTTAATCCAAAAATGGCGTTGAGGGATTGGCCAATAATCTTTTACAACTAATATCGGCTGACATGGCCTGGGAAGCAAAACTAAGTCAACCATCGTAAGGAAGGGTTTTGTATAAAACCTTGTTTTGTCAACACGAGGACTCATGTTCATGTCTGAAGGTCGCCTTCTCAGCAAGATGTGTAGACGGTCACTTTTCGCCTACTTACTGCCATTCGGAAAAAAAAATAACACATAAAACTTTAGATCTCCCGTTTCGCCGACTTGCTAACGGCCATCTCTAAAGTTGTCTAAGAAGTTTTAGATAAGAATGGTTAAGCTCTGGTTGTGGCTCTAGATATCGCCAAGGCATTCGACAGGGGTTGTGATGCCGTCCTTCTACGCAAGTATGAGGGTTAGTGAGTCTTCTGGTGTACATTTGCTTAATCTAGGTACCTCCACGAGATCGCTGAAAAAAGAGCATAGCCTGATGAAAAAGACGCCAAACTTGACTAAAACAAAATTTTATCGTCTAAATGTTTATGTTATTATTAAAAGGAGAAATCAAAGTACTTTGGCGGTATTTATTTTACAAAATTTTACGAAATTTTCGTTAAAAATCTTGTTTTTTTGAATCAGAAAAATTGACCATTTTTTTCCATTTTATAAAAAAACTGGAAATCTCACTTTGAAATTCTTTTGAATATCAATTATCATTTTTTCAAATCTTATTTGAAGAAAATTGTAATGTTTATTTAAAATATTTTGAACCAAGCTTAACATAGCTTCTGCGCCGAAAAGATGTAATTTGAAAATAAAACAAAGCAGGTCATAAACTTTCGCGTCACTTGACAGGTGATGAATAACATATTGACGGATTCCGTGAGGCTAATTTGTTCTACGGAAGGGGAAAAGTGAAATAATTTATATTTAAGTTTACAAATTATTTACCTCGTTATTTTTAAGGAAAACTTTCAGCGCTCTAATTTTGGTTTTGTTTTTTGTACTTAGCTTTCACCTTTACGTTTACGATCCTTTATGGAAAATATATTATAAAGAAATTAAAATAAAACTGTTAAGAGTGAGATTACATTTCATATTTCATAAGAAGTTAATTTATAGGCGCTTTCTTATGAAATTTTGTCAGAAGTGTACATAAAATACTATAATTTTATGTACATTTATTACATTTTACTGTATTATTTGTATTTCCATTCATTTTATTATTAATTCTGATATTTCATTTAAGGAAAAATGCCATAACTGAGATTAGTATAAAAATAAGATCATATAAATTTTACTTAATTACTTAATCTTAATTACTGAGGATCTTCTGATTAGTCAAAATGATACAATTTACAAGGCGCTAAAAAAGATCTATTTGATAAGGAGACTTAGGAAACGTCATGTGGCTTTTAACTAATTTTATAATATTTTAAAAAATTAAATGTAAAAATCTATTATAATTAAGAAGTAACAAATAATTGTATTAAAAATTCATTTTTCATCGAAAAAAAAAATGCTTTCAGAATATATTGTTCATATTCATAAAAAAAAACTAAAATCAAATAAAAGCATTTGAAATTAAATAATATCTTCGTTTTAAAGCTGATTTTCTGTTAGGGGGGGTCCAATTAAAAAAAATATATATGATTTGCATTCCTTAAAGCGTTGTGCTTTTAATTAATGTAATCATTAAACTTGACTCGATCGAATTTCTAGCGTTTTCATAAAATTAGTTATGGGGGGGTAATAAATATAAAAAGAATATATTCCTGCCATGACTTTAAAAAAAGAAACATATTTACAATAATTACGGTCATCTGTGAATAGCTCCTGAAAGTTTCATTAACATCCAACAATTATTTATATTTTTGAAAGATTTTCCAAATTCATGTGTGTCATACAAAAAAAAAAAAAAAATCCTGCTAAAAATTGTCTGTTATTTACTAGTTCAGCTGATACAAAGAGAAACAAGTTTTTTTCTTTTTTAATCAAAATTTAGAATGTTCTAAAAAGAAGGAAAAATTTTAAAAATAATTAAAAAAAAACTTTGGTCTTTCCATTTAATAATAACATAAACATTTAGACGATAAAATTTTGTTTTCGGCAAGGTTGGCGTCTTTTTCATCAAGCTATGATCTTTATTTCGCGATTTCATGGAGGTACCTAGCTTAATCTAATATTTCCAAAACAATTGAGTAATGTAGGTTGTGTTGAACGGGCACATTTCCAAAAATTATTCCGTAATAAGGCTGGTGTAACCCAGGGCCCTATCCTTATTTCTGATCTTCATCAGTGATCTCTCTGATGCCATCAATACTCAACTAGGTATTTTTTGGGAGGTGACACTACTCCTGTCTTAGCAGCAAATCCAACAAAGCATGCCTGACAACAACTATTGAAATAGATCTACAATCAGTGGTAAGAAATGGCTTCCAAATTTCAACGCTTCCAAAACAAGATTGCATTCATTAAATCACCAGAGAGGAATATTTCTGCATACCATCAGGATGCTTAATGCTGACCTCCAGCAACACTCTACGCCTTTTTGGCCTCACGTTTCCAAAGTCATGAGGCAATTGCTACGCTATGCTGCAAGTAAGATTGTTTTGCTGTGCCGTGCCAAAGACATTTTTCTCAAAAGAATCCATCTTGCATATTAGTAAACCCGCCCATTCGTCCGTGTATTTAATACTCTTGTCTGGTGTTCCTCCTAATTACTGAATATGTTAAGATTCTTGACAAAATTCAAAGACCAGGAAGCTCATCTCAAGTCATTTTCTCATCGAACTGATGTGGCGTTCATATGTTGTACGGATATTTTGATGGCAACTGCTCGGATAAGTTCTTTTCTTTGTCAGGTTCTCCGACTACATGAATTTCAGAGGTATTCTACATTGGCAACTAGGTCTCACAGTTTACTGTTGAACTAGCAAGATAGAACCACCACTTCTACTCTGAAATTTATTTTCTCGCACTTCCCACCTGTGGAAGTCCCTACTGATTTCTTACTTCAAAAATTTAAATGTGACGTCAATCGCCATTTTCTGTCCTATTGGAACCTGTTCTTTTTTTATATCTTTTCCTCGATCCCCACATTTTTAATACTCGCGATTTCTTTCACTTTCATCCCTCCCAGCAACCGACTGCGTTCTAGTAACATTATCGCCTTCTTGCGGTGAATACATTCATACATATATATATATATATATATATATATATATATATATATATATATATATATATATATAAGTAATGAAAAACAAACCACTTTAATGTACCATTACGATAATTTATTTCACCTAAATCCTTTTTTAAGGATTCAGGAGCATCAGGTAAATCTTCCAACAACGAATTGAGAAAAAACATTTTTTTTCTCAATTCGTTGTTGGATGATCCTGAATCCTTAAAAAAGGATTTAGGTGAAATAAATTATCGTAATGGTACATTAAAGTGGTTTGTTTTTCATTACATATTAGCTCTGTCCTAACATTGAGCTCTCAGGATTTCATCCTCTTTGGATTTACCAATTCGGTTTACCAAGTTCCTTATAACTTAATTATATATATATATATATATATATATATATATATATATATGTATGTGTGTGTGTGTCTGTGTGTGTGTGTGTAATTAAGTTATGAAGAACTTGGTAATCCGTATGGGTAATCCCAAGGAGGATGAAATCCTGAGAGCTCAATGTAAATCCAGATCTTATATTTTAAAGAAAAACAGGCCACTTTAAGGTACCATTATGATAATTTATTTCACCAGAGCCCTTTTAAAGGACGCCGGATCATCAGATAGCACTGATAAAAATTAAATGAAATTAAAATTGAGGGATAGTGTAAGTTTTTGTAATTTAACAGAGAGTGTAAAATTAGATTCAAACAGATAAAGATGTCACCGTAACTGTTTTTTACAATATTTAAAAAGTACGATTGGTCAGGTAAACAAACTGTTATAATTTGATTTTTTTTAATATGCTCTCTATAAATGTGTTGATAAATATAGTATTTAACTGATATTAAATCCCTAAATTAATTTGTAAAAAAAATAAATATTTAAATTCATAGCAAGCATCATATTAATTTCTTCCTTTTTTTTTCTTTTTTTTTAGAAATCTAAAATACTATCAAGTTTTAAAATCTATTCTTTACATAAATTGCTAAAAACCCAATTTTTAATTTTATTTTTCGTTTCATTTCATTTTTGGAAGTGCTATCTGATGATCTGGCGAACTTTAAAAGGGCTCTGGTGAAATAAATTATCATAATGGTACCTTAAAGTGGTCTGTTTTTATTTAATATATATATATATATATATATATATATATATATATATATATATATATAATTATTATATTTTTTTAATTTGTAACATAAGTATGTTTTAAAATCACTACAAAAATAGCCATTTTGTAGTGATTTTATGACATATTTATGTTATAATTTTTAAATAAATAATTATATTCGCTCTACTCTGTAGTAAGCACTCTTTTAATGGTTATTGGAAATTATTCCGTATACACCAATCATATACTTGTATTTGTATATATATATATATATATATATATATATATATATATATATATATATATATATATATATATATATATAGTTGTGTATTTAGTCAGCAATCCTTCATTTATGAACATTTCCTGGAATACGACAGACAAAGTGATTTGATTTAGTTTTTATACAATTTCTTATGCGATCTTATATATATATATATATTTTCTTTTCAGTTGATAAATTGTATAAAAACTGCCCGAGTATTCTTTTATTCCGAGCGCTTTCGTCTATACATTTAGACATTTTCAATGATGAAATATTTTAACTGTCAAACTATTTCTTATTTAACAGTTAAAATAGTTCACCCTTGAAAATGGCCAAGTGTACAGCCGATAGCACTCGGAATAAAAGAACATTCGGAAAGTCTTTATATAATTTATCATCTGAAAAGAAAAATGATTAGATCAAATGAGAAATTTTATAAAAAAAAATATCAAAGCACCTTGTCGGTCATATTCAATGAAATATATATATATATATATATATATATATATATATATATATATATCCCTCCAGCTATGGATTAATATGCAGACCGGGTTCTATATCCTTGGATGGCAACTCGTCTTGGAGAAGGGAAACTCTAAATTCAAAACTTTTGGAGGGTCGTTTTGGGACCTTATACCACGTACTGCACCAGGTCTCTGTATTCAGCCCTTCAAAAAGTTTGGTTGGTTCTGCACAAAGCATTCACCACCACAATCAAATCATATATGCCGGTGTCTGGGGTGTCGGTTCCTCGGAACGACAGGATAGTCCACCATAATATATATATATATATATATATGAATTAAATATATCTTTTTTAACACTTAATATGTAGTGATTTCTTTTCGAAATTCGAAAGTTATACTCCTTTCAAGTCTTTTGTTTCTATTTAATACGTAAAGACCAAGACATTCAATTCATTGTCTAACTTTGTCTTTCATTTCCCGCCCTCGTTTCCGTTTTGATATTACCCTTATATTCTACTACACTTATATTTTATTACCCTTATATTTTCTTGAAAAAATCTACCCATTTTGCAGTAGTTTTTTTCTAAATTGCAGAATATTTTTGTAAATTAAAGATTAAAAATTAAAATATTATAGCAATCTTCAACTACCATAATTTTACACAGAATACCTATTATCAGGATTTATACCAAAATAAATTGATACATATAACAAAATAAAATAAAATAAAATAAAATAAAACACCAACAACCAGTCTTTAGCTACCACCACTATAACTACATTCATGGTTTCATCATTCTCCCACCATCGTTACTAATCATTTCTACCAATTTACAATTTCTACCAATTTACAATAACTATTAGCTAATTATATTATCATTGCCTCCAATCCCTTGCAACATTACTATCACATCATATCATATAGACCCGTTATTAAATCAAACTACCCTCCCACCCAGCATATTAAATATTAAACATCATCATATAAATAACCAATAAGGATTACAAATTTCTACCTGTTACATATACACAGTCAAAAACAAACAAATAACCAGCTTTAAATATAACAAATAAACCGCCATTTTTTTAAAAATTTAAAAATAAATATAAATAATAATAATTTTTACCTATCATAATTTCACACAAACCCCAACACACGTATATACATACATGCGAGGAAATATTATTCAGCGGAAAGAAAAAATATATGACATGTATACATTCACGAGACATTCACGAGACATTTCCGCTACACTTCCAATCTTTAAATTTCAACATACAAATGCATATGCATAGACACAACTCCACCCGTATACATACATATGTCATACCCGAAACTGCCCACGTATGTTTATATATGTATGAGTCCCGACGGACGACCAAGTATGTATATGTGTCTGCATACATAGATGTTTGCGTTAGTACGATGAAAAAACGACGAAGTTTCCCCCACCACTTCCACAATAACACCAATACACGCAATCTACATAAAACCAAAAATTCTTTTTAAATTAATCAGTTTGTCTGACGATCGCTAAAGCGTGAAACCCAGGGTCACAAGCTCACATCAATCCAACCAAATATGTTAGCTCTATCTCTGATATTGAGCGCTTTCTAATAAGTACCGCGCATATAATATATAAATAATTATACATATATATATTTATTTATATTTATATACACACACTTTTCACACACACACACACACACACACACACACACATATATATATATATATATATATATATATATATATATATATATATATATATATATATATAATTTTATTCTAAATTTTAAACATTAATTTAATGCGAAATCTATTAAAGTTGGCGGTTACGACAGTTTTCATGCCCAACATGACACACCTGCCAAACATTAATTCATACCCACGCCCCCATAAGACAAGTAATCTTATTTTTATGAGGATTTCTCGCCGGCGTGTAAAAATAATTGACTTATTGATCGCAGCCATCGTTTTGTTTTTGCATAACAATCTCTGTATATATCGTATAACACCTTCACATAGATGTGTAAACATTATTCACACTATTTAGAACGTCCGGACTGTTGGCTTCATCTTTATTGCCATATTCACGACATTTTTTCGGTTGTGCGCGCCGATCTCCAGGTGATGTACAACGCGCGATTGGTAAATCGTCGCCATTTTATATTTTTAATTTCGTCTGTGCGTTTTGTTTGTTTTTGATTTTCTCGTCTGCACACTATAGTAGGGGTCAATTGCTTCACATTCGCGCCAGAATTTCCAATACTAACATTGCGGAATGTTTGAGTGTCAATCTGAGGAGAGTGCAAAGCATTTGTAAAGAAATGGATAAGTATAATGTTGATTAGGTAGGTTCGGCAACTCGGAAAATTCACTCTGATCGTTCTGAAAAGAAAAGCCCCGAATTTGTTGGGGAGATTCTGGCCATGATTGAAAATGATTCTTCCAAGTAAATCAGGTCCGTAGCCATGGAGTTATTACTACCCTGGTCTAAGAGGGTCACCGCTGGAGGCCCCTACATCTGGCAATAGACAGAGAAACAGGAGACACAAATCATGGCTGTTAGACAATATTTACGACCACATCATCTCCTTACATCTGAATACCTAACTCCGCAAACTGCATCCCCTTAATTATTATGTGTGGGACACAGATGAGCGAGAGACCAAAACTCCTTTTGAGACCAAATTTGGAATGAAAACAAGGATTATGACAGCATTCATCAACTTAAAGAAGGAGACCGTGCAGAAGAGTTGCAGGTAATTCCGAATTCATCTGGAGGCCGTGTTTAAGACAATGGAGATTTTACTGAATATATTTACTTTTTAGCATTTCAAGATATTTTGTGTAATTTTGATAAATATATCTGTTAAAATGAAATGTCAGTTTTATTTTCCTTCTACGTTATTCAGCTAACAATTTATCCATCGTACCCTATACGTTGGAATTTCGAACAGAACCCTTTATTTAACCAATGCTAGAAGCATATATTGTGAGAAGGTTGAGAATATTCTCCACAATGAATTTGGAATGACGAAGTTTACTGCTCGGACTTTGCCACATTTTGTGACGCCTGACCAAATGCATAGTATCTAATAGAATCACGCGAACATTTGACATTGTTTCTGGCAGATCCAGCGGGTTTCATGTAAGTTCCTAAACCCAGGATAAGTGTTGGCTTTATAAATTTGTGCCAGAGACAAAGACACAGACTATTCAGTTGAAACACACATCACTTGCTCCAAAGTAGGCCGACGTTGCTTCATCTGCAGAGAAGATGATAAAAACAAAAAATGCAATATGAGTTCTGGTAAAAACATGTTTTATAACAGCGAAAATTGCAATGTGATCACTGGTAAAAAAGATAATTGCTGAGACATAAGATTTATAATACAGAGAAATTTATACACAGATGTCCTCATGGAAACAGCACAGTGGATAAAAGCGTTTGTTAGATCCAGTGACAGGACCAAAAGTGCGTGAGTTCAAGACCTGGTTAAGGCAGTGGATAACTTGGAGAGGGGAATTAACAGGAGGTAACTGATATCCATTAAACATTAAGCACGTGGAACTAGAACAGTCTACCCCAGTGAGCGAAATAAAGGGTTCAGTTCGACATTCCAATCACCTGAAGTAGGCCGGAGCGTACAACGGCCGACAAATTGTAATAAATATGGCAAAAAAGACGAGGAGAATATTCCAAATAATGTAAATAGGGAAGATGATATGTTCTGTTTTTTGGATGCAAAAGAAGTTTTGGTTATTGAATATCTTCAAAAGGCACACACCATCAATGGAGAGTACTATCCCAACGAATTCACTATCAATAACAATCGCCCTGAAAAATTGATTAAGGGGTCTTGTTTCATCAATACAATGCTCCAGCACGCAATCCTTGGTTTCAATGGCTGCTGTGCCTGACTGTGGCTTTGAACTGGTTGATCATGCACCCTATTCTCCTGATTTGAATGCATCTGACTATTATCTGTTTCCCAACGTGAAAATAACACTTCGTTGGGAACCGATATAGCAGTGATGGTGTTATATATGTTGTTGTAGACTTTTTTTAACAACATATTTGAAACCTCTTCATCAGTGGTATCCAAATACTGGAACAACGAAAGAAGTGTGTGGAACGAAAAGGGGAATATGCTGAAAAATAAAATTTATTTGCTCACATTCTATGTGAACATCTTGATCTGCGTATGAGACTTCCCACCAAATCTTGTTTATATGATTATCAGTTTCACTGTTAAGAACTTACGAATCTTTTCTACATATCCTACTTCTAATATTTAGTAGTTTTAAATTATTTATTTATTTATTTATTATTCTTCCTTTGATTTCTAGTGAGAATTCATTTCTTTCTGGGTCCCGTGCAGAGACCTAAGGTCAGAAAGTCATCATGATATTTTCCACTGAGCAATTAAAAAAAAAAAACACATGGCTAAAGACCTTCGTACGGTGTGGGCTGCATTCCTAACACAAACATTTTGTATTTCTTTAAGGAAACTAGGAATTCCTTCAATGGGTCTATTGGAATCTTTCCAATCAATCCGAGGGCTCCAACTACAACAGAAATTGTCAATGTTCTCATTTGCCACATTTTTTATATTTTTATTTCACCATCATCATCATCATCATCATTATTATTATTATTATTATTATTATTATTATTATTATTATTATTATTATAATTTTCTTTGCTTTCTGGCGTTTACACATTTCTTTCCGGGTCCCACCCAGGGACCTAAGGTTAGAAATGGCATCATGACACTTTTCACTGACAAAAAAAATAAAATAAAATAAAAATTACATAGATAAAGCCCTTCTTAAAGTGTGGGCTGTACTTGTCAGAACATTTCTTTGTATCTCCTTGAGGCATGGGCTTCCAAGAATCCCTGCAATTAGTCTACTACAATCTTTTCCAACCAGTCCTAGGGCTCAAAATACAACAGGGATTGTTGATGTTCCCAGATGCCTCATTTTCGAGACTTCTATTTCAAGGTCCTTGTATTTTGACAGCTTTTTGAATATCTTCAAAGGTACATTGCAGTCAGCAGGGACTGCCATATCAATAAGGAGGCACCGTTTTTGTTTGTGGTCTTTAATAACAATATCTGGGCGGTTGGCCTTGATTGTTCTGTCAGTGTGAATTGTGTAGTCCCATTGAATTGTAACAGGTCCTATCTCCGTAACAGGGTCTGGGTGGTGTTGGTACTAGTTTCTTTCAGTTTCCTTCCCGTAGAAGTTGCAGATTTTCCAGTGCAGATATTGGCCCACTCTGTCATGTCGGGTTTTATATTCAGTGGGTGCCAACATCGTGCAACCTGATACAAGATGATCAATCGTTTCTGGATATTTATCACAGAATCTGCATTTTGGGCTGAAACAATATTTTAGTATATGTGCTTGATAATTCCTAGTTATTATTATTATTATTATTATTATTATTATTATTATTATTATTATTATTTCGTTTGATTTCTGCTGTGTACATATTTCTTTCTTGGTCCCGCCCAGAGACTTAATGTCAGAAATGACATCAAGACATTTTCCGCTGACAGTTAAAAAAAAAATTAAAACATCACACACAGGCACACATATTTTCATACATAAAGGCCTTCGTAAGGTGTGGGCTGGACTCGTGAGAGCAATCTTTTGTATTTCTTTAAGGCATGGACTTTCAGGAATCTCTTCAATTAGTCTACTGGGATCTTTTCCAACCAAGGGCTACAACTACAATAGGGATTGTTGATGTTCCCATGTGCCATATTTTGAGATTTCATTTTGAAGGTGCTTGTATTTTGATAGTTTTTTTTGAAGTTCTTCAAAGATACTTTGCAGTCAGCAGGGACTGCCATATCAATAAGGAGGCAATATTTTTGTTTACAGTCTCTAATAGATATGTCTGGGTAGTTAGCTTTGATTGTTTTTTCTGTATATATTGTGTAGTCCCATAAAATTGTAACAGGTCCTATCTCCGTAACCGGGTCTGGGTGGTGTTCATACCAATTTCCTTCAGTTTCCTTCCCGTAGAAGTTGTAGATTTTCCAGTGCAGATATTGGCACACTTTGTTGTGCCGGCTTTTATATTCACTGGGTGCCAATACCGCGTAACCTGATACAAGATGATTAATTGGCTGATATTCTGTTTTTTGAATTCAGTTCTGTATTCAGTACCAGCCACACACGCCTGTAGTTATCCGTTCTTACCTTTTCCTTCATTTAGATATGCCGGGTACCATTTCCTTGGCTAATATTCCTCGGTAATTATAGGTTTCATCTTGTTTCAGTTCCTTATTCTTTGTGACAAATTCTAAATTTATTGATGATGTTTCTGTAATTCTACCTTCCTTGAATGTTACTATTGCACATTTATCTTATTCGAAATCTATACCTATGTCGTCACTTAAACATTTTATAATATTGAGGAGTCCCTTCAACTCACTGTCGTCTTTGGCAAATAATTTGAGATCATCCATGTACTGCAGGTGATTGAACACTTTTTTTTTACTTTGTAACTATGGTTACTGTTGTTTAGTTCATGTGTAAGGGGGGGGGGTAATGGACAAACAAAAGAGAAGGGGTCAGAGGGAGTCTCCTTGAACGATTCCTCGTTGGATATTCAGACGGTTGGAGATGGCAGTGCCTCTGCTGTGATTTAGGTATAGTGTGATGTTCCACATTCCCATGTTGTGCTTAAGGAAAATTACTACCACAGGCAAGACTTTGCACATTTCGAAAGTCTTAAGGATCCAAGAATGCGGCACGATATCAAAGGCTTTGGGATAATCAATCCACGCTGTGCTAAGTTTTATACATCGTCTCCTGCAATTCTCAAAGTTAATTTTGTTTATCAGTTGTTGATCTTTGTAACCATATGAACCTCTCCTGCATCCTTTCTGGTTCTAGTGGAGAAGAATGTTGTTTGCTTCGTAAAAAAGCGTACGTACGGTTCGTCAGGACAGATGTGATAAGCTTTTACGTAGTAGAGAGACAAATTATTGGCCTATAGTTTTTTTCGGATCATCTGTTTCACTCGTTTTTGGCATTACATCTTGTTGAAACTTGACTAATGCATGGAATAATAATGCAACACAAAATGTACTTAGAACAAAATGTATTGAAACAAGAAAGTGTACACAATATTTACATATAGTCTTTTGTATATTCCTGGAAAAAAGTCCCTGGAGAATGTATTGACTGAGTCGCAGTCGGGCAGAGTCTCTGGTTGAATCTCTTGATTCCTTCCGTCTCTTCCCGGTACCAACCATATTTATATGGTCGGTACTCCACTATGCAAATTAGGTGGATCCTACCACAACACATATACAGTACCTTCAGTGATCCATTCCGGGATTTCATTGGGATTATTTACAAGCATTGGCATTTGCAAGTTTTTTTTTATTATTATTGATGAGAGATGATAAAGCCAGAAATTGGACGCCTTGTCATTTCCTAGGGAGTTCCATTTTTCTTATTTCCTTATAGCTTGCATAACATTATTTGTCCTTATATTTTCCCACTCTTGCAGAGGTTTATCCACCATTCGTTCTTCTTCATGTTGGATCCATTCTGCATTTGGGTCATATTCCTTTGGATTGCCCAAATATTCTCCCAAAATATCTGCCCGTTATCAATAGAGGGTGGCTTTTCGACATGTATAGATGCTTTTCCAATTTCCCTATACAATTTCCTAAGCTCCGTTTGGAATATTTTATTTTGGCGACAGAACCTATAACGTTTTTCATATAGTCTTGATCGCTGTGCCTTTAGCTCAAGTTTCTGTTTCAGCATTTCCTTGATTGATGAAATTTCAGTTAGGAATTTAATTTAATATTTCCACTTGATCTTGCACATGCGTATTGAGATACTCGGCTTTCTAGTGAGCTCATCTGATACAGAAGGCTCATATCAGATTTCCTTTATTTCAAGCATCAGTTTTGCATTCCAAGCTGGATTTCTATGTCTGTTATTTTTTTTTTCATTTTCTTGACCTCAAGTTTACTGCAGCTGCTAAAGCTTTTGCGCATATGACCTTGTTAACTTCTGTAAATGTTTCCCAGTGATTTATTCGTTAAAAGTGTCTCCAGTGCAGCGTTATATATTTGCACAATTTGCTTCTTAGACTTTGTCATATGAGTTTTTGAAGCTGGTCTATGTTTGACAATTGTGTGAGAGTTACTCTGCTGAGTTCTTAGATTACGTGGTTTTTCGATTTCATCACTGTTGTTTTCAAGGAAATTTACAATTATGTAGTTGGATTCATCTTCAGTGACATTGTCTGGATAACTGTAGGTTAGGACACAGGTAGATTTTTCGATTTTATTTTTTATTCGGTATCCCATTTGTTGGAGTTTTTACCTCATCCTCTGACATATTACTTATTTCTACTTTCATCTCTTTACAGTTTGAGTGATGTTTGGGTTATAATATCTTATCTTATATCTAGTTTTATCTCATCTATTTCTCTATTTGAGAGTATTTTGTTTCGCACAATAACCCCGCGGAGATTGCGAAGTATGTTTCGGTTGATATGAGGTCTTATATTATTTCTTACCCAAGTTCTCCATGTTTGGTTTATCTGATTCGTGGGGTTTTTTGCTGGATTTTCGAGTGCAGTAAAGAATGATGTCATAACTTGTTTATACTCTTCGCGAGGCCATTTCGTTCGTTTTTTTTAAATTTTTATCAGTTGATTTGGTCTTGAGTCACTTGATCCATGGTTAGGAATAGCCCCGATTTGGTAGTCTAGTGTCTCTTCGTTTTTAGAAGAGTTTCTTCCAGTCCTAGAGTTTTCGGCCCCGGACTGGTTACTCTCTGAGGTACGCGGACTTTGTTAACCCTGGTAACGGCCGATCCGGTATGAAAATTTATTCGAAATCATTGAAATTCGTAGAATTTTGCGTTTTAACCTTAACTGCCAAGGGATAATTTTGTTCAGATTACCAGTACTAGGACGACAATCCAAGAAGACCGAAGAACTCGTCTAACCCATCAGATAATACGGATATACGCACGGTTAAATAGTTCATAACTGAGTATTATATTCATTGGGGTATATGGGTTTAAATTATTTTTATTATTTGACCGTGGCTGTGTTAATAGGGACCCTAGCTTCTTACTATGACACTGGCTATTACTCATATGCTGCGCCTGCTGATAAATGAATGCTAACAACCTAGATATAAATTGTCGACCAACGAGGCCAGGCGGTATTTCGCGATTTGACTCATTAGGGACGGAAAGAAATGTTCAATAACAGATTATCTCCGGCCTTAAATGGGGGGGGGAGATCGAAGAATAACTTAGCGGGAAATTGTCGTATGAAGCGAGAAAATATAAATGCGGATTGGATGTAATTTTCTTTCAGCAACACACAGGCGTGTTGTAGACACCCACGCTCGCGCGGTCACACACAGACACATACACACCGAGATATACAGACGCACATACGAAAAGTGCGAGTTGTACGAACAACTATAGTGATACAATTATCAACATGTATTATCTGAGAGATCCTTCTCTGCTTTCTACCAACATGGCTGATGCTAATCACCAGGAAAATGAGTCGCTGAAAGACTATATTGAACCCATTGCTAGTTCAGCTGCTAAGAAAGTGGATTCACAATGCACTGCGTGACAATTTTTCTCTCCAGAATCTTATATATCTATAAGTCTACCATTTGTCCATGCTTACAATACTGCTGCCATATATGGTCGAGTGCCCCTACTATTTGCATTGAGCTCCTTGATAAAATCCAAAGAAGAATCAGCAATATTTTTGGACGTGATCTGGCGGCTTAGCTACAGTCACTTTCCCATCGCCGTAAGATTACCTCTGAATATATTTTCTATAAATACTTTCATAGTAAATGTTTGGATAAGTTATTCGCTATGATCACTAGATTTTTTAAATGTAAGTACTGTACTAGACTGGATTGGAGATCTCACCAATTTAGAGTTCAACAGTGAATAGTGATAGCGAATTTCACGAGTTAAGATATCAGTCAACATTATTGTTATGGTCCGGTTCCTTGTACCACGGTGATAGTCCAAGGCAGAACCAATAAAGAAGAACTCGTACGTAGGTATGGAATAACCCAGATATATTACAAACAGGAATATATACAGAGAAGTAGAAGTGTTAGTATGAACAATCAGGTTTAGTAGAGAGAACAATGTAGTCTCGACCAGTATCACTATTCCAATGACGATATTCAGTCACCCACCCACGAGGGCGTCATGTGTCACAAGGCCTTTTTAATGTGAGATCTCCGAGCCCGTAGGCTCGGCCAAAAAATATGCACATTGAACCCGTATAAACGGGTTCAGGTCCGGTTTACCTCCCCAAAAGAGACTCCGCCGTTCGGGAAGGCCAAAACCGACTTTGCATTTCCCAACTCCCATCGATAGTGGAACTAATCGATTTTTTCATGCTTCTACGGCAGTTTTCATGTAGTTTACGGCCATTTTCTACCGGCCAGAATGAGAGCCTATAGCTGGCTGCCACGAATAAGCAGGAAGATTCTATTGGCCAGGGTGAGAGCCAACAGCTGACTGACACGAATGTTAACTAGCATGCTAGCATGCAAAAAAATCAATAGCTGCGTTCGTCACAAGTGAGAAAAATTTATATCTGCATGGCACTTTACTCCAATTGGCTCATTCGCTTGCTTAAACTCAAAGTTGATTTTAATTCCGCAGAACTGGGTTTGGTGTGAAAAAGTATTTGTTGTTAACATTCTTTTTTCATTCGGTTTTTCCAGTTACGAGTCCTTTTTTAAAGCTGATCGTTTTGTGTTCATTTTGTTTCGTTCTTTTTTCGTAACAGATTTAATGTTTAGTATAGAGCTTAGAAAAAATTCGCAGTGTGAGATAGGCAAGAAGTAAGTCATGTAGCAACATCAACACGGCAAAGGACACTCCTTTAAAGGCAAGGAAGGGCAAAACTATTTTAAGTCAAGTGATAGGGATTGCTGTATGAGTCGTACGATTTTTGAATCAAGCACGTGCAACTCCGGGCCATGCTGCTAGTATATATTAATCTAAGGTATATCATGAGAAGTAAAGACAATGAACTAAATCAAGTCATTAAACTTGTTAGTTACTTGATTGGCTGCTTCGGAGAGAAGACTTTCAATTTCTCTTTATAAAGTCATTATCTGTTGGTACGCTTAAGCAGAGGCTTTTAGATCGGTTTTTAATAACAAATGGTTTCTACTTATTGGTTCTCTCCTCTATTCAGCAATCAGTTTTTGAAAGAAGCCTTGTAATATTTGCCACTGAAACCATTAATGTGGAATCAGAAGGCATGGAGGCAAACGTCTTTTATAGTATCCAAGACAATCGTATTCGACAAGACAATATAGAAATCGCTACGAAATTCACCAACGGCTTCGGATTAGAAAAATAGGAAATCTATAGAGCGACCTAATATTCTGACAAGGGTGATACTCTGTAATCTAAGCTACGTTGTAGAATATTTTCCAAATTTAATTGATGTGATTTTAAAAGCTTATCATCCATTTGTGGGTTATTTAACGCCAAAGCATATTTTTGATTGTAAGAATAATTTTGTTGTGCATTTAAATATTGCATTAACTATCTTTTAGAGTAACAATAAATTTCTTCATAAAATATTACTATTTATCTCATAGAAGGGGAAAAATGGAGTTATACATTTATCAAGATATTTGCACTTAAGTTTATGGAAGAAACCCGATTGGCAATCGAACTCGGTCTCCGATTTCATATTCTGTAAAAGACATGCACACATCTAGTATAATATGAAGGAGAAAGAGGTCTGGAATAAGACGTTTGAAGAAAGCCTCGTACATATTGGGCATAATTTATTCTATCAGCAGAACAAGCATTTAAAACGTATAGCATATGGGAATTATTCTCAGACTTTGGAATATTCCAAGGGAAAAAAATACGATGTCTGAAATGACTAAACTAAAACACAAAATAAAAGTTGTCTTTTTAATCAAACCGAACAATTCTGTTGAATTTGTTAAAAGTGGTGTAATTGAATTTGTGTCCTTTATAATGTACGCACACACACGCGCATGCACACACACACACACACACACACATATATATATATATATATATATATATATATATATATATATATATATATATATATATATACACACACACACAGAGACACATACACTCAGAGGTGCGCACACACATACACAAACATATACATATGTATGTGCATATGGAGGTGTTTTAAACAATATCAACTAATTGAATTTTTTTCTACTCACATATACACACACACAATGCACACTCACACAGACATATGCAAACACACACACACACACACATATATATATATATATATATATATATATATATATATATATATATATATATATATGAATGTATGTATGTATGTATGTGTGTGTGTGTATGTGTGTGTGTGTATGTTTGTGTGTTTGTGTATGTTGGATAATAAAATCCGTGATCAATCATAAAATGATGAGACAAATTGCGATTTTTTTTTTCAAAGACGTGTTTCGCCGTAGAAAATGTATGTTCTCATTGGTTTCTTCATTTTTATGATGAGAAATCATATCTTCTCCGGGAAAACGCATCTTTGTGAAAAAAAAATGCACACATTACCCTATAATTTACAAGTACACGAGCGCACACACATACATATACACAAACACACGCATATATATATATATATATATATATATATATATATATATATATATATATATATATATATATATATATATATATATATATATATATAGGTGTATTTTCGTAGCAAATATTTCTTCAAACAGGTTTTACGCAATAATACCAAAAAACAAAATTTGTTTTTAAATTGTTTTCCAGTTTTTACAACTTCCGACTAGTGTTTTACATCAGAATTAAAAATGTAAAATAGTTCAAAGGTCATTTTTATACATCCAATTAATTTCGACTATCACTGCCATCGCATGCGTATTCTATATGTTTAGTGAAATGCGTTTTACAAATTCCGGTGTATTCAGATGGCTGGAATGAGAATTTAATTCCGTTAAACTTTACACTTCCTATCTGAAATAGACGCCCCATATTTTTTTTTATTTCAAATAATGTGAATTACCTCAATTGTTTTGCGAATTCGAGAAATTTTAGCAAAGAAAATTTCCTCTTAAGTTTTCTGGAATGCAAAGACCAACACATGTAATACGCAGGATTCAAAATAAAAATAGAATGGGTCGTTTATTTCAAATACGAAGTGTCACACTGAGATAACGTTTATAATAAAAGTAATAAAGATATCAGATTGAAACTAAATCCATTAATATTATTAGAAATTGTTTTGTTTACGTTTTGTATGCAACATTGGAGAAATATCGGCACAGAAGGAAACAAATATGTGAAATTTGTTAAACAAAGCCTTGGTTGGAGAGAAGTCCTTTATGGTTGAGAAGTAAAGCATGCCGAATCATATTTATGCTTGTTACATAAAAATGTATATATCGTCATCATATATATATATATATATATATATATATATATATATATATATATATATATATATATATATATATATATTGAACAATAAAAAAATTAAAAGATTAAAATCTTTAGACACACTGGGTTGTAGATTAATATTCTTTCGTTTTTTTTATTTTTTTATTATTATTCCATTTAGATTCCTCGACTAGTTTCGACCAAAATGACCATCATTGGGAGGCCATATATATATATATATATATATATATATATATATATATATATATATATATATATATATATATATGGAGGGGTCCGTACGCCCCCGAAAAAATAAAATTCGGTCTAGCTGTTTAGAGGGAGAAAGTGACAGCTACTGCTGATGTAGAAACTCTTCTATGAACTGAGCTCTCTGAGTCACTGGCGTTTTTAAGATAAGTACGTAAAAATTCACCTTCCGCTCTACTGAGGGCTCAGGAGTATGATCTTCGACGTGCCATATCGCTTGGGTTTGGATCCTGGCTTGAGGCAATAGGATGTCTAGCTGTGATACAGTGAAACACTCTATGTATGACACACACACACACACAGATATATATATATAGACCGGAGAAGAAGTATCTTATATTCGGGTTTCTCTTTTATCCGGGTTTCTCTTATATCCGTGTTTGGTCTATTTTATATACATTAACACAGGCTCTAATTTGGGTCCAGAGAAAATATCTCTTATATCCGGGTTTCTCTTATATGGGGTTCTCTTATCTCCGGGTTACACTGTGTATGTATATATATATATATATATATATATATATATATATATATATCAAGGGGACTTTCTCCCGTTCTCTCTAAAACCTACAATAAATGAATTGGTGCATCTTGCTTTTAATTCTTGTTGGAAATCTTCCTCTGCAGCTCCAGGCTTTAAAAAATAAGCTGAAAATTCTAACTCTATGTGGCAATGTACCAGAGGCTCTAATCATATATGAATTGGATAAGCATCTCACCTCGCAGTGTCTTCTTTCCGATAAGCAATATTATTTTCGCTTTTCTAGTTCCACTGCTGATGTATTAACGATAACTGTTGAAAGAATCTATTATCCTTTAAATGATAATGGTGACATTCAGGCTGTTACCTGAGATACCCGGAAGGCATTTAACAGGTTTTGGTATACTTTTCTTCTTCACAAGTTGAATGCTTATGGTATTTGCGGATGATCTGCTTTTTAATATTTCATTCAATATTTTTTGAATATTTTGATTCAATATTCCGCATCAAATGAATCTTATCTTGAACGGACGTTCTTATAGTTATTTGCGCATTAATGCAGGTCTAAACAGGATTTCATGTTTGGACCTAAGTTATTTATAAATTTCAACAACGACCTTTATGATGTCATCATTTCTCAACTCCTTATCTATGCTGATGATACAACTTTTTAATTTTGGCTTAAAAGTATGTCTGTTTTATTTTCTGTGGTCAAAATGGCAGCCGATCTAAAAAAAGAAAAAAATAACTAAAAACTGTTTGTAATTGGGGCTTGTTTATTTTAACGCTTCCAAAACGAAAGTACTCTCTTTTAATCCTATGAAATAGCCCTTTTTTCTTTCTTTCTATCAGTATGACGCTAACCTCCATCAGAGTGACTCATTACATTTTCTCTGGCTAATATATTGAATCAAATGCTACGTCTGCTGCTAGGAAATGTGGTCCACTGTATTGTGCTAGGCAATTTTTCTCGCCAGAAAGGATCTTACACTGTCTACCATTCGTCTATCCATTGAATATTGCTGCCGCATCGGATGTGGTGTTTCTTTTATTATTTTTTTAAAGCATTTTACCCCAAGCAAGTGGGAAGTGCCACTAGCACGCAAGAGGTTACAGAGAGTGGGAGCAAGAGTTGAGAGCTATGATAGTGGGGGAATGAAGAGGAGGACGGGAAATTAGTTCAAGGCATCTGAAGATGTCGACTGACATTGCATTTTAATATTTGAAGATTATTTATAGCTATCAGGGAAGCAAATAAAAGGAAGGGATTTACTCAGACGAGAAGTGCGATAGATGAAACTATTGGAATAGAGGAGACGGCAATATTTAACCATTTCCACAGTGAAAGGGTGGGACTGAGATGCCACCCTAGTAGCACGTTTAAATTCATGCCGTTTGGGAACCAGCGAAAGAAGCTCGTCGGAGCAGTTACTGTGAGATTACGTGTAGAAAAGTTAGAGGGTAACGACGGTAGGTCTGTGAGAAAGTGACTGTAGACGAGATGCCAGATCAGGAACAATCAAATTGCATTTCCGTCTCTGGTATAATATTTAGAAATTCTTCAGAAAATACAAAGAAGAAAGCGCAATGTTTTTGGTCCTGGCCTGTCGTCTCATGTTCTGTTATTTTCCCATCAGTCATAGATTTACTGAGCTTTATCTAGAAATAGTATCATGTTAAGTGTTCTATGGTGCCTTTACGAATTTACGCGACGTGGTGGAGTAATGGATAGCGGCTCGGATTGAGGAATCGGAGAGCCGAGTTCGAATTCCAGTCGAATCCATTACATTTGGAAAAGGTATGAATCCTCTTCTTCTCCTCCCAGTTATGGGTAAATAGCAGGACAGACCGGGTTCTATAACCTTGGACGGCAAATGGTCTACTGCGGGAAATCTGCTTTGTCAGTCATATATCGAAAGATACATGATCGCCTAAGTGTGTATCACGCATGGCACATAACTGACTGACGGGAATGAGGCAATTTATATGGAATGTCAAACATTATATTGTTAATTCCGTTCCTTTTATTGTTACATGTTTTTAACAATATTTCTTCTCATCGTCTCTCGCACTCACTAACCCCTATGCTTCGTTTGCTTGAGTAAAATGATGAAAAACCTCAGTGGCCACTTTTATATATAAATACGCTTTTACACTGATATTGCTCCATAAATAATCCATATGTGTGTATGTGGGCTTCTGTGCGTGTTTTTTTGTGTGTGTGTGTGTCTATGTATGTTTTTGTGTTTCTTTGTGCGCATGTGTGTGTGCGTGCACGCGCATTTCTCTGTGCGATAAAGAGAGAGAGACAGAGTACCTGACAGCTTAACGAATGAGTTATATATTTTCAGCAATTTATGCAGAGAGAAAGTAAATATGATTTTTCTAAAAAAAGAGTCGTGACTTCTTTAGATATTTTAATTTTTTTAATGCATGAATTTTCCCCGTATAGAAACACGCAAATACACGGTCCCATCAACAAGCACACATACATACAACACACATGTGCACGCTTGTGCACGCATGTGCATGCAAACAGGCAGACACACAGAAGTTGATTTCATGTTTCGGGCAAAATGACTATCCTAAATCGAATCAAATGAACAAACTTCTGAATATTTTACAGGGACTTCAGACCAAAGGAATAATCCTGATAAAAAAAAAAATAAAAAAAAAATAGACGTACGTGTCCATTTATTGACATTTCGCCACAGCAGACATTGTAAAGGGTTGAGATGTTTTCTCTTCCGTTTTTTGGTTTTTGTTGTTGTTTTTTTTTTTAATCCATTCCCATATTTTAAAAAAACTTTAAAATACCAATTTGTGATATGAGTTGGGCTGAGAAAATTTCACAAAGACTTGATCACACATTCTTTCCCTGTCTCAGTCTCTCGCTAACTAGATAATCGATCTTCACCGCAAAGGACCTTCAAAGCTGGGAGTAGTGAAACGTACAATTATTCAGTAATACCTATAAGTCTTTGGCCGCTTGAAAAATAATGGGGATGACGTATGAAAATGATGCTCACTTATCCCAAATGTCAGTTATGCACGGCAGATGTGTTCACTTCGCTGAGGTGTTTGCAATATCTTTATATATTGCTTACTCGTTTATTTTATATAAAATTCTTCACTCAATAGAGACATACATATTCTCACAGACACTTGAACACACACACACACACACACACAAACATATATATATATATATATATATATATATATATATATATATATATATATATATATATATCCCATTTTATCAATCAGCAAATTTATAAATTTGATTTGCCACATACGGCTTGCCTACAAGCAGGATTATTCATAACCATTTTTGATTCTCATCCGTCGAAGTGCAGTTGAAATGCACTGAAACTAAGTTGCATCTTGGTAGTGATTAAAATGTTTTTTTCTATATGATAAAATTATAATAAATAAATAATTATCGCTCTACTATCGGTATCGAGCACTCTTTTAGATTAATGCTGTGAACGTTGGAATTTATATATTACTTTCGTTCTTATCGCATCGGGTTTTTGATATATATATATATATATAAAGAGAGAGAGAGAGAGAGTGAGAGAGAGAGAAAGAGAGAGATTTGAGAGAGAGAGCGATTGGATTAATACATATTTAGAATGTTTTTGAAGCAAATGAACAAAAAAAAACGGGCTTAAGCTTTTTATAATACTTTTCTTGCATTCGCACAAGTGATTTCTCTTTTGGATATATAGAGTGAAAAATTAACTGAATGACATTCGGATCCGAGTGCTATCTGAAACGTTTACAAAAGATTCGAACCGAGTCCTTTATTCCGTCTACCGGCGTATATTGTTCTAGTTCCACGTGCCATGCCCCCTTCGGATGTCATAGATATCTCCCTTTAACCCAATATTCCCAATATATCCTTACAATTGTTGTAGGCAGATATTGTAGACAAGTCACCAACGCTTTTATTCATTGGGCCACAGTGCTAGCAACCCCAACAATTTAAGTAAGAAAAATTAAATAAAAAAATGACCACACTATCCTTTTAGTAGTTTTTAACGAAATATATATATATATATATATATATATATATATATATATATATATATATAGAGAGAGAGAGAGAGAGAGAGATGGGGGATAGTGTGTGTGCATAGACATACATACATACATATATATATATATATATATATGGGGGATTGTGTGTTTGCATATATATATATATATATATATATATATATATATATATATATATATATATATATATATATATATATATATATATAACGAATGTGGGTCAGAACGTAGATAGATGAACCGTTGGGAATATTATGTGCGCTGTAAGCTAGGTTTTGCGCGTGGTATAATGGTGTCTTGAAATTGTGCCGTGTTCCAATTCCAATCGAGTTCGTTATAGTAACTTATTTCGTTATATTCATTTATTTTTTTAAAGAAATGTTTAAAGCAGTATCTACCAACTGCTATAGGTTAATTAGTATGGCATATATTTTTAAATCATTATTATGCCCATAAGACTGTTCTGACTTTAAACAACCGTTGAAAAGGTCGATAAACTGTAAAAAAATAATAGAAAAAAAGCAAATGAGTAACATAATCGGAAACAGTAATTTTCAAACAATTAATACATTTTAAATAAAATCAGTCATTTCGTATGCGTACAAAATTTACATCGAATAAACTAGAAATCAAAAGACTTAATAAATGCAAATATGCATTTCGACACGAATCGAGATTTGTTGAATGATATATTTCCCTCAAAAAATTTCGATTTATAAGTCAGTAGACGACAATTTACAGGATTTATATATATGTACATATATGAACGTGGCTTTCTTATGTTATATAACTATACGAATATGAAATCGGAAATAGGTACACATCAGTTTGTAAGGTGTGTTTGTATAATGCAGCATTATTTTGAGGACTCCCGAATCATAATCCACAGAGAATTACGATAGCAGCTTATTTGCGAATCTGTGTGGGCACACTGCTTGTGTGCAGAGTTGCATATAAGAAATCAGTTGCACAGAATTATTTCTATATATGCTAGAAAGTCAACCGCTTAAATTCTCATGCAATTTTTTTGCCTGCTCCGAATAAAAAATAGATCTCGCCAGAAATTTATATCAAATAAAATCATGTCACATACACCAAACCAATTTTCAGCCTCAGTGATATGTAGGCAAAGAAATATCTCTCTCTCTCTCCATATATATATATATATATATATATATATATATATATATATATATATATATATATATATATATATATATGGAACCTCCTTAATCGCAGGATTTTCGTAAAAAAATAACAAGGCAGCGAAAAGTTTAATAACGACAGTCACCTAAATGTAATATTGAATATTTCTCAAGATCTCGCATTTTGCGGTAAGAATAAGAAACTGGCACCCAGAAAAAAGAAGATTTTATTCGTTTTTCTCATCTCAACTTCCGTTATTAATCTTTTCCCTTATAGTTTACAAAGACGCATCTAGAAGCCAAAGACCTCGTCGTCATTTGTACTCACCGCAAAACATTTTTCTTCTGTTTTTGCTGCAATTTTCTTTTTTCGTTTTCTCTTATCTTGTATATGATTTTTTTTTTCCTTTTCAAATTTTCTCCATCTTTTCTTGGCAATTGAATAGGTTTCAAAGAAACGAGCAAAGCTAATATATTCTCGCCAAATCTAATGAAATATCTAAAAAAAAATATATATAGCTAGAGACTATGAGAAAAATAAAAGTGTCGTTCATACTTTACAAGAATAATAAAAACACTAAGTGATTCCACTTTGGACGTCATATTGGATATATGAACAGGTTTTATTTAAAGTATATTCTTAACTTTTTTTCTGAGTGATGATGCCAGAGATTATCTCTTAAATAGAAATAAAGAAAGTAATATTAAAGCTAGAAACTTCAGCATTGCGAAATGCTGCCAGTTTAATCCGAAATATAAACTTTGAATATAGAAAATACATCACTCCTTGTAGTGCAATATAATATCGTGATTTCATTTTTTGATTTGAAATGCAAATTTATCCATCATTTTGCCTCTATTAAATTCAGAATTATTTGTAGAAAACGATTGCAAAATATTTTACATTGTACATAGGCATTATCAGAATGAACAATTTTTATAGTCGCCAGTTTGTATACATGGTGCCCACAAAGTCTTTAGACAAATTCAAAAAGTCTTTACGGAAAATATCGAAGAGGTGGCATCTAAATTTTTGTTGCACATTAATGTATTATTGTGAAAGTTCATATTATTATTTTTATTAATGTCATGTGTTTATGTTTCAAATGTGATTCGTACAACTAATGGATTCCATATAGTAATTTGTATTAACTCAACCCCCCACGAGGTCACGTTGTGATACAAGGTCGGTTTAATGTGGGGATCCCGAGTGCGTACACCCGGGCAAGGAATAAAAATTCGCCGAGCCCCCGCAACCGTCGGTTGCACTGGCCTCGGCGCGTGCACCGATACTTCTCTCTAGTGTTCCCCAGAGCCGGCACCTCTCAGTTTAATTTTCCTCAGTTGCGACTCTGTCCTTTGACTGAATCGCACATGAGTGCACTCTGCCAAAAGACAGAGACGCAACTGAGAGATGATATATAAATGTGTTTCAAATCACTTCAGAGTAATTTACACGCTGGGTCCCATATAGTAATTTATTAACTATTTGTACATAAAATTTACAATTTACTTCTTATTATATAAACCTTTCAAAATTATCTAGTTTCCCTTGTAATTTTAATAAGTGTATCTATTTGTCTAATGATATTTTGAACACCACGTATTCAATTAACACTTTCACTGCTACTCATTTGCCCAGTGCTGCCCCCATCCGGCCAGCCATTTTTAAAGAAAATGCCAAATTTCAACCTACATATTTTATTACACAGAAAACAGGCACTAGTGTGTTTTACAGCATTCCATTTTCATTGATATACCTGGGAATGACTTACCAGATCAGTAACACATATTATCTTTTGAAGCATTGTCCTTTGTGATTTTACGATAGATGGCGCAACGTGACACTCATAACAGCGGTATGCAAAAAAAAAGTAGGTTTCCGTACTTAGCCAGCTGGAGCAAGATAAGAAAAACGAAGATCTCCGTAGTTAGCAGCGGAAGTGTTAAGTTCTGTGGATGAGTTCGTTGGGTGTTTCAGCTCATCTAACTGACATCTAAACGAAGCTGATCTCGCCACCGCATCTTGCATCTTTGAAATTTCAGAATATGTTACATCTTCCAAGGTAAAAAAAGAATTAGATGATAGTATGGTAGCGAATTACAAGTACATTCGTTGTCGATGTATGTAGATCTCATTAATCCTACATCCTGCATTTAGGTTAGAGGCTATCACCGATTTCATTCCAATTCCATTTGAGACTGAGTTCCCCCTGACAAAGGCAGTAAATCCACAGAGACGCAAGGGATTAGTAGGTGTGGAAGAGTTAGAAACAGGCAAATTGCTAAGGAGCGAGAACAGTGGAAGAGTAATCAGGAAGACAGTAGATAGCGATTGAAATTGCATTTAATTTTTTGCAGATTAAAGTAGGCTAAAAGCATGGAGCCTGACGGGAGTTCCACTCGCGAGAAATGCGAGAAAAGATGCTTTTATCATGGGAAATTACCTCTCCTCTAACCAACTGAAATGTAAATTGGGGAAATCTCGTCAACAGTATATTACTGCGCTTAAATTCAAAGAGCCTAGGTACCATCGCGAAGAATTCTTCCGACCATTTACCATGAAAGTATTTATAGAAGAGCTAAGGGAAGCAACCTTGCAGCGGCAGGAAAGTGTCTGAAGCCGAGACGCCAGATCAGGGCCAGTAATATTGCTGATTCTTAGGATTTTATCAAGGAGTTCTAGAGTAGGAGTACCGGACTATATATGGACAAAAAGTACAGTTATATATATATATATATATATATATATATATATATATAGGGTGACCCCAAAAACGGGAATTTTTGAAGTGCGTATTGCCAGACATGAGCATGTGGCAACACTACAAGACAGTGACCTTGAGCAAGTAAACATTTCGTCATTTAGAATTCAAGATTAAATTTACAGTATCCCAGCTGGGATGTTGCAGCAGTCAAAGAGGAATCTCAACAGCAGATTTCAAGAATGCATTCGTAAAGGAGGACGCAATCTACAGGACGTAATTTTTAAAAAATGAAAATTCCAGCACTGTTTCTTAAATGGCATGTTTTAAGGTTTCAATTACTATGAATAAAATATTTTTTCTTCCATCACGCTTGGTTTTATTGGATTGTTAAATAGTTCCCATTTTTTGGGGTCACACTGTATATATATATATATATATATATATATATATATATATATATATATATATATATATATATAGAGAGAGAGAGAGAGAGAGAGAGAGAGAGAGAGAGAGGGACACAGAGAGAGGGACACAGAGAGAGAAAGAAAGAAAGAAAGAAAGAAAGAGAGAGAAAGACTCTGGAGAGAAAAAACATCTAGCACGACCCGTGAATCAAACTTCCTTGCAGCTGACTTAGCTTGGAACGGTTTATTTTCAGTCCCGTTTCTTGGAGCACTTGTAGATTATGTTCATTTTTTTCAAAGATCCCTCAAATGGATGCCTATATCATCAGCATACTTCCCACCTCAACATCGTTACAACACACTTTGTAGGGAGAACAAAATTCTCTTTCATATTAGTAGATTTCTTTGCGATGGGATGTGGAGGAATTCAAATCTATTTGTCTATTTCTTCATATCTCTGCTTGAGCATGCCCAAAACATATTCTAGAAAGGTATTGATCGGACCTAATATTCTTCTTGTCGTATGCCCGATAAGGTTTGATTTTCTTTTTCCCTTTATGATGGTCCTCGCCAGACATGTAAGACACTTCGCTTTCAGATATAGACATTCAATCTAGTCAGAGCTTGGAAGGCGGTTTCTCATGAATGAGCAGAGGACTTTATGCGACTGTGATGTCCACATAGCAGATATAGAATTTCATACTGAAGATGTTAGCAATTTCCTGGTGTTGTTTGATCATATAAATTCCATTATTACACCTATTGCCATAACGAAACTCAAAATGGTTTGTGAGAAGTTGATTTTCAGAGAACGGTAGGAACCTAGTTTATACAATTCTCATTAGTACTTTCATAGTTTTAGTGTATTGGCTACTTGTATAATTAATTTATAAGATTTATTACGAGATTATTTTTACAATACATGAATCAGTGGTTGTGAAAATTTACAAGCACAAAATAACAGACCAATTAATTTGCATTGAAAAATAACATTTATTAAACAAAATCTACAATAGTTAAGTTTAAGAGAAGAGTTTAATATACTAGGAGTAAACTGTATACACGACGAAATGCTAACGAATACATCTTAATGTGACATTCCTGTGTAAGCATGATTGTGGCTGAAGCGTTCAAAGACCTTTCTGCTTCAGTGTGAAAAAGTTCATATCACACATTGGTGCATAATTATCAGGCGTTTATTAAACAATATTAATTATGAAAAAAGAAACATAGCAATTCAACAATAACATTTTTAATTGATTATTCCGAAGAGTTCGATTATCGATACGCATTATAGTATCAGTAGCAGCACTTAAACATAGTATGAGCAGCGTCCTTGGGATATAAAAACAAGCGAATCCTTATAGTAACTCACTTCCGAGTTTTGATCCGTTCGAAATATTAGGTTGGTGCATAATTATCAGGCGTTTTGTAGGCGAGTTATTTATTAATAAAACTTGTTTTGTTTATTTTTCTTAATAAAAATATTATTTTATTTTCAAGTTACAAATGCGACTGTGAGGTCCACATAGCAGATATATAATTTCACACTGACGATGTTAGCAATTTCCTGTTGTTTGATCACATAGATGCAATCATTACACCTATTACCATTTTAAATGCAAAGCAATTGGTCTGTTATTTTGTGCAATTAACTTTTCACAATCATCAATTTATGTATTATAAAATAGTCTCGTAATAAACTATACACATTAATTATACAAGTAGCTAATACACTAAAATTGTGAAAGTATTAATGAAAATTGTATTAACTAAGTTCTTATTGTTATTTGAAAATCAACTTCTTTCAAATTAATTTGCGTTTCGTTGTGGTAATAGGTGTAATGATTGCATAACCTGAAAATCAAATTATATTTTTAGTAAGAAAAGTAAAGAAAAAAAGCTATTTTTATTAATAAATAACTCTCTTATAAAAATGCTTGATAATTATGCACCAACACAATAGTTCGAATGTTCGAAAACACAGAAGTGTGTAACTATAAGGGTTCGCTTGTTTTTATATCCCCAGGGCTGATGTTCATACTAAGTTTAAGTGCTGCTGCTGCTGCTACTATATTTAAGGGTTGCTACTGCTACTATATTTAAGGGCTGCTACCGCTACTATATTTAAGGGTTGGGACCGCTACTATATTTAAGGGTTGATACTGCTACTATATTTAAGGGCTGCTACTGGTCCTATATTTAAGTGCTTCTACTGCTACTATATTTAAGTGCTGCTACTGCTACTATATTTAAGGGCTGCTACCGCTACTATATTTAAGGGTTGGGACCGCTACTATATTTAAGGGTTGATACTGCTACTATATTTAAGAGCTGCTACTGCTCCTATATTTAAGTGCTGCTACTGCTACTATTAAGTTGGTGCAAAAATAATGACGTAATAATGTCGCTTTTTGACGTTAAAAAATACGTGAAAAAACGACATTATTACGTCATTATTTTTGCACCAACCTAATATATTTAAGGGCTTCTACTGCTACTATATTTAAGTGCTGCTACTGCTACTATATTTAAGGGCTGCTACCGCTACTATATTTAAGGGTTGGGACCGCTACTATATTTAAGGGTTGATACTGCTACTATATTTAAGGGCTGCTACTGGTCCTATATTTAAGTGCTGCTACTGCTACTATATTTAAGGGCTGCTACTGGTTCTATATTTAAGTGCTGCTACTGCTACTATATTTAAGAGCTGCTACTGCTCCTATATTTAAGTGCTGCTACTGCTACTATTAAGTTGGTGCAAAAATAATGACGTAATAATGTCGCTTTTTGACGTTAAAAAATGCGTGAAAAAACGACATTATTACGTCATTTTTTTGCACCAACCTAATATATTTAAGGGCTGCTACTGATACTATATTTAAGGGCTGCTACTTATACTATGTTCATTAAGGCACTACACAATAATGTATACAACTGAGGTACCTCTGTAAGTGTGAAAGTATTTTGATTTCCATGGTGCATTAATGCACAATATACCCCACACTCTTGGGATGCGCTTGTGATTCCAGATTTCATTTGTGTAATTAGAAGCTATTTTCTTTAATTCCGTCAGTGAGTATGTTTTCAGAGATTTAGCTCCAGTGTCAAGTGATGCTTTATTTTTATGTAACTTTTTTTTATAGCTTTCGTGACTTCCAATATTGCGTTAGTGCGTTATTGTGTTGTTATAGACGCACGGTGTAATGTTCGGATGGGTATGCTTTATTTCTGCGGGCATCTTCGGTCAGGCATACAATATGACTGAAATTGTTATTTGAGAACAAGTCGAACTTTTCTGTTTTGATGTCTATTGTATGACTTTATACAAGTTTTACTATTTTCTCCACATTTCCACGCAGTGTCTGTTCGGTTTGGCTTCATTCCAATTACCAGAAGATTTTGGTTTCACCGAGAATTAACAAGATTTATTTTTATTTTCTTTGTTAATAGTTTTGTATTCTGCCTGCCATTTGTTCTCTTCTGACTGTTCTTTGCTTCTATCGAACCTTCCACGTCAGGATTATCGCTTCAAGGGATCGTCTTTTTTTTTTCTTTTTCTTTTTTTCGTCTAGGTATTCTTGGAAAAAGTCTCACATGCTTCGGCTGAAGAAGATACGATTAACTTAGTTGATTCCTCTATGCCTTGTTGGTCAAGTTTCAGTGACCTCAATTTGGAATCTAGTTCATCGCTTAAGCAGCTTCTGGCTTGGTGGGTGACCGCTTGGGAACATCATCTGCTTTAAGCTTGGATGTAAGGGTTGTGTAATGGATGACAGTGCGAAATTGGAAATCGGAAATTCAATCCCAGTCGGTTTCATTATATTTACTTACGCGCAAATAACATTGGGAATATTATGAATCCGCTTCTTTACTTCTAAGTTATAGGTAAATATTAGACTTGTATCAGTAAAAACATTATTATCACACACCAGAAATATCTTAAAAATAATTTTTGGCTATAAATAACCTTCAAAAATGTGATAAGACGTAAAAGAAACAGAATCAATCAATCTATTATCTCACAGAATTCTACTGATAAATTTTCATTTTAAGGGATTCTAAAAATAACTTCTGGCTATATATAAGCTTCAAAAACGTGATAAGCCGTAAAAGAAACAGAATCAATCAATCTATTATCTCACAGAATTCTACTGATAAATTTTCATTTTAAGGGATTCTAAAAATAATTTCTGGCTATATATAACCTTCAAAAACGTGATAAGCCGTAAAAGAAACAGAATCAATCAATCTATTATCTCACAGAATTCTACTGTTAAATTTTCATTTTAAGGGATTCTAAAAATAACTTCTGGCTATATATAACCTTCAAAAACGTGATAAGCCGTAAAAGAAACAGAATCAATCAATCTATTATCTCACAGAATTCTACTGTTATATTTTCATTTTAAGGGATTCTAAAAATAACTTCTGGCTATATATAACCTTCAAAAACGTGATAAGCCGTAAAAGAAACAAAATCAATCAATCTATTATCTCACAGAATTCTACTGATAAATTTTCATTTTAAGGGATTCTAAAAATAATTTCTGGCTATATATAACCTTCAAAAATATGATAAGCAGAAGGCAGAACCTATTTTTTAGAGTTTTAAAGATTTTTTTTTAAAAGATAAAAATTATTTATTGATAAAGATCTAACTAATTACACCATAACCGGGAGAATAG
>OZ010582.1:91692159-91719659 GCA_963932145.1 Acanthosepion lycidas | reverse complement strand
ATGTGATTATTCTTCATTGGGCTTTGTTCCTTCAGTACGTAGGCTATCATAGCTTTCCATGAAGTATTTAATTCAACATCCTATTGCAAGACAGAAGGATTTCTTTGGTAACGAAGAAAAGAATACTGAGCTGTTACGTGACATCTGTCCATCTTTACGGCAGTGGATGTTGGACGATTTCCTCAAAGATGAAGAAGAGGCTCTAGGCGACGGAGATGTGGTTCTACAGAAGGACGCTAAGGATATCATGGGCCGATCGTGTGAGAAAAAATGAAGTTCTGGAGAGGATGGAAACAAGGGGGAGACTTAGACTTAATACCAGGAAGAGGCAACTGAAGTTCCTGGGGCACATAATGAGGAAGAAGGGCCTGGAGAATCTGATACTCACGGGTCGAAAAGAGGGAAAGAGAGACAAGAGAAAACAACGCGTGACATACCTAGCAAGTAGATGACAAAAGTGGTCTGGGGGAGGTGACAGTGGGAAGGAACTTGTTGATAGCTACAAGGGATAGAAGGAGGGGGAAAGCCATGATCGCCTACGTCGTGAAAGGACACGGCACACAGAAAGGAAAATAATTCAACAACCTAAAGTTTTATGATGGACTGAGTGCTATCTCTGATCTCATTCCAATTTCATTATAGAGTTTGTGTTCTGGAAAAGTATAACTTGCGTCTTATTTCTGCGAATACTTTTTTATTCAAATCATTATTTTCTGAAGTATGAATAATTATGTTATCTTTTTAGTCTCCCCTCATTATCAATACATTGAACTTGGGAAACAAAGCAAGATCGGGGTTCCCATTTAATAGATTTCTTTGATCTGTGGAATTCTTGTCTCTTCACATTTGTGCTTGTATATGCGCATGCTACAGTTTAAAAAAAGTTTAAATAGATTGGATCTCTCATAGATAGAGGAAAGGATGGGGAGAAGGATAGTGGATAGATCAAGACAACTGGAGATGTCGATTGACATTTCATTTGAATAGTTGGAGATTATAGCTCTCAGGGAAACTGGAATAGGGAAGGGAGTTCCGCAGGCGAGTGGTGCGAGATATGAAGCTATTGAAGTAGAAGAGACGGCCACATTTAGGAGTTTCGACAGTGAAAGGGTGAGAGCGGGATGCCAGCCTCGTAAGGCGCTTGAATTCATGAAGTCTGGGAACCAGCGAGTTAGCAATATTTTCATATCGTGCTTCCCGCTAGGCAGGTAATTCTTTGTGGACCAATATAATTCCTCTATTTGATCAAGGATTCAGAGCTTGTGAAGACAGTTCCCAATAGTTGAGAAGATGTGATCTTTATTGATGTTACCATTTTCCACAACATTCTGTCCTTAGGAAATTTTGTCTTTCTCTCCTAATCCCTGTGCTGGCAAACATTTATATATATAAAAAAAAAAAAATGTTAAAAAGGGAATTCGCTGTTTTTCTCTGTCCCTTTCGCTTGTTGCGTGAGTGCCAAATTTTCTAAGCACTCTTTATGTCCTCTAATAATGTCTACTTTTCCTTGAAGTATAAGTGCCAATTTACTTTCCCGTTTTCTGTAAAACTATGTATTTCGATATGAAAAAGGGATTTGCGAAAAAATCTATTACTTGTTTTCTGTTTCAAGAGACTGCCACAACCGGTTCTATTGTTTTTTTTCTCCTGATAGAGAAACAGGGACATATCAATATAGTGGCTAGAAAAAGAAGGAATTATTGCTCAAAACTAAAAATGATTTGGAAAAATAATAGACGGTAGGGCAGAAATACCACTTACAAAGATTAAAGATTTACAAAAATGTCAAGTTAAATGCGATTAAAAAATATTTCCCCGTTGTTTAAACAAAGGGTTACAGTTCCTATTTCTTTGGATTTAAAAATGACATCCTCCAAATGTTGGTCGCTATACGCTATATGATCTATAACATGAAACGAATATGAATAGCTCGCTGGGTTGCAGTTACAGATGCATAGGTCTAGGCCACGATGGTAACTGAAAAAAATAGTAATATTAGGTTGGTGCAAAAATAATTTCGTTTTTTCACATAGTAACATATGTTAGAAAACGAAATTATTTTTGCACCAATCTAATATATTCGCTTAATAAAGACACCGATGCTGTTTTCCTATGTTTACTAATGCCACAGAGTTAAGTATATTTCAATACTAACTTCTTTGTTTGTAACAAAATTTTCCCGTTTCTTAATTCTTTGCCTAGCTTTTGTTTTGCTAATTATATGATGGGATCAGGTAAAAGAATTCATATATTTCGACCAAGTGTATTTGCACGCAAGTGACTGTAACGAAGCCGACTATAATTCGAACTCGGCTCTTCTAATCTTCAACCTGAGAAGCTATCCAGTATTCCCGCCTGCATCCAACGTATATATCAGCTATACATGTAATCGTGAGTTCTTAGACGCGTAAATGCAGTGCGCTGCAATTTGGCTTTCTGCCACTCTATATAATTCTCTTTTTCAAGGAAAGCACGTAACGTAAGCTCTCCCTAACAGTTATACTAGCGAAACACGATCTTCGGTATTAATTTTTAAAATTGTGGAATTGATTCCCAAAAGGATGCTTTCCCGGACACTAAATCATAACTTATTAAGTCTAGGGTCAACCGTTACCTCCCCTAAATATCTCCATAAACAGTGGCTCCTGTGCCTTGTACAGAGTAAACATTATTTAAAATGTGGACATAGTCTTAAAAAAAACTCAGAAAATTAACAGCTTTTAAGAAAGAGCGATGCTAAAATATATATAAAAAAAAAGAATATGTGGAAAAATAAATGTCTATAGATCTTGTGATAAAGACGAATGAAATGGCGGGTAAAAGACGCGAACTATGTGGAGAAAGACGAAGATTATCGGACAAGAATAAATGAAACATATAAATACTATCGGGTATGGAGCGCGTGGTGGTCGATGCGAAAAGATCAAGATCTTGTCGATTGTGAGCAGAAAGTTTTCGAGTTGGCATTTGCTATCGCTTATATAAAATTCGATCTTCGATAAGCGTGTGATTAGACTGCATTGTTCGTCTTCTGTGGAATCTCTGGATTTTAAGCCAATGAGAAAGCACCATATGCACGATGAGAGGAACTGATAATGATCGATTTCTGTGATACTCAAACATGAAAGATCCGGCGTTTTTGAGCGCATTCTTTCTGTGGCAGTTACCCCTCCCTTATCGCCACTTGCTTCTTCATCGCTTCCGACGTCCAGTCCTCGTCTTTATCAGTTGGAATGTGAGTTTCTAATTAAATGCAACCATGGGAAGGGGCATATGTCTTTGTAACACGTACATTGAAGAATAAACATGACTGTCGATGTTATTTCTACGTAAATCAAGCTGGTGTGTCTCAAGTGAGTTTGATGTTCAATTTCAACCCGAGGTATGACGTATGCATTACATTCAAGAGATATTTTAACAACGACAGCATATCTGTAAATAAATGCAGTCGGAAAGCATCTTAAATGTTACAAACGGCCAAATTTAGTTTGCAAAAATTTAAATGCAATCCCAATCTCTATTTACTGTCCTAGAGATTACTCTTTTCCTTACTCTCTCATTATTAATGTGTACGTACCTCATTCTTCTGCATCCAGTAACGCTTTGTTTCTTACTGGATTTTTTGCCTTGCATGAGGAAAAACCGATAAAAAAAATGAAAATAATATTTATAAAGAGTAACGTTGAAATCTCGAAAATATATAAAATTAAAGTTGTCCAACGAAAAAAATGTTCTATATATATATAAAAGTTATATATATATATATATATATATATATATATATATATATATATATATATATATATATATATATATATATATATATATATATATATATATATATATATATATATATATATATATATATATATATAATGCCTGACCGCACGACTCCGACAGCATGTCTGTCTATAGGATGGCTGGTTAAGCCCTGTTGCGGACACCTGCTCATTTGTGTTTGTTTTCATCACCCACAGAGTCCACCTCTGTTGTATACCGCAACTATGCTTAGCGGACCTTAGTTACAGTTTCTGGTAAAGAGAAAATTTTCTGGCGTAATCAGCAGTCTCAACTAAGTTTAGTAATTAATGTACGTTTTTCACTAATTACCAATTATTTTCTTTCTATCAATCTAGAAAAATTAAATAATCATATATACGAAATTATTTGAAACTGTTGCCTGCATTTTAAAATAATATTTATCTATGTATCCTTATCTTCATATGCATTTAAGAATATAGATATATAGATAAATATATAGGTAGAGGACAGATTGAAATAGATAGATAGATAGATAGATAGATAGAATATTCAGACATATATATGTAACAGAGTCAGATAAATAGATAGGTACGAATTTAGGTAGATTTTATATATATATATATATATATATATATATATATATATATATATATATATATATATATATATATACTATCTACGACTAGAGAGAGAGACAGAAATAGATAAAGAGGTGGAGAGCGATATAAAGAGATTTTGCTTCGCTCCCAAACTGTCGGCCATATTAACCTAGATTAATTGAATTTACTTCTAGAAAATGTTTGTGTGTCCATATATATATATATATATATATATATATATATATATATATATATAACAGATTCAAATAGATTATTCATACATACAAATAGGTAACAGATTCTGATAAATAGGCAACAAATTCATATATATATATATATATATATATATATATATATATATATATCTTTATAGATAGATAGATAGATAGATTACCGTACACACGAAATTAAAAAAAAAGAACTGTATCTCCTAAAATATATATATCTATGGATATGAGTAAAGTAATTTCTATCGCTATCCACATAACGTTTCTATATTCCGGCTTGTTTTTTTCCAATGTAGTTTTTTAATGCTTTGCGAAAAGGAATTCACGCCCTTCAATCCCACCGACTATGGTCTTTCACTTTGATATATACCGTGACAAGAAACATATGTCCCTACACTAGAGAAATTGTCACTTGGCAAAATTATTATGTTTATTTCTCATTGGGTAGCAGAAGCAAACATCTATTAGTTTGGTGCAAAAATAATGACGTAATAATGTCGTTTTTTGACGTTAAAGATACGTCAAAAAACGACATTATTACGTCATTATTTTTTTGCACCAACCTAATATTACATCTGCTTACGCACATTTATAGTTTGAATCGAAATATTTGTCTTTTGAAAGTTGGTGAAGATTAGGTGCTCTACGTTATTTCAGGATTCAGCTGCACGGGAAGCTTTGCATTTATGCAATTGCTTCCAGCTGCAAGCAATGTGAATGTGTCAATTCACGTTCATTTTTATTTTCGGTTTATTTTTCTAAAATTATTCTGATTGTGCCATTTTTTTTATTTGTAATTCCGTACTCTCTTACAATCGAAGGGTGTAGAAACGTTCAGTCATAACGCATATTCCTCAAGTCAAATCTACCAAATGGAACTCCTGCAGATTAGATTTCCAGAACAAAGTAATATTTGCCAAAAAAAAAATAACAATAGAAAAACAGTATTTTTATACGTCTCTCCCACATATTGCGTGATCTAAATATAATAGAGCTTGGCTTCCTTACACTGTATCTGTACTGCGTATGATTAAAAACTACATCCGCATCCAGGGTAAGAAGATAAACTGCGTCCAGCAGCAAGGCCTTGATCAGGAGCTTTTGAGGAGCGTGGAACCACCTCTTAATTGCTGGTATTCCCAGGTCAACCATGAGTCAGGGTGATAGAACCTGTTAGGGTCCCAGCTATGGGCAAATAGTTAACCCCGAAATTGAGGTAAAAAAACATTTTCAAATTATAGAAATAGGGTTTAATACTAACAATACTATCTAAAATATTCTTATCAGAAATAAATTTTTGAAGAAAAAAATATTACCAGCAATATATTTTTAAAAATAATATTACAGCTATAAATTTTTGAGGGAAAAAATATTACCAGAAATAGATTTTTGACAAAACAATATATTACCAGGAAAAAAATAGTTGTCGGTATTAAATAACCCACTGAGGTTGATATCCCGTAAAATATAAGAAACCAAACGAAACCAAACCTTACACTGCACATCTTGATTACACGAACACTATTATTCTTTTCCTATCTTTGTTTTAATCATTTAACCTTAGGCAATGCAATAAAGCAGGAACAAAGCGTTAGTGAATGTGAACAAATAAAGGAAAATATTAGGTTGGTGAAAAAATAATGACGTAATAATGTCGTTTTTTGACGTTAAACAATACGTCAAAAACGACATTATTACGTCATTATTTTTGCACAAACCAATAACATTATTAGGGATATAGGCCAATAAAAAAAATGAATTAAGAAAACAGTTGGTAACCATTGATATTGCATTTAAATTTTTGAATATCAAAGATGGCTGTAAAGCAAGAAGCTGGGAAATAGTTCCACATGCGAGAAGTGCGATAAAAAATCATTATCAAAGAAGTTACAGTTATATAGCCAATTCAACAGCGCCCTCACTTCTACCTGGAAATTATCAACTTTACGTTCAAAATGAGAATAATGAGAATCAAATTGGAATAGTGTAAGTCAAAAATGGAATATCGTTAGCCAAAATGACATACTGCCAGTTAAAATAGAATAGTAGCACAACTAGTGACGTGCCATTATCATCATCAAGCGGGCTATGAATTTTGACCTATCGCGATGAAAATGGTGTCGTCTTTGGGAAGCCACGTAACTTAAGGTCAACCCAGTCCTTGTGGAAATCGTACATACGATCCGATACGGGGAAAAATGGTCGATTCAATATATCACTCCTGTAATGACCTGTCTCCTTCTATCCACGACCTTTTAAAAACTCAGATCAGGCCGAAAAAGGAGTGCTGTTGCTTTCAAATCTCCAGAGAGTCCAAAAACCTCTCTGCGTGCTTGAGAGCGATGAATTATTTCCCACTCCACAACAATTTTCCCACAGACAAAACATCACAAGCTTACCGCAGCCTTATCGCTATTTCTAAGGAAAGTGTTAATATGAACTAGATTCCTCATTTTAACCTTCACGGCTAAGATCCGTCATGTCACGTAGATTGTAAAGAATCACACTCATTCATTTCATATTCCATTAGTGAGATGTAAGTTTCACTCGAGCAACGAACTGCTACATAGTACAATCGACTCCCAAGAGGATGCTTCCCCGATCACTACAAAATGATCAAGTCTAAGGTTAACAGTTATCTTTCCCACGTATTCCATAAACTGTGAACTTTATTCTCTAGCCCTTTAAGTCTAGTGTCTCTCCGGCTTTGTATAGGATGAAAAAAATCAAGTGAATGATACTAAAGAAAAAAGAATTTGGCCAATTAAAATTGCATGCTAGGAATCAAATGTGAATAAAAAACATTAATTAAAAATCGGACTATATCGACACAATTTTTTTTTTTAACAGACTATATATACATAATTCTTTCTTACAAAGAAGACTGAAATATGCGAAGTTTGAAGAAAGTAAATAAAAAATGGGACATACTACGTAACCTGCGATAACTATACACAGGGAAAAGAGTTGCCAGTGCTTATTCACTGGTAACTTTTACACCCGCAACAAGAAAAAACAATTGCTAGAAGAATACAGAAAATAAACGACGCCGAAGAGGTAAATACTCTGCAAAATAAAAAGGGCAACAATTAAAGTGAATATCTCAAAAAATAAAGCATGGGCATGAGACTAATAAACTAGCTAAGAAAAAAAAAGCTTCATCTGAGTTCGGTATCGAAACGAATTACGCCTCCTTCACCGAAAACGACAAACTCGGCCTGGCTCTTTTCGCACAAACTAAACTCACCCGATTTACCCACTTTACAAGGGAACCTACAGTGTTGTTCGATAAAAGTGACTCACCTGATTTTTATTTTTACTAAATGTTCTCTTCTCTGATGAAACGAAAGTTGAGCTAAATTCAAAGGATAAGCGATCTAAAATCCGAAAAAACAAGCTTTGAAAGCTCTTTGAATTTAGCAGTAAGTACTGTCAAGTATCCGTTCAGTATAATGTTCTGGGGATGCTTTTCTTTTCATGGAACTGCTTTCTTAAAACCTATTGAAAAGACCTTCAGGAGCGAGCAGTACAAGATAATTTTAGAGTCTTGTCTGCTCCCTTCTACTGAAAGGGTGCAAATCGACTCACCCAGCTCATTTTTATGCAGGATAATGCTCCCTGTCACAAATCAAAATTGATGAAGGAAGACTTTGATGAGAAGCAGTTGAGTGTTATGACATGGCCGCCACAATCTCCTTACCTCAACCCTATAGAAAACTTATGGAGCATTATAAAGTACAGGCTCTCGAGAGAGGATTTGAGCAACAAAGAGTATTTGATTGTGAATTTCATATCCGAATGGAATTCAATGCTTGGAGATGAGATTTGCCAAAACCTAATCAAGTCAATGCCAAAAAGGTTGAAAAGGTTATTCAAAATAAAGGAGGATCCATAGATTATTAAATATTTTGAACTATATTACCTATTATAATTAAATTATACCTCTATTATTCTTTATTTAAAGCTGCTCGGTTATGTTTCTATTGATTACTAGTTGCAGAAAATAAGTGATCACTTTTTTTGCACAGAGTTTTTCCCTAAATCTCATTTATATCCAAAATTATAATTATCAATAGAATACCTTAGGGTGAGTAAACTTTTTTACTAGGTGGGTGGGAAAGGGGTCTTTATATTGGTAAGATTAAAAATTAGCTTCACCCCAAAAACAATAGGCGAAAAAAATTTTACGGAAAAAAGTAAGGTGAGTCACTTTTATCGAACAGCACTGTATTTTACAGCCAGAGCAATCTTTAAACAATCTCATTCATTTCCATTCTGATTAGAAACTTTCCGTTGGAAACCTTATATTTCCATTTTGATGGAATAATTCTCATTCTTTTTCACGCTATTTCATTTTGAATGATAATATAGATATTTTGGAGAGAAAAAAAAGAATTGTTATAGTTTTCAATGTTACATATTTCAAATAATTGCTTGAACCACATCATCAAACTTTATGGTTTCGTAGGTTTTCCAACAATTGTAATAAAATATACCCGCGTATTATGATTGAGTCAGTGACGTTTAATGTGTTGGTTATCATTGAAAAATATCGATATAATTAAGATTACTATAAATGCGAATTTTTCCTTTATTTTGACCAGTAAAACCTGTACTAAAGAATGTTTTTTCTTCAAAATACTTAGCGTCAAATAAGTCAAAATATTTCTTAAAAGTAGTACACTTGACTAATTACATTGTGATGACTATAGCGCACGTGTCTTAAAGAACTTCGCGATCTACAAGCAATAGTAAACTAATTCTCTGCGAATGCTATCCGAAAATCAATATCGCATCTATATATTTCTTCAACAGTAAGAATAACATTAGCAATACGTACAATTAAATTATTGCAGAATACGTGCTTTTCAAAGTTCTATAATGGTGTTGTAGAATACCTACGGACGATAATGCAGTTGGAGATTCGTCTCCAGCTGTGCTGGTCAAACTCTATGCCACCGGACTGAGAGAATCCCCAGACGAGGATATGTCGAAAGCCAGAGTCTCGTCTCGGGGAACAGCTAGCCAACCCCGTTTATACGGGGTCTACTGGGAATTTTTGGTCGATTCTAAGGACTTGGATACCTTACATTAAATTCGACCTCGTGCCACATCTGACCGCCTGGGATGGTTGGTAGCTATCATACAGTTAGAGTTTCATTGTGGAATTCATTTGACTCACTTCTAGCAGTTGACTACATCTTATACGCGCCGCTGGCGAATCTTATATGTGTTGTTCGTGTCTTAAGTATTATCGTTCATTACCAACCTTCGTGTGATAATTTTATTAAGTAACCTTCCTTAGGTTACAACAAATAGTTCCTAATCTTGTTTCGCTAGATGAGTGTGAGTTAGGTTCTCACTGAGTGACCCATACTTTCGATTTTGGTGTCACATCTTAACTACGTTTATTAAATCTCGATATTATAGCAGAATAGACATTGCAGAAAATCAAAGAGACCAGATAAACTAGGAGGTTGAATTATATATCTGGGCAGCCTATCAAATACGGTAATTGTAGCATGTAAGGAACACACCGTGCCCCTCATATCTGGGGCTGGTCGAGAGTAACGGACGATATACTGAAGCAAATACAGCATAATGCTAAATTATAAATGTTTCTCTTGTGGTATGATTAACCGGCACACACACTTCATTATATTTAGTCATTTGATTCATTTTTTTTTGGGGGGGGGGTCACGTGATTAGTGACGCGTCGGTCTTCGTCGACGCCCATGTTGCTGAAAAGAGAGGGCGTGTCCTCTGATTCACGATGGTGAATGTCGCGTCATAACTAGCCTATGAATGTCTGATGTATATTTTTATTGTCACCTAACAAGATATTTGCATACGCCATCTTGACACCTACTTAATTTTCATTCACTTCCTACATTTTATGACAGCATCTGACACATACTTTTAATTTAGCCACGTATGCTATTGATGAAATCAAAAGTAACCTGATTTGTATGTAATTAGACAGTCGCATATATAGATAACTTGTCGTTTCAATTCCGCACATGTAATTTCAGTAACTCACCCGCATCTTTATCGATTTCTTAACACTCATTGAGACACATCTATAATGATACTTACTGATAATACCTTCTTCCTTTGAACTAATTTTATTCCGCCATTTTGTCTCAGTATATTTCATTGCACACAGAATTCTATCATAGAAAACGCTTATTTTATGAGAACTGAAGCAAATCCTTGGTGTCTCAAATGAATTAAACTGTCAGTCACAGGCAGATTTTTGATTCCAAATCACATTAAATGAAGTTTTTATGCAATTACCAAAAATAACTTTATCTCTATCTTTTTATTGCTTCTAACGATATTAACCTATTTCTTAATCCATTGCTTTGGTTTCGGAAGACATCTTTCGCTAACCCAATCTGCTTTTGAATTTCACTGACGCATTTTCTGTCTTCTGTTAATGTGCTTCCCAGATATCTAAATTCTTGAACCTGCTTGATTTCGTTATCTCCAATTTGCAGTTTGCATGTTGGGCAGTTCCTTTTGCTAACGACTGTGCATTTAGTCTTCTTGCAATTGATGCATATTCTTTTCTTTACACTTTACTACATTCTGTAGTAACCCTCGTACTTTACTTCTGTGTCTGCTATAAACACTGTCATCTTCATATTCTATGTTAAGATTATAGCCACAAATAATGTATCCTTCTAAGTCTTCCAATTCTTTCCGAATCGCCTGCATGTATAGGTTGAAAAGTTCTTTTGCACTTGAGGTTTAGTCCTTTCTTCTCGCTTTTCCTCACTTCCTTTCCTGCAGTTTCCTTTCGCTGTCTACTCTGAAAACTGTGTCATCTGCATATTGCTAAATTTGTGGTCGCTAGTAATAAATCATGGTAGGACTTCTAATTCTCTCAGAATGTCATTGGCTGAAAAGTTAAAATAATAAAATAATAAGAAAAGAATAAGAATGGTGCATTCCTAGATATGAACAGATGAGCGATAAATGTCTATCCAGAGAAATTGAATAAAGGGTTCAGTTCAAAATTCGCATGAGGTTACTCGGATCGACGTATATTTGAAGAAGACCAAAAAGCAAAAACCAAATCTCGAAACGTTTTGATAACAAAAATCAGGCCATTATACCGAATTCAAATAATGTAAATAATGATAAGTCTTTCGGTCAGAGACTCGGAAAGACATTTTTTATATTATTTGGTAGATGGAGAATTATGACATAATTACAGTGATAACATTTGAAAACACTTATATACCGTACCTATGAACACTACTGCGTATGTTCCAATCCTCATAAATACGTTGAACACTATTGTAAGTGCGAGTAATATCCTACGTAAGCTGACAGCCTGAGCTGGCAGCGTTTTAAGGTCTTGCCCTGTGGAACTCCCTACACTAAAGGGGAGGTAGACAGATACACGAACCCGCGTATGCAGGGTCTACAGGCAATTTTTCCCCGAACCCACTGCCTCGGCATTACCCACATTAAATATGGCCTTGTGCCGCATCTTACCCGGGGAGGTAGACAGATAACCAATCCCGCGTATGCGGTGTCTACGAGCAGATTTTCCAAAGCTCACGGGCTCAGATTTCATCACATTAAATTAGCCCTTCAGCTGCATCTTTTTTGTGTGTAGACAGGTAAATATCGTAATATGTTGTCTAAGTAGTCGATTATTAGCAGTGGTTTACCTACTTGACGCCGCTGGCGTGTATTGTATTGCCTTTATATTATAAAGATTACTATTTGATTTCCAACCTCCATTTTGGTTATTCCTCATTCAGTAAACTTTTCTAGGTTACAACAAAAACATTTCACATAAAATCTTTAATTTTATATTCTTCAATAAATTATGCTTGTATATTTTACTACTATTCACAAAATGCAAGGCCCAAGTGCCACTGAAGGTAGCGGGTTATTGAATTAGGCAATACGATAACTTTTGAATCTCGACGAGAAGAGGTTAAAATTTTAGTGATAGGGTGCTGGTCATTTCGGGAGTCTGTAACGGTTCTTGGAATTTCAATTTTACGAGTGGAATACGAAGGAAATGACGAGATATTATGACCTTTTTTTAGATTTTTAAAGTTTGACGTGGAGGAATTAATAAGATTAGCTCCTCAGAATATTTTCCACGGAAATAACTCTACAATGGCGAGAGTCTTGCGGCATTTCATTTGTGGGATAGTGCATATAAGGTGGAAAATAATTCATCACCTACAAAGTCACGTAGACGCTTTTGAGCTCTTTTATGATCAGAAAATGAACATACAGCATTACGAGCCCGGATATGCAGCAAAGATCTATTCTTGGTCTAATTTTATTCTTTTAATTAAGGAACCGACCATGTTTCCAGCCTCTTTAAATATTGATCTTAATAATAAGTTCCACTTTAGGACTGGAGGGAAATTGTCCCAAGCAAATTTTAAATCAAGAAACGTCGTTTGATAGTATAAAGGCTGTCACGTCTACACAAATAATTAATACCCTCTCCGGTGGCAAAAGCTGTTGATGGCGCCAGGGGCAAAAGTGTTGCCTTAGCCACAGAAACTGTGTTACCTCCCCTGGTTGGCGCCTTTATACGATGTATATAGAAAAAAAATCTTTCATCGTATCTGGTGAAAATTTAATGGATATTTTGTTGCAAGGTGTTTAATTACAATATGATTTTGTTAAATGTTCGGTAATTAATGAAAGCTTGTAGCCAAATTATATTAGAATTTCAAATTTTATATTTGGTAACATTTGAAGAATTACTATTATCTAAGTTCTTAATGTGCGGCAAAGAAACTTGTTCTGAATTTAGGATATTCTCCAAGGACAAAGTATTGATATTCTGTCAAAGACACACCGGTTTTACATGGCCCACGTGAAACTGACATGATCAAACTCTTTGAATGTTTGACGTTAACGTTAGAATAGGAAACTGATTTTCTTTTCGTGTTTCTCTAAGTCTTTTTTTTTTCCTGGAATATACGCAATGAAAATACGAGTCATCCGGTTCAGTTAGATAGAAGAAAAAAAAAAAGGAAAATGTATCGGAACAACATCAAAAGTAGTTACTAACTTTGAACCGAAAATACTTTTTATGAATTATACATTTACCAATGCAGACAGAATTATCATAAACTGTTATCAAAAAAGTTTCAATTACATTCATAATTATTAACTTACAACTTACACGCAACAAAGATGTCATCCTACAGAATGCCATAGACAAGTGAGTTACGAGCAAGTTTTACAGAGAAGAAGGGACACTATTTCAAATTTGGTACTTCTTGAAGATATTAGGTTGGTGCAAAAATAATGTCGTTTTCTCACATATGTTACTATGTGAGAAAACGACATTTTTTACACCAACCTAATAGTATGAGAAAGGACGGGTTGGCATATTTAAACCTCAACAGGTATACTGAAGGTCAGGAGCTTAGAAGGGACACTATTTAAAATCGAAAATAGTCATTTGATATTTCTTGGAGATAATATGAGAATAGGCAGATTGGCATATTTAAACCTCACCAGGTATACTGAAGGTCAGGGGCTTAGAAGGGACACTATTTCAAATCAGAAATAGGCAGTTGATATTTCTTGGAGATGGTATGAGAATCGACGGGTTGGCAAATTTAACCCTCAACAGGTATACTGAAGGTCGGGATGTTAGAAGGGACACTATTTCAAATCAATTATAGACATTTGATATTTCTTGGAGATAATATGAGAATGGGCTGGTTGGCAAATTTCAACCTCAACAGGTATACTGAAGGTCGGGCGGTTAGATGGAAGCAATAAAGCAACTTGTGTTTTTGAGTTACGTAGAAATGGTAAAATTTCAAAACATGCTTAGAGATAGAAGAAGCCTGATATTGCGAAGAAACTATCTTAGGCCAATTCTTGGCGGAACAGAGTACTTAAATGACGAACTGGGGCGCGTTCTTGTTAGCATTTATCGCATAGAATTGTAAAAGAAACATCTAGGTAATTGCTCAAGGCTTTTTATGAAGACTGTCGGACGAAGTTTCCAAGAATTAAAGATAAAACCCATTTTTTTCTGACATATAAATCACCTGCCAATATTCCGGCATGACATTAGAAAGACCTGTTTTAATTAATCTTGTTAAGGGGTGCAATAGTGAGATGAGGAGTTACAAGAGGAGTTTCAGGAATTAGCATTCGTGCTAGGTGAAAACATGCATTCCTTACACGGAGACTGAACTCAAGAGATCAAACTTGAGTATGTCTCTCAAAAGTTGTTCACATTATAGTAAAGAAATATGTACAAATAAAGTTACTAATATCTCTATTTTAATCAAAGATAAAATCACATTGGAATAGTTTCTAAACAAGTTAGCGCCTCTAAAGTGAAAAAAAAGGTTATTATAAAGATATTAGTGAGGAAAACATAACTTTATAAATTTTAAAATAGGTTAAAATAAACAAAAATTATAAACATTAAAATATCAAAAATAAGAACATGGTTTTAGAGATAGCACAAAAAGCGATTGAGAAGAGAGTATCAGAATTTGTAATTTAAAAGATAATTCGTGAAAAAATAGTAATATAGAATACAGAAATATTTGGAAAATATAAGTATAGCTCATTTTGCCAAAAACGTGGAATCAAAGCCAAGAGCTTAATGGAGTGACATCCATCAGCTCCATTATAAGAAAGATGTATATGAACATTCATGTAAAAAGGTTATATGAAAAGAAATAAGAAAGCAGAGAAAATGATAGGAAATTCGAAGAAAGACAAACCTTACAAAATCAATGAAGAAAAATTGACAAATATTATAGAATGTCAACAGGCACATATCAACATGTAAAGCATCATTTCTTCAAGTATGGTGATTTTCCAAGCGTAGCTTAGATGTGGCACAAGGCCGAAAGTATGAGGCACCCAGTGAGGATCGAACTAACTACGCAGCCGTAACAGATCAAACAAGACAAGCTTTTTTAACTATTACACCACGTCGAGGCTCCCAAGTGATTTTCCAAGCGTAGCTTAGATGTGGCACAAGACCCAAAGTAGGTGGCAACCATTGACGATCAAACTCACTACTCAGTAGTAATTATTGCTAGCGAAACAAGCTTGCTAACCATTACAGTCTTGAGGAGCCCTATCATTTATTCAAGAATAAATGTGATATTACGATAATTATATATATATCATTATATATATCATTATATATATATATATATATATATATATATATATATATATATATATATATATATATATATATATGTGTGTGTGTGTGTGTAAAATAAACCCTAAAGAGCCAGAAAGTAGCTTCCTACGTAGATTTAACCGAAACGGTTTAGGTGAAACCTAGGTAAGTAGTTCTTGTCTCTTTTGGGTTTATTTTATTTATTTTTGCTTTGCTTAATGCACTGAGCACTCTATTTTTTAGCATAGATACTTGCATGATTTTTTTTCTTCTTTGCACTGGAAACTTAAGGCACTAGACGATTTTTTCGTCCTGTTTTGGACATTTTGACTTCTTTCTTTTTCTTCCAATTTTTCCTCGGATTGAAATTTGTTTTGTTATGCTTGCAATTTATGCTATCCGAGGTTTATTATCAACCGAATATATATATATATATAGGCAGCAGATATTGATTCATTAAAAACATCTTATTTTTATATTAATCCTTTCAATTTGTTTGATCATTTTCTTCATGTCAATATAAAAATAATTAAGGAAATATGAAATTCATCAATATACTATACTACTAAAACAAAAACTAAAACTTCTCCAGGCTCTCTATATCAAAATCAACCAAACAGCACACAGAATTTATTACGAATATAGCCGCAAAATATTAACTGCATATAACATTGAATGCCATTTTATATTTCCACCAATTTCCGGCTAGCTTCCTTATATTGAAACGCTTGTTATACGGGAAAAGACACAGCAACAACGAATAAACTTAAAATTTAAAAATAATTACAGGGCGTGTTCGGGCGTGTTTTTAGAAATCGGGATAAACGAAGGAATGCAGATTTTATCTCATGTACAATAAGTTTACCTAGGTAGTTGATCCCAGAAGATAATCTTGGAAAAGTTCAAAAGTATTTGGGTTAACAAAAGCTACGGCGCTGCCCTTGATGAATTTCATATTAACATCAAGAAAATGGTTAGGCGAGAGGGAACGATCAGTATGAAATAGGTAAACACAATATATCTATATTATTGGATGTAACACACACACACACACGCACACACACACATACACACACACACACACACACACATATATATATATATATATATATATATATATATATATATATATATATATATATATATATATATATTAGTAGTAATCTTGTAAGTATAAGAAAGTATACTCGTTCGGAAAACCTTCGGTGTTGTTTTGATTTGCAAATAATACCAAAGGGAAAAAAGGTATTAAAAAAAAGAGCAAATAACATGTACGTTAGCCGAAAATAATCGTCTAGCATGCAAGTCCAAAGCCCAAAGATAAAAAAAAAAAAACTCGATACGATTAGGCAAATAACTCAATAAAGTGTTCGATACAATAAGTAAAGCAGACCTAGTTAAACATAGAGAGCCAGAAAAACCTGGCTCTCTAGGTTTAACTATATATATATATATATATATATATATATATATATATATATATATATATATATATGATAGATAGATAAAGATATAAATATGCATGTAGATATATGGCCGAAACCTACTTGATTTAGTTATAAAAAGTGAATTTGTCCTATATTTTATTTTCTTAAGTAAAGATTGGTTGATTGATTGAACCTATGGTCTATCAGCCCTTTTCAGGTTATTTAAAGACAGATATTATTTTTAGATTATACGCTTTTTGCTGGGCTGAGGAAATAAAAATGATTTAAAGATACAAGTCTCACTAATTAAACCATATCAAATTTTATTTTCCAAATCTTAAATAAATATCAGTCCTCATCTTATGTCTCCTTAATTCCTATTGTTTTATTGACTTCTCTCCGTAACATTTTTCTAAGATTCTTTCAAACTGACTAAAACTTTTTGTTTTAGTGATTTTATCCCCTTGGTTGGGATGAAACGATTTAATTCACATACAAAAGCGTAGTAAATTTTCATGTCTTTCTGGTAAAAACAAATCATATTAAACATCAGTTTCGTATGTGCCATGCGTGGTACACGCTTAGGCGATGATGTAACTTTCGATACATGACTGACGAGGCAGATTATTTTTCTCGCAGTAGGTTGTCATTTCTTGCTGCGGTAGACCAGTTGCCATCAAATGCTATAGAACCCTGTCTGTCCTACCATTGACCCATATCTGGAGGATGAAGAATAGGATTCCTACCTTTCCCAAGGGTAGTTGTACATAAGTGAATATAATGCATTTGACTGGAATTCGGACTAGGCAATTTACAATAATTTACTAGAAGAACATTATTTTATTTTTACAGTTACGTTCCCAAAATACAAGGCCCTGGAACCACTCAATATAGAGGGTTACTGAATAATGTTATATGGACGTAAGAAATGGAGGTTAGAAGAGCTGCTTATCATGTTATGCTGGAAAAGGGACTTGAAGATGTTCAGGTAGCTGTTATCAGGAAAACAGCCTATTGAAAGATAGTTCCACATATTAGCACTTCTAAGAATTATCGAAGAGGAATTTTTTACTAATGAAGGGTATAAGAATGATTCGTCCCTGTCTGCGAGGTATGGCTGTCTTAGGTTCAAATATTAGAACTGGTGAAACTAAGGAATGTATTTCGCCTGAATATTTGCCATAGCGTAGTAAGAGGTTTGGAATATTCGTCTGTAGGAAAGCAGTTGCATGATGGGAAATGAGCTAAGTTTTACCTTCAATATTAATGGACCGGACAAGTCCGGTTTTATTATATCTAATAATGAGATATATCTACAGAGAGTTGTGAAACTTGCATATTTCGGACGGCCTGTTAATTTACTGGGAATCGCATGTTGATTTTCTGTAAATATTCATTGTTCTTTGAAGTTCTAACAGAAAACGGTAAATACAAAACTGAAATCCGAAAAGGCATTGGGATAGCAAATGATGCATTCCAAATCTTAGCGGAATGTTAAGAAACGAAAAAAAAAAAAATTCGTTAGAAGGAAATAAAAGAGTATAGAACAGTTACGTGATATCAGTCCTCCTATATACCATTGACTGCTGGACAATCGCCTCAAAGTTGAAAAAGGTACGTGAAGCAAGAGAAATGTGGTTCTAGAAAGATGCGGAGGATACCAGGAACCGAATATGTGAGCAACGACGGAGTTTTAGAGAAAATGGAAACAAAAAGAAAATATATACTTAACATCAGGAAAAGAAGATAGTTGACATCTCTAGGGCATATTAGGAGGAAAATTTGGGAGCAGTAGTGACAGAGAAAAACAACGCAACATATATCTAGTAAATAAATGGCGAAACACTATTTAGGAGAAATAAAAAGAAAAAAATTACTAGGAGCTACGTAGGACAGGAAATTGTGGAGAGTCATGATCGCCTACGTTCTAAAGAAAAATATTCTTTCGATGCCCCATATATCTTTCGTTTATCATATTGTGTCAGAGTTTCTAGAAATTAATAAAAAAAAAAATACATTTCTGTTGGCAAATTCCTAAGGCTATGCAAATCGGCGATTGACATGAATCCCTTTGTAAATAATAAAAAAAAAAAAAAAAATAAAACCATATAAATCTCGTAAAAACCTCAAGAGAAACAGCGTCCTTCTAAGGAAGTGAACTGAAAGCCATAGATATTGAAATGTGATTCCTTCTTAGTTTGTTACCATAACAACTGACACGTGACGAGGAAAGAACTAGCGTAGGTGAAACGAAGGTTGACAGGTGCTTAGTGTTTTGGACGAGATCTGGGATTTCCAAATGGATTCTCTTGTACAAAATTACCGAAGGAAAGGAAAAATACATCAGTGAAAACGTTTGCTCCGCGCACTTCGGATTTGATAAGCTAGCATGTGTTTGCATAGATATAAACATGTAGTCAGATATTGAGCCTTTTCATTTTCGAAAAAAAAAAATCCCGTTAACTTTACATACACACACGCGCGAACGCACGCAAGCACACACATATATGTATGCCTCTCTCTATATATATAAGTGTAGACACTTAGATGAAAATCGAGTGGTATCAGTTTATTTAATGATTGATTTCGTTCAAGCACGAAACCAACTGTCCTCACTCGGTTTTGACCTCAGTATCCACTATTATATTTGCACTCGCCTATCCCTGTTACTGAACACATTTAGACATAAATATATCCTTTCATACGTTACACACGCACGCACACACACACACACACACATATATATATATATATATATATATATATATATATATATATATATATATATATATATATGTTGCACATTGGATACGGAGATTATTTTCTACGTATGAGGATACAGCAACTCAGATTATAATTGTGAAGGCGTGTGCAGAACCAATCACACTATCTGTAAATGCGTCACAAGTTCCCAAGACGACGCTTCTAAAGTTTTGAATAAGAGGTGCCCTTCTCCTAGATCGTTTGCAAGGGCTGGTATGTATCCATACCTTTTCCAAAGGTAAAAAAAAAAACAAAAAATAAGAAAGTGAATATAACTTCGAAAATATTAAGAAAATATCAACAAAATTTAGAAAAAAAAGTAACAGGGCGTCTAGGCAAACACGTGTATCAACTAAAGTATATTGTGTAAATTAATAAATTATATATATATATATATATATATATACATGTGTGTGTGTGTGTGTATATATATATATATATATATATATATATATATATATATATATATATATATATATATTAGGAGGCACGCCCAAACACACTAACATACGCACACATTTATATATTTTCGGTCCATAGTGTGTGGTGTCATGAACCCTTTCACACCAAGGCCACTATAAACAGAAGCAAAGGTTGGATGACTCGGCTACCTTCGTTTTTGAAACAAAATCTTAGATAACCGTGCAGCAATTGCGTCCAACATGAAACAACCTGTCGCCTCTGAGTGTTGACTTCAATATTCACTTATATATATATATATATATATATATATATATATATATATATGTGTGTGTGTGTGTATTGTAAAGGGAAGAAACAGTATTCTGAATTGATAATTTGGCATTTCAAAAATCAAAAATTTCAGAGAATGATATAATTCGTAACGTCCCCATACCTTTCCAATTGGTTTTAAATAAATTGTTGAGTAAGTTGTTGTAGTAACATCGCCATAAATTCTCATGTACCCCAACTAAAATACAATGTATCTACAATGTGGCAAGCAAGCTCCATGCTCTCTGGAATTTATATTTTTGCGAATATTCCATGATCGGTGCAACAGTCTTTCGACACTTGGTGGTGAGTATCGGTTTTGAAAAACAGTTGCAGGTTTCCCAAAATATTTCAATACCGACAGGTTGCACGCCACTCGATATATGAACTGAAACACTACCATCTTTTTACCGTTAGATGATGCACGATGGTAAAAGAAAACGAACGTTTACAAATACATACACACATATATGCTCACTCGTGTTTTAAGAAATACGAATACATACACACGCACGTATACATGCATGTAGGCATGTATGTATGTATGTATGTATGTATGCATGTATGTATGTATGTGTGTGTCTCTGTGTGGGGATTTCATTTGATCAAATTTTCAAATACAAACTTATAACGATAAAAAACACTGAAGTAAACACAGAGGTTTATTGTAAACAACTTTGCTACACAAAGAACGTCAAATCTAGTGAAAGTTCTTGGAAAAGAAATCTCTGAAAATCCATTGAGGATCGTGAGCCATTAGGAAAGCACTTTCAAGAAAAGATAGGGAATTTCAAAAGAAATTTCTTTCTGCTCTCTTCAAAATATGCAAAAAGCTTTTTTTTCGTTTGGTGATTAAGCAATATTACTCTCTCAGTTTATATATATATATATATATATATATATATATATATATATATATATATATATATATATACACATATATAACGTATATATATATATATATATATATATATATATATATATATATATATATATATATATATATATATATTTGAACATTATGTCCTGAATATTCGAGAAATCATTTTTAAGAAAAATATAGACTGTCAGACGAGATTCCAACCTTCGCCAGTAATAGGAGAAACCATTTTAGATCCGACGTGCTTATATCGATTCAATCTACCAAATATACACTAGAATGACGCTTAAACTGATACAATATCTCGGATTAATAAAGAAAAAATCAATTACTTCTTTAGAAAAGTGTTTGTTTACGTTTGGATTCGAAACTGAGAAAATATATTTGGTTTGCAGAGGGCTCTCTCTCTCTCTCTCTCTCTCACACACACTCTCTCCCTCTCTCTGTTCTCGGGTTTAAGCCGTTCTTGTTATTAGCTTGGTGCAAAAATAATGACGTAATAATGTCGTTTTTTGACATATCTGTTAACGTCAAAAAACGACATTATTACTTCATTATTTTTGCACCAACCTAACAGAACGACGTAAATCCGAGTTAAAACCCATTTTCAAAATAGAATCACATATTAAAGCATTAAACAGGGATTTAGGTTTACTCAAAGTATACCAAAAACTATCATTGGAATTCGGCGTTCCAATTAACAATCTGGAGCCTTTATCCAAACTAACAACCGCACTTCCAAGATTACATCAGCTGGTATTACTCAACTGGTCACCCATTTAGTTACTGACCAGGCCGAACGTTGCTTAACTTCGGTAATATTACGAGAGCCGGTGTTTCAACGTTATTCGGCTGTTAGTCTTTGTCACCTTGAGAACCGTTCTATGCAAAAAGACTTTTACATGGTTTGTCCGTCCTCAAGAACTTTTAAAATCACCAATTTCTGTACAAGATTAGAAATTTTCAATAGTCCTGAGTGTGACGATAAAGTACATCCGACAGCAATGTCTCTGATTTGGAGATTGGAGTTTTTAAGGTGCGTTGAAACAATTCTTAAATGCTGTTTTCCCTGGCACACATTAACTGCTGGTGATACAACTGTTAGAGTCGCAGCTATGGGAAAAATGTGAAACCCCTTACAAAAAAAAAATAAATAAATAAATAAATAAATAAAAACACTATAAATAGATAAATACATTTTTATTGTAAAAATATTATCAATGCATTTGTATATAAAAATACTAATAATAACTATTTATAGTAGAATTACCAACAATACGTTTACTCTAGTGGAAAGCATAGAGTTGTGTTCAAAATATTTAGAATTTGACATTAAAGAACACATATAGTTTAATATGTCGCTAGTCAAATGTAACCAACATGAAATAACACTTTCATGACATTAATCCATATAATATCACAGAATTTATTAAATCAAACTGGAAGATTGGATACATGAGGCTTCTTCAGGACGTTAGCGATCATGATTCTCCAAAATTTCATATCTGTTGTAAAATTCTTAAGAGATTGTGTCTTTTGCAATCTCTCCTAAAGATTTGTATCTAAACCAATACTCATTAAGTGTTAAATATTCCAAGCTCTCTTTTCTCATTGATACCCTCAGCTCAGTAATCTTCTCTCTGTTTCTAACGAGATTTTGCTGTTTCTTTTAACTTTGGTTATCTCAATAAAGGCCAATGTGCCGTTTGATTTCGCTTTACGCACTTTCAATCCTCTGTTTAAATACTCTCCAGATATATAAAATTTACTATTTGCTTGATATTGGTATATCGAATTTGAAAACTACATGTTAGAATTTTCCTAGTGCTGACAACAAGACTTTCTGTTTTCTTGTGGTTGATGATTATTCCTTACTTATCGCTTTCCTTCATTACATTCTGTTGAAAGAAATCAGTCTAAATATCAAAATTTAACACTTTGAGCCCCGACTACCGCTTTACCGGTGGTAGATAAAAAGGACGGAACGCCCAGCAGCCGGTTGAAAAGTGGTAGAGAAAAATGACTTAAGCCCAACCACCAGTTGAAAAATAGTAGAGAAAAATGACTTAAGGCCCAGCTACCGGTTGAACGGTAGGGAAAAACTCGTAACTACATTTATACTGATTTTCCAAGCGTAGCTTAGATATGGCACAAGGCCGAAAGTATAAGGCACCAAATGAAGATCGAAATCGCAATTCATAGTCGTAATTGTTCTAGCGTGACAAGCTTGCTAAGCATTACACCACTTCGAGGTGACCTCTCGTAACTATTTTTATATCTACTGTGAACATTACATACAAATTATTTGCGAATTTTGAATCAGAAGCTCAGGCAGAAGGGTTAAAATTATCCAGGAACGCAGAACTCAAAGGGTTAAACAGGAAAAGTAAGCTCAGATCTAAACCACAACATTAAGAATTATTTCTATCTGGTTGGTTTAAAATGAATTATGTAATTATTTCATTCAAATATTCAAGAGGTGAAACGCTAAGATTATCAAGTGGCATAATACTTCCATTTGTCCTGTGATCGTCTGTAAGTGTTAGAATCCCCTTAAAATATGCAATTAAAAATAGAAATACCAATTCAAATGACTATGTCTCTGGAACGTCTTTTTCACACAAAGGACGCTAACGATTTCCGCTGACACGAAGTGGAAAGATTATATTGAATTTCTAGTTACACAGTTTCTTTTTGTTTTTTGGGGTTTTTTGGGGTTTTTTTTTGTTCAAATCAGAATCTATCTTTCACATTTTTAAGTCTACGATTCGTACGATATGCATTGGATATTGCTGTCGCATCTGGTCTGGTTCTCCTATCTAGTTACAGATTTTTGATAAAATGCAACAAAAAATCTACAGTGTTATTGAACCTAACCTGACACCTCGGTTTTAGTCACTTTCTCAGCGATATAAAGTCGCTTACTTTTGTCTTTTCTATAAAGATTTTTTTTCTGCTAACTGTTCTGATGAACTTTCCTCTTTAGTGCTCTTGTGGTCTTGTTAGGGCCAGAAATAAAACCAAAAGAGCGGGATTGAGTTAAGCAAATATATTTACAGAAACAGTAATATAAAAACGAGAGTGTTACAGCAAGAATATTCGGTCCGTTTGTCTGAGCTGACTGCTGGAAACTTCACCCTTCAAAGGGCAGTACCTGCTCCTATTTATAGCTGGGAAAGTCCATGCGTGCGTCGGTAAATTACTATAACAGATGCCTAGAGTGATATTCAGCGTAGTATTAGATGAGCGAAAAAGTATCATTATTTTAAAGATGGCTAGATGTAACCGTATGTTCTATACTAATCGTTTCTTTTCCTGGATTCTCGCTTATGGAATTTATTCCAGCTTCCAGTCAACTTTGATCTTCAAAAATTTATATGAAATGCCAATGTTTATCTTCTGTCTAATTAATTCCTGTTCGGTTATATTTCTCTCTCTTTAATGATGTTTTATTTTTCTTATATTCTGTCACACACTTAACAATTTTATTGCCTTTCCTGGGGTGAAATGATTAAATAAAATACAGTAATTTTAAAACGCGACATCACATATATAGTCAGAGGACTCTTTATTTATTGTTGTGGATTCTGGGATGAAATCCGGTCTCAATTGAACGCAGGAATGAAATATAGCATATAAATGTATTGACGTAATAATACAATTGGTAATACGGTTAGTAGATCCAGAAATGCGGTTAGTAGCAATAATAATATATATATACAGTCTGGGAAAGTCAGTATCGAAGTATGATGTCCTTCTGAATCTACGTGCTCGCAACTGTGACTCCTACAAAGCGGTTACCTCACACTCTCACTCTCTCAGTGTCTCACTCCATTACCTCCTGGGTATTCACCGGCAGCAGTACAAGTACACACTGGGCGAGTCCACTTGTATGAAAAAAAGCGGTGGAATCCTTAACATTCATCTACCTAGTAAAGCTGCAACTTGAAGTAATTAAGCGAGACAAATATAAGATTAGGCAATATCTCAAAAGAAAAATACTTGAAAAAAAAATGTTGCTATCGTATTGTTAAAACTCGGGCCAATATTATTAGTGGCAGGGTAAATGGTGGCATGCTTTATAACATATCGTAGTTATGACGCAATAAAGAAAAACATGGAAGGAACAGCACACACATTGAATAGAATTAAGCGAGAATGATAAGGAAAAAACAGCATCGAAAAAAAGTTTTGCTAAAGAAATGAATAAAGAAATGAATCTGAAATGAAAAAAAAAATTGAAAATGAAAGAAGGCAATATGGCGAAGTATTGGCTTTTTGTAAACAAATGCAACATTCTCAGGCAAAACGAGGCTTTTGATTGACGCCGCAGCCGTCTTCAAGACACTGGGTCGAAAATTACAGGCAAAGCAATGGAGAAGAAATCTTCAACGGTTTGTGTAAAAGAAAAAAGTCAAATTCTAAACAAAATGAAGAAATATTATGAAGACAAGAGGAAAAACTGAATCAGATATTTCTTTCTTTGATCCATCAATCAATGGCGCATTCTTTCTTCGTTTACTTGTTCTTTGTGAGATTGTCTTGTATTTTATCAGGCATTTTATATTCAATAGGCTTCGTGTCGTTTGTGTCTGTATTTGCCTGTCGTTTCACTTGGCACCATTTGCATGTAACGAGTTCTTTTACAGGTCCACATATATACGCAGACCTATAACGCATATCTTAAAGTCTCCATACATATATATATATATATATATATATATATATATATATATATATATAAAAGAAAAACAGAACACTTTAAGGTACCATTATAATAATTTATTTCACCAGAGCCCCTTTAAAGGTCGCCGGATCATCAGATAGGACTAGCATAAATGAAATAAAACGCAAAATGAAATTAAAATTGATGGGTAGTGTAAGTTTTTGTAATTTAACAGAGAGTGTAAGAGGGATAGTTAAATAGACATGGTAGAGTATAGAGAGGGATTAATTTCGTATCTCTCTCAAATATACTTTATATTGTGGGAGGAGGAGTGACCAGATCTTGACCTATCTAGATGGTTAACCTAACGGAAGTGATATAAAGATATGAGAGGGGAGTAGAGAGAAAAGAAAAAGAAAAAAAGGGGGGGTGAGAGGGAGAGGGAAGTAAAGAGAACGAGGCTGTAATTGGGCTTTAGCAATTTATGTAAAAAATAGATTTTAATGCTTGATAGAAATTTAGATGTCTAAAAAATTTGATGTTTGCTATCAATTCAAATATTTAATTTCTTTAAACAAATAGTTTAGGGATTTAATATAAGTTAAATACTATATTTATTAACACATTTATAGAGAACATATTAAAAAAATATTTTAAATTATAATAGTTTGTTTACCCGACCAACCGTACTTTTTTTAATATTGTAAAAATAGTTACGGTAACATCTTTATACGGATTACCAAGTTCTTCATAACTTATATATATATATATATATATATATATATATATATATATATATATATATATATATATATATGAGTGTGTGTGTGTGTGAAAGAGAGAGAGAGTGTGTGTGTGTGCGCGTGTGTATGCATGTATGCTTCATTAAAACAACAGACAAGGTACTACAATTCAAGCTTTTTATTTGATTTTTCTTGTGTTCGAACAAGTGTTTTCTTTTCGGAACCATTCAAAACTTATTACTGGAAAACACAAACATAATAACCTCATCCACATGTAAGAAAAGATTAAAAATAATGGAAGACATAATAAAAATAAAAAAAGCCAACACTTAATAATATTAAATACGAACACGGCCATAATGTTCTGTATTCCGGAAATTAAAACATCTCACTAACATTAAAAAATATGCATTAAACACACCAAACGAATTAAACTGAAAAATAAAAACATCCTTGATAATGGCTACACGAGTAGCCGAAAGCGCTTGGAAATACAGAACATTTAGACAGATTCTACAACATTTGTGTGTAAAAAAGTGA
>OZ010582.1:91667159-91689659 GCA_963932145.1 Acanthosepion lycidas | reverse complement strand
TTGCAAATATTAAAATATACCTCTAGCTCAACTGTTAAGTAGTCTGGCATAAGGTGCTATTAAAGAAGCGTTTCTGGTGACACAACATGCGATAAAAACGAACTGAAGCATAGTATCACCTCGCTAACCAACTAGCAAGGATAAGCAATGAAGAAGTTTCCTTAACTTGGAATTATTCTAATTTAAACCGAAAATTTCATCGCAAACGTTTCCCTTCTCATTATATATTTTTAACTTCCCTGCCATTTACTTTTTCCTTCCTGTTAAGAATCTCTTTCTTCCTCGTATGGTTTTCCTGTTTTATTTTCACCGCCAATCAAATTCTTCTAGTTTTCGAAGCCTTCTACTTCATTCTGATTCACATTTGTTTTATTTTATCGTTTTTTTTATATAAATCTTTCTCATTATATGACCTGAGCTTTAACAATACTTCATGCGTTCATACGTCTTCTTCAGTGTATTTTTAAGCATCACTTGCTCTTCTGAAATGAAACTAAATTTAGACAGCTTCTCTTTCGCATATATATATATATATATATATATATATATATATATATATATATATATATATATATATATATATATATATATATGTGTGTGTGTGTGTGTGTGTGTCTGATCAAACGCCATTTTTGGAAGGGGACTTCGTCATTTGTTGGATTTCCTTGGCTTCTTTTTACCCATATGCACATTTAAGAACAATGACAAATCATATATATATATATATATATGTATGTGTGTGTGTGTGTGTGTGTGTGTGTGTGTGTGTGTGTGTGTGTGTATGTATGTGTATACGTTTTACATGTTTGTGTCGAGGGTACAGCTCCGAAGAGGATTCAAATCCAAAGATCTCAATGCAGACTACAGAGAATTACAATGATAATAAGAAGACCGGGGACTTTAATTATCCATTTTGATTCTAAGATTTACTTCGTGAACACCCGCGGTATATACATATCTCTCTCACTGTATATATATATATATATATATATATATATATATATATATATATATATATATATATATATATACATATATATATATATATATATATATATATATATATATATATATGTGTATATATATGTATATATATATGTATATATATATATATGTATATATATATATGTATATATATATATGTATATATATATATATGCATATATATATATGTATATATATATATATGTATATATATATATGTGTATATATATGTATATATATATGTATATATATATATATGTATATATATATATGTATATATATATATGTATATATATATATGCATATATATATGTATATATATATATATGTATATATATATGTATATATATATATGTATATATATATATATATATGTATATATATATGTATATATATATGTATATATATATATATATGTATATATATATATATCTATATATATGTATCTATATATATATATATATGTATATATATATATATATGTATATATATATATATGCAAAACAGAATGAGATATCGGAGGTCTGAGTACGAATTCCAGTTGAATTTGTTATATTAATATAAGTAAAAATTCCCTTGTGAAATAGGGTTAAATAGTAGAAGAGATGACAATTTTTTTTGACATAGTCAGAACTGCGACTAGGGAAGGACATTCTGAATTCTAAAACTACGTACATCAGTTCTCTGCAGTAAGTTCTTCAAGAAAATGTTGATGGTTCTGCACAATCCTACACCACTGTAATCCAATTAATTTTATGCTTCTATTGCTCGCATTTTACTTCGCGGAATAATTACTGAGAGCTTACAATCCTGTTTATTTATTTATTTTTTACCACGACAGTGTATTGTCAGTATTTTTTAACACGTGTAAAATAAAATCACACATTTCAAACGCTCCAATATTCTCACTCTCATGTTCCTTCAAGAGTGTTTCTTTACAAACAAATGCATGCCTGAATAAACGGTAAGGCAGATTTTTTTTTTGTAGCTAAGTATAACATATTCCGTATATATATATTTTTTTAACATTTTTGTCTCTGTAAAAAGTAATTTTTCTATGTTTGCTTCCTTATATAGATGAGTGTCCCTTGTGCCTTGAGTTTTCTCTCTCGACCAGCTGAAAATACAAAGGACACTGTAAAAATAAACTAAAAAAAAAGTGCTTTTCTCTACTTCAACTGTGGTACGTCAAAGCGAAAAAATACTTGGAATAATTGGTGGGGAGGAAGGACCGAAAATGTTTGTCCAAGAATATTTTCTCTTGCTTTTTAAATGTTTTATTTAAGAAGCAAGAATACAATCATTTTTTTTTTTTTTTTGGTTAACCGGGCGAGAGTTTCCAGCAACAAGAACAAAATATTTTATACGTTTTGATTCGAAAGAATTTTTTTTTCTTTATCAAATTTAGCATATGTGACGCAAAACTAATATTTCTTTTATAACTTGAATTTATAATACAAATGAAAAGTAATACATTGATGAGCTCCCGAAATACAATATATGCCTCTTACACATATTTTCAATTTTATCAACTAAGAGATTTATTGCATTCATCGACCAATAGAAACAGGTGTTCATTGGTTGATATTGTTTAGCGGTATACTGATATCTATAGTTTATTTAATACAAAAATCTGAAACTCAGTATTAAGCCGTAATTTTACTTTCAACTACCGATATTTTTTTACATAGTTTGATACATTTTGACATATAGTTTGTAGATAATTGAATGTATCGTTGGAAATTTCACTATAAATAATTTACTTCTATATGTTTTTAGTGTTACATTGTCTGTCATTTTGCTATAAAAATGTATTGTTAGTCAATTTATTTTAAAAGTAGTGTTGATTTTTGTTTGGGAGTTCACTATTTTCACATAGCTGGGACATTACCAGCTGCTACCACCCTGGGTCAGTGTGGATCTGTAAACAGCAGTTAAGTGGTTGTTCCACGCTCTTCAATAACTAAAATCTCCCGACCAGTGGTCTTGCTGCTGGATGTTGTTTATCGACATACCTAGGTGGAGAAACATTAAGATTAATTTCCCTTGCATTTGAAATCAACAAAGTTTCTATTTCTACGTGCCGTATCTCTTCAAGACGGTGTGTGATCATGACAGTCAAACGGTTTCCCGAACTTTGCTGCTCTTTGTAAAGTTTGTCTTTTTCTCTATCTCATTTTCCCTGTTCTTTCCTCTGTTTCTCGTGCCGTCAATCTTACGGCCACATCACGTTGTTAATCACCGAAGTTAAGCAACGTCGACCCTGTATCTAGATGGATGACTGCTTGGGAATATCAGGCGCTGTATGCTGGATGTACGTGTGGTGTAATTGCATAATGGCACGGAATTGTTAATCTGAGTGCCGAGTTCCAATTTCAGTTGGGTTCGTTATATTCACTTACGCATCGATAAACTTGGGAAATTCATGAATCCAGCACTTCTCCTCACGCTATGGGTTAAATATTAAGATTTATTTCAATAAATCCTTATTTTCTCCAAAAGTATTCTTACAATCCAACCAAAAAATTATGGCTTTAAATGACTTGCAAATAGTTGATAAACCGTACAAAACGAATTAATCAGTCTTGGCTACATGTCTCATGTGTGTCATATTACCTAACCCTTCTTTCCTCGTTATGTGACCTCAAAATTTCAGCTGTGGGATGAGACTGCCCTGTAATCATTGCCATATGGTTGTACTAATGTCACATAACAGGTCAGTCTCAGCCCCTTTTTTCAAATTTTTTTTTTTTTTTTACTAAATGTTGTGGATTCCGGTATAAATCCGGTACCAATAAATAACAAACGCCAAGAATGAATATAGAAAAATAATGTATTAACGTAATAATACAAACTGGTAATGCAGGTTAGTAGTTCAAGGAATACGGGTTAGTAGTACAATATATATATATATATATATATATATATATATATATATATATATATATATATATATATATATATATATATATATATATATATACAGTCTTTGGTATTGAAGTATCGCTGTATGACTTCTTACTGAGTCTACGTGCTCGCTCACCGTGACTCATGCTCGCTACGTTCGTTCTGTCTGTCTGTTACCTTCACCTTCTGTCGGTTACCTACAACGCTGTTACCTCGCACTCACTCTTCCGGTTACCTACAACCTTTCACACTCTCTCTCTTATTGTCTGTCGGGTCTTCACGTAGCAGTAGTATATGTATATACTGGGTGAGTCCATTTGTGTAAAAAAGGGCGGACCCCTCAATAAATAATTTACTAACTTTTTAGGAGGCATTATTTGTTATACCAATGCATCTTCGGATGTTGGTATCGAATTTTCCATTCTTTCTTAGAACAACTCCTAGATATTTATATTTTGAAGTTTGGTATGCCCAATATGTTGGTCACATGTTGAGCTGTTACTGACAACCATAAATTATCTCTTCTGACAGTTGATGTTTAGTCCTTTCTTTCTGGTTTTCTTTTATCACATTCTGTAGGATTTCCTGTATTTTCATTTCTGTGTATGTTGTCCATACTGTGTCATCTGTATATCTACTGTTGCTAAGATTGTGTCTGCCAGTAATAAATCCGGGTAAGAATTCTAATTCTCACAGAAGTGTTTCCCTGTAATGTATGAAAAGGTCCGGCGAGAAGACACATCCTTGCCTTACACCCCTTTCTATTTTTGTGTATTTACTGAATTCTTTTTCGATCGTAACGCAGGCAGTTCTCTCTAAAATAATATGCTCCCCCAAATTAGCTAAGCTTGCCTCTCGGTTTGTTTTTAATCATTTGACACAACAGATGCAATAAAGCGACGAAGACGCAAGGAATTGCTGAGTGACAGAAAATCTGAAAAAAAAAAGAATAGCGAAAAATAAAAGAATATGAATTAAGAATACAGAAGGTAACGATTGGCCTTCCATGTACACTTTCTAAGATCATATTCGATTGGGAAACAAGAAACTGAACGAAACTTCCACATTCGAGAAATACGCTAGAAGAAACTGGGTACATCTTGCTGTTTCAACTGTAAAATGATGAGACCTTACCGCCAATCTAGTACAGAACTTAAATTCATAGAGTCCAGGTACCATATGAGAAAGTTCATCAGAACAATTACCATGCAATATTTATAGAAAAGGCATAGCAAACATACTTTCCGGCCCTAGGAAAATTACTGACGCCGGGACGGCAGGCGAGGACCAATACATTTGCAGATTCTTATTTGGATTTACTCAAGAATCTCTAAATAGCAGGAGAACCAGACCAGATGTGAAAGCAATATTCAAGGCATGAATGAATGGTAGACTTATACATACGTAAGATAGAATCTATAGAGAAAAATGATCTAGTACGACATTTTAAACCTACTTTCCCAACAGTAGTCAAGTAATTGATTCAATATAAATTTTCAGTTCACGTCTGCGCAAAATGTTTGTCCGCACAGGCGCAATGAATCACTCTCCTGGAGATTAGTACCAGTCCTGCTGATGGAAGCCAAAAAGAGTTCACTTAAACGAGGAAAACGACTGCACTATTGTTTTGGATGCATTGCAATTAACAAGGCATTGCTTGACCCAATTTATAACTGATTGTTGGTAATTTTTGAGATCAATCAATTGAGGCTATCATAATGATCGGACTTACTATTAAGGAAAATTATTTACTTCGTAAAAAAATACAAAATTGTGGCACAACTCCGGAGGGAAATGGGGAGATACTGGTCTTTATTAGCTAACCTAGTCCTAGTTAATCAGAATCACAACCCACTCATTCATTACAATTTGCTTATAAACCACAAGAACACATCGATCACCATTCAATCCTGCTTTTATCATAATACAGCATATTCGCAGGGGACCTAGAAAACACTGGATGGCATAAAAATTTCTTTTCGTAGACCATAGAGTCCGTTTATATGAAAATGTCATGATTCCGTAAATGATGACTATGAGAAGATGAAACTAGAAAACAAACTAAAAATGAAACACAAAGATAAAACTAAAACAACAAAAAAAATTTAGTAGGACTCGTCCATACCTAAAAATAATAATAAGTGTGGCCGCTGTATTCTGTCGATAGACACAATCAAGAAGCGCACTCAATAATGGAACGGGAAGAGTAAAAATAAATAAACAGGTATTTAGCCACTGCCCCACGCAGCAAGATGTGGCACAAGGCCAAGTTTTATCATGGGGTACCCGAGCCCGTAGGGTCGGGCAAAAATCCCCTGATGACGTCCTAAAAACAGAATCAGTTTCCCGAGACGAGACTCTGCCCTTCGTCTGGGAGATACACTCTGACTTGTGTCAGGCAAGTAAAAATAAATAAAGTAAGAGAGGATTGAATAGTTGTGACATCAACATAGATAAAACTGTTCTTGTGATGTCATTTGTGAAACGCTTTTGCTTAAATTTTAGAAAATAGCTATGACTTCTTTTACATTTGCGTTGATCTGATATCATTCTGACGCAAATGTTGCATTGTTTGTTCTAGGGTTCAAAGAAATCCCAATTGTTATTGTCTGATTTAAGATCTATTTCTGATAGTCGCTCTATTCGTTAGAGTTCGAATAAATTTTGTGTTTCATTAGACTTATTGTGCACACAAACTCTCTAAATCTTTCTTAAAGTTCAACCTTTTATCTTAAAGCAATTATATAACTGCTATTTATTAATAATTCAGTACTTTTCCTTTCTTGTGCCGTATCTCTTCAAGACGTATGCGATCATGGCTCTCTACTTCCACCTATCCCTTGTAGTTCTCAATATGTTTTATGCTTTTGCTACTTCCCCGTAGACCCTGTTCTGTCATCCACTTGCTTAAGCCCGCGACCATTGTCACGTGTTGCTTTCCCTTGTCTTTCATTCACTCAATCTGCTCTGTGAATACCAGATGCTCCAAAACCTCCTTTTTCATTACGTCTCCCAGAAATTTCAGCTGCCTCTTCCTGATGTTAAGTATAAGCTTCCTCCTTGTTTGAAACCTCCCCATAACCTCATCGTTGCTGACATGTTCGGTCCATGGTATCCTTAGCATCCTTCTATAGAACCATACCTCCATTCTTCATCTTTGAAGAGACCATCCAACATTCGCTGACGTAAATGATGGCAGATATCACTTAGCAGTTCAGTACTCTTTTCTTTCTTGCTAACGCAATCCTCCCGTCTCATACTACTAAACCTAGCTTTTGGAATGCGTCTTTGGGCATCCCAATACGTCTTCGGATCTCAGCATCGCTTAAAACGTCCTTTAAAATCAAGTGGGGAAATTAAAATATCTGGGAAGCGTTCTGACAAAGGACGGTATGAGCGACACTGAGATCCGAAGACGTATTGGGATGCTTCCCAGAACGATTCGCAGGTAGACAAATTGCCCCACTTGATTTTAGTGTCCACGACCTGTAAATCGCATTTCGAGCTCATCTTTTTGTTGATGGCCATGCATTCTGTCTTCCTGTAGTTTATGCTTCATCCCTTCTTTTCTTTCTCTCTCCTTCACTAAATTCTGTAGGTGGTTTCGTTATTTCATTTCCATGTTTGCTATCAGCAGTCATATGCGTATGTTATTAGTTTGGTGCAAAAATAATGTCGTTTTCTCACATGGTAACATATGTGAGAAAACGACATTATTTTTGCACCAACCTAATATTTTGTTAATATTGTGGTGAATACTGGTAGGCTTTCAAGTTCTTTCAGAATTGCTTCGCTGTATAGGTTGAATAAATCCGGTAAGAAGACACGTCCATACCTTACGTCCCTTTCTATTTTTTTGTATGTACTGAACTCATTTTCTATCTGTATGCAGGCAGTTTGCTGCCAGTATATGTTCTTGATTATTCGAATATCTCTCCGAAATATATCAAGGTTTCTGAGCAGTCCCAAAAGATCTTTGTGACGTACTTTGTCGAATGCCTTTGTTTAGTCTATAAAACATACGTGCACCTCCTTCTGCATATATCGCGTTCCTTGTTCTGATGTCTTTAACAAACACGCGCTATTCTTGTCCTATCTCTGAATCGTGAGTTCTATCCACACTGAGTGGTCCAAACTTTCGGCCTTGTGCCACACCTAAGCTACATCGAATTTACCATATGACTGACATTTAAATAATGTTCTCATTCTAATAATAACAATAATAATAATAATAATAATAATGATAATAATGATAATGATAATGATAATAATAATAATAATGATAATAATAATAATGATAATGATAAAAATAATAATAATAATAATAATAATAATAATTATGATAATAATAATAATAATAATAATAATAATAATAATAATAATAATAATAATAATAATAATAATTAGACCATGCCTCAAGAAACAGCAGACTATGCATTAAAGAAACACAAAAAATTGTTCTCACGAGTACAGCCCACATCTTAAGAAGACCCATATCTATGTAAAATACATGCGATTTTTTTTAATTAAACTGCTCGGTGGAAAATGTCAATGATACAATTTCTGACCTTAGGTTTCTTGTCGGGACCCGGAAAGAAATGAGTATACACCAGAAACTAAGAGAAATAAAACAATACTATTACTGCTACTACTACTACTACTACTACTACTATTAATAATAATAATAATAATAATAATAATAATAATAATAATAATAATAATCAGTAGACTAATTGCAGGGATTCCTGGAAGCCCATGCCTCAAGGAGATACAAAAAATTGTTCTGACAAGTACAGCCCACACTTTACGAAGGGCTCTATCTATGTAATTTTTTTTTTTTTTATTTTTTTTTTTGTCAGTGAAAAGTGTCATGATGCCATTTCTAACCTTAGGTCCCTGGGTGGGACCTGGAAAGAAATGTGTAAACGCCAGAAAGCAAAGAAAATAAAAATAATAATAATAATAATAATATTCAAAAGCAGAAAAGTAGAAACAACAAAAAAGTGATAGTCTTCGTTTGGCTCAGCTCACTGGTTCGTATTTGACATGTAATTATAAATCAAATGAAGGACAAAAATAATTTTTTTTTTTTAAATATTGGGTTGGTGCATAATTATCAGGCGTTTTTGTAGGCGAGTTATTTGCTAATAAAAATTGCTGTTTTGTTTACTTTTCTTAATAAAAAATTATTTTATTTTCAGGTTATAAAAATGCGTGTCCGTAATCATATGCTCCGGAATACTAATTAAGAATGTTATTTTTGAATTATGCTTCTATTTTCATAATAGATACTGTTTAAACGCCTGATAATTATGCCCCAATAATAATAATAATAATAATAATAATAATAATAATGTGAAGAAGAACAAGAACAAGAACAAGAACAAGAATACAACAACTTACTTAAATAATTATTTAAATGGTATCTACTAATTGTAACCATGGTAGGACATGAGATGAGTACTAGTTTCTGGACATCAAATTATAGAATTCTATATAATAATTAAGTGTTTTGCATTACTATTGGGTGTATGTTCACGAAGTAGTCATTTTTAGTACCAAAGTTTACAACTACTTTACGTTTTAGATTTAAATTCCCAGTGACCTTTCTAAAAATATTTTGATGTCAATTGTTCTGAAATGATAATTTACAGTTGAATTGATTACATGTAATCGTAAGTTCTATGCTAACAGATTATTTTAACGCACTTCCCTTTTGTAGAACTCTCGTCTTGTCTCTTGCTTTCCTGTCAAATTTGATCTTCAAACATTTATTTGCAATGTTAATCATTTGTATCCTTCATTACTGTTATTTTAAATGTTTTCTCTGTTTAATAACGTTTTACTTTTTGTCATAAAGAATATATATATATTTTTTAAAACATTCAACCCCAAGCAAGGCGGGAAGCCACTAGCACGCAAGGTGGGAGGCGACTAGCACGAAAGGGGTTACAGAGAGTTGGAGCGAGAGCAAATAGGAGTGATTGAGGAAAGGATGAAGATAAGGATAGGGGATAGGTCAAGGCATCTGGAGACGTCGATTGACATTACATTTGAATAGTTGGAGATTATAGCTATCAGGGAAACAGGAAATGGGGACGAAGTTCCACAGGCGAGAGGTGCGAGCCGTGAATCTATCAGAGTAGAAGAGACGGCCACATTTAACAGTTTCGATAGTGAAAGGGTGAGAGCGAGATGCAAGCCTAGTTGAACGCTTAAATTCATGAAGTCTAGGAACCAGCGAAAGCAGCTCATCGGAGAAAGTATTTGTAAAAAAAGACAGAGGGAGGTAACTGCACGACTGTGAGAGAGCGGATATAGACGAGATGCCAGATCATTGCCAATTACATTATATTTCATTTCTTTAAGTCATATTTTCCAACATATTTTGACAATATATATATATATGTATTGCAGAATGACTTTTAGGACTATTTTTCTATGTCAATAAACATCTACATGTGGTTTTTTAACTTATGTATCATGTTCAGAGTTTCTATATCAGTTTAGTGTGAGGGCCCCGACCGAAAGCTGACTGATGGGCCAATGAATATTTTATAATTTTATTAATTTATTGTGATGGATATGTGAATTTAGCAGTATGAGGTAAATTTAAAGCAGGGATTCAGCATATATGAGAAATAAATTGTTTTTATACGGAGTAAAACCACAGCTATAGTGTTCCGAGTATTCAGACATCATGATGTCAAGGTAGGATTGTTTTACATTAATGCCAAGCGGATAGGTCGCACCCCTAATATTTTGTGAAATCTTTCGTAAAAAAAAAGTGGGGCCTATCCGCGATTATATACGGTAGACTTGTGCTTTTGTGACATATTAAAGGGATTCTTGTTAAAACACAAAGAATCTGCAATGATATTAATCCTGACATAGCATATCAGCTTCAGTCACTTTTCCCATCGTCGTAACATAACTTTCTTTACCGTTTTCAATAAATATGTCATGGTTAGCGCAGAGAGGTCTCATTAAAATTTTTACTTGAAATAAGTAAATGTAATCGTAATTTTCCTGTTAACAGTTATTTCTCTTGGAATTTCTCGCTTATAGGAATTTTTCCGACATCTTGATATTCCTAGTTATCTTTGATCTATGTTTAAATGCAGTTTCAATCGTAATCGTCTGTCTTATTCCTTTCTGTTCTGTATTGTTCTCTCACGTTAACCTTTATCGCGCGCATGGAACTTCATTTGCTGTACAAAACGTTCATATTGCCACTTCATTGATCCTTGAAAAATAGTTTCTTTGGATTTCATAGTTGCGCTGTTATATCCTTTTCAACAGAAAACAACTTTCAGTGAAATTAATAATAAGGATAATGCAATTGAGAAGGCCTTGAGAATGAAATGAACAAAAAAAAGTATTATTAATAATGCAGAGAGCTAAAGGTTAAAAATCTTTTCTTTTTCCATTCTTCATAATCAGTAACTATTTGCTTCTTGCTGGAATGCTTGCTTTGCAGGGAAGGAAATGATTAGAAAAAGTGGATTTGATATTGCTAAAACATGGAATATTTATTAACATATGCTTTTTATGAACAGTTATACAAATTAAATTCTACTGTTTATGAAGTGAAAGGTATTTATTAATGTTTTATGCAAAAAGCTGATAAATCATGCGCTATTTGTTAGCAGTACGAGTTGGACTGATTTGTCTTACTGGTGTAAGGCAGAGGCACATGCAATATTTACTTTGACGCGTATTGAAAAAGAAAATTGTGCCGTTGTTTTGAATACATCATTCGAATTTAAATAAACCTGCAGCGAATAATCAATTAGCAGACACAAATTAGAACACGAGTGAGCGACATGCTTTCTTTAATTATGTTATGCCTAATAAATGTGATTTTCGACGTTAATCAAATTGCATCAATCGAGTTAAATACGAAATCTTGTGTTGTCTTAACGATTATTAAACAGCGAAAAAAGCGTTAGTTTTCTAAAGCAGATCTTTCCCCATCAAAAAATCTTTTAACTTTTCCTGCTATTGACATTATTTCACTGAAAGTTAACAGGCAATATGATACACAGATATATATATATATATATATATATATATATATATATATATACTTAGATGTATTGATGTGAGTTTGTGAACCTAGGTTTCACGCACCTGCGATCGTCAGACAAACACTGTCTGACGATCGTAGTGGCGTGAAACCCAGTGTCATAAACTCACACCAATAGAGGTAAGTATGTTAGCAGTATCTCCGATACTGATAGCTTTCCAATAAGTACCGCGCATATATTAGGTAGGTGAAAAAATAATGACGTAATAATGTCGTTTTTTGACGTTTAAAAATACTTCAAAAATGACATTATTACGTCATTATTTTTGCACCAACCTAATAGAATATATAATAATAAATCTAGAAATTACTAATACACACACACACACACCCATATATATATATATATATATATATATATATATATATATATATATATATATATATATATATATATACAGAGAGAGAGAGAGAGAGAGTTAAACCTAAAGAGGCAGACAAACTTTCCCTGACGATCCGCTTAGGTGAAACATTGGTAGGTTTGTCTGACTCTTTAGGTTTATTCAGGTCTGCTCTACAACGTATTGAGCACTTTATTTAGTTATTTTGCTTAGGCGTATCGGGTTTTTTTTTTTTTTTTTTGCTTTTGGACTTGGATGCTGGACGATCATTTTTTGCTGACGTACATATTCTTTGTTCTTTGTTTTTTTATACCTTTTTCCCTATATATATATATATATATATATATATATATATACATGCATTATATATATATATATATATATATATATGTATATATATATACATGCATTATATATACACACACATATATATATATATATATATATATATATATATATATATATATATATATATATATGTGTGTGTGTGTGTTTTGTGTTGGCAGATAAATTCTTTCGTTTTTCCGATGTCATTTGCATTAACACGTAAATATATATATTTTCCATAGTGTTTTATTTTTTCCTTTTAAATATATTCTCGAAATTTTGTTTATCATTTTTAATTATTGACTGAAATGTTAAATGCGTTGATGAGTAAGAAAATTAAAATATATGTAAAAAGAAATTTGTGTAGAGAGCGGAAGAAAGGAAAAATCTGAAGGTGCCCATTCATAGGAATATAGAGGTTACTGGAGGATTTCTCATTTCAACTCTTTAAGCTTCTGCAAGGTCTGTTTTGCAAAACGTTATTTTGCAATGTGGAAAATGACACCTTGTGAATTTATTGATTAGCCTCATTGATATTGCTGTGTTGGTCGCGATATTTATTTGCAGTTATTGTTTCGCTGGCTGAAAGAAGCTCAACGTTAATTATCACTCTGCAATCCCACAAAACCGACAGCAACAGCTTTTTTGGATGCCAGCCCGCTATCGTCCCGGGTTCTCTGCATTCACCAGGCTGTTTGTACTTCCGTTTGCTTCGAACCTTCTCATAAACGATACATTATTTAATGATGTGTCAATTCTGTCCAAAAACGGCTAATTTTATTGGGGTAAATACTAAATAAATCGCCGCTGATACACGATCGTCATTGTTCCATCCGGGAATGTGGCAGTCACGTTTCGAGTTTGGAAACGAAATAAAATCTCTTCAAACGGGAAAAGCCTGTTGATATATCGATTTTCAAACTCTTAGCAATCTCTTTCGTCGAAGACTTCCTTTTATTCCCTACGATAGCAAGCAGAGCATCTTCATCGACGTCGGAAGTTCTACCAGAGCGTAGTTGGTCGTTTATGTCAAAATCTGCCTGAACAAATTTCCCATAATGACGTTTGACTTGAGAAGTGGTGGAGGACGGTTCAAATAAACCTTATGTGTGTATTTTGTTGTAGTTCCAAACTTTTACTCCTTTCCGCAATACATAGAGTGTAATTAGACCATCTTTACAGCATTCATTTGTGAATAAAACGTCAACCTTCAACGGTCTCATTCACAAATGAACGCTGATATATTTAAATCTAGAAAACGCTATAAATGGTCACCAAAACGAACATCTGTATGAAGTTGGGTCATTTAACGATGGAATCGAGTACGAACATTGGCAGTGATCTGATGCATTTGAACTTTATTATTAAAAAACATATTTTTCTGTTAAATACGATTTGTTTTAAAAGAAGAAGGACACTAATTATCAATCCTCAATTCGGTCTTACAAATATTTATTTTTAGATTATTTTCTGGAAAGGTGAAAAATAATGAATAATTCTTTTAGAAAATTTGATCAATTCAATGAAGCTATTTCAATACGATGGATTTCATGGTGCTTTCTTGTTTTGAAAATCACGGTTTTTAGCCAAATATGGCGGTATCAACAAAGCGGTAAAATTGATTAGTTTAGCTAGTTACAGTTCTGACGAATCTTCTAGCTGAACAGCAGTTCTAAAATATTAATTACACCGTCTAATCCAGTGTGGCTAAGATTAGGCGAGTTGGTACAATTAATTTTTCACCTCATCACACCAATTTTGTCAGTTTACTTTTTGGTATAGTGGCGTAATTTTTCGATTGTTTTGTTTTTACATATGAGCGCCGCTAATTTGCATTGATCAAAGATTCCAAGACGGCAGGTAGAGATTATTTTCTCAGTTCTTGCCTTAGAAGGACTTGAAAGAAACGCTCTGCTTTCTCCCAGGGGCACAAAGGAGAATAAAATCTAGCGGACATGATTGATATGATGCTGTCAGCTTACAAATGAAACACAAAATCAGATGAGAAAATAATGATTACTATAAAAGAAAAAAAAATATATATATATTAATGAGAAGAAGAAGAAGAAGTAAAATAAAAAAGATTTTCAAATAGTATTAGCAGGAGCAGCCATTATACCAGTGCCAGAACAAGAAGAAATAGAAGACAGCAAAAAGTGATGATGATGATGATGATGATGTCTACGATGATGACGATGATCATGATGATGACTTCTATGATGATGATGATGATGATGATGATGATGATGATGATGAAACACTTGAATTCGAGAAAACACGACAGGAAGATGAAAAAATAATGAAAAGGAAGAATAAAATGAGCTGAACTAGTAGATGAATATATTTAATAATATGAATTAAAAACAATAGGAGATAAATAATGATGATGATGATGATGATGATGATGATGATGATGATGATGATGATGATGATGATGATATACTTGAATTTGAAAAACAAGGAAGAAGAAGAAAACCAGCGGAAGCAGAGGAGGACAAATAAGAAGTAGAAAAAGGAGAAAAAAGCAGAGATCATGATGATGATGATTAATTACTCGAAAAAGTTAAAATAAAGAAGAAGAAGAAGAAGAAGAAGAAGAAGAAGATAAAAAACTAAACAAGGCGTTGGAGTCGAGGAAAACAACAAAGAATAACTACAAAAGAAGAGGTAGTCGATCAAAAGAAGAAGAAACATTTGGATAGACAATTCATTGGTTAAATTACACTAAAGATCACATGACACCAAATCTACACACTACTTTCAAAATAAAATCAAGATTTAACCTGATTTATTCTGAATTGGAACAAAAATCTGTCGTGTTTTTTTCTAATAATTAGTGCTCATTTTGGACGTGATTGCTATTCATAACACATATACTTATTCCGAAAGGTAATATTTAAACTCGTCTTTCTATACTTTTTGAATGTGTATTGTGCATTTTACGTTTGCACGACAAAAGGTGAAAATAGAGGAAAATGAAATGCCCTTTCGTCATTTGATGCTCTTTTTTTTTCAGAAGGGAAAAGAACGCTGGACAAACAGAAAAGAAAACACGTTATGTGCCATTTATGAAAATGGTGTTTGCATCATGATTTTACCTGGTTTATATATTACTGCTGTCTGCATTGTTCTAATTCTTCCGAGGCTTACAATCTCCTTCATATTTTTACATCATGCTTCAAAGTGGACAATGATCGTTATTATTCATAAACACACTCATCACGTTCAAATTCCCCAGTTTGTTTCACACTTCACCTATTTTCATTTTTATGTTGTGGCATGCTGAAACAAGAAAAATCTCAAGAAATATTTGTTCACAATTACGAGAAGCCTCTCTTCGACCTGTCTAGCTTGTCTGTTCGCATTTCAAATTCCTAGACTTTTATCTTTTTTCCTGATGTCATACTGTCTGATTTGACATATGTCAGTGCATTACATGTTCAAATAGCAGTCGCTTGCGCAATATCTTGAGTTGAAAGACGTTCATACTTGTTATTGCATTTCATTTGAACAAATTTGCTGTAAAGCTTTATTAGGCAAATGGAAGTTTCCTTTCGCTTTCAGGAATGTTCTAATATATTTAGATAGTATTCCATAACTGCAATCTCCTGCTAATAATTAAAAATGTCCTTTGTCGATCGTACGTAATAATTCCATGTTATATTTTGTTTACGGTGGTCCTCCTATCTTAAGTGGGAGCGATCGCTGTCACTGCAAGAAAGATTTAATCAGAACCGGAAGCAGTTAAAAAAAAAAGAACATTGGACGTTCAAGTCCCTCCGAATGATTATTATTTTTTCGGCCTCAAAATGATATTGTGAAGTGGTTACAGTGGAAAAGGTTATATGGAGATTAAGGGATGTTATGACAAGCGTATGGTGGGAGGACAAATAAGAAACAACGATTTTTTAAAAAGAAAACTGATTAGTTGTACAGTGTAACCCGGATATAAGAGAGTTGTCGGGACCGGAGAATAAGTCTCTTATATCCGGGTTTCTATTATATCCGGGTTTGGTCTAATTTATATACATTAACACAGGCTCTAATTTGGGACCAGATAAAATCTCTCTTATATCCGGGTTTATCTTATATCCGGTCTCTTATATCCGGGTTACACTGTATTAACGTAAAATACAACAAATCGGTGTAGATGTCTCTCATTGAAAAAAATGAGATAGGGGGGCAGTAAAATGCATCCGCTTAGACGTATGGAAGGAGAGGGTGGATGAGTTGTGATTTACTCAGGCGGCGGCCTTTGGCGAACTGCCTTTTGGAGATCGGAAGTCGCTGTTCAACGAAGTCTGTGAACAAAGATGCCGTCCAAATGCCGAAATGTCCCTTTGATGGGCTTTTATGTCTTTTCTTCCTCTCAAATCGGCACTGGTTTCTATTTTGCGGGAGTGGTGTTATTGGGTGGTAATTCTGGATTGTATTGTTTATGTTTTCTTTGAGTGTCTAAGTATAAACGGAAGATATGTGCAGAGCCTTGCGCAGGTGATGGAATTTTAGTTCAGGTTTTGGGTGTTCGGGACATTCACATCCGCGAAATAATCGATATTTGTGTAGCATGAATCTGAAGAAGAGCTGGTTTTACGAATTGTTGTGGATTCCGAGCTGAATTCGGTCTCCAAGGAATGACAAACGCAATAATTAAATATAAGTAATAAAATGTATTTACACAATCATACAAAGAGTAATACTGTTAGTAAGTCCAGGAACGTGGTTAGTAGCAAATACAGATAGATATATACAGTCTCGAAGTAGGACTACGTGCTTGTAACTGACTTTTACAAGAGGTTACCTCACACTATCTCCGTTCGTATATTCTCACACTCTGCGTATATCCGCTCACTTTGCGACTACTATACGACTACCGACTACCCTCACTGACTGTAACTCTGGGTATTTAATGGCAGCAGTCCAGGTACACTTGGTAGAGTCCACTTATATGAAAAAGGGGTGGACCCCATAACACGAATAATATAACAGGGCGTAGGAGTAAGAAATAAACTAAGTAAATTAAAATTTGCCTGTTGTTAAATATTTCATTTAAGCCAATGCTGAATAAGAACGAAGAAAAGAATGAATACGAGATTCAAAACCAGTAATTACAAAGATGTGAAACGCATCAGTTTAGGACGTACCCTCAATCTAGGGTAGATCTTGATTTACAATATCAAAACTACAGATTCTCTTATGCCTATCAAAAAAAAAGGGAAGTAGTTTCAACCAGACGATAGGTGAACTTATGTACTCCGATCAGAAACAAACAAAAAAGATCAGTATAGAAAATAGTGAATAAAATCTGAGAATTTAGTTGGAGAAGGTAGAAGTATGGAGTTGAAAAAGACTTTAGAAGGAACAGGAAACCCAATCTTAAAAAAGAAACAAGGGATAAAAAAGAGACGAATTATGAATTCGACGATAGGCGAAACTATCTGCTCCTAATATATATATATATATATATATATATATATATATATATATATACATATATATATATATATAAAAAAAAAATATATATATATATATATATATATATATATATATATATATATAACCTGTATAGACTATACCCAATACATGAAGATTGCGGTTTGCCTGAAATTCCGGGTCGTGCTATCGATGAGGGATATGTACATTTATTAATATATAATTAATAGCTGATTTATTACATCGAGCACTATTTTATTAACACTAGCCCTATATGCGTGCTATATATATATATATATATATATATATATATATATATATATATATATATATATATATATATATATATAAACAGGAAAAAAATACGTGGTTAAGTAATGCAAGTAGATCCTCTTAATATAAACTATTTAAACTGATTCACAAAAGATAGCTCAATATAATTTTTATTACACAGTATATAAGTGAATTACAACTAGGTCTTTAGGAAATGTATTTGCAATAAGTCCAGGGAAAAATTACTTTACCATGGACGAAATAAACATCTTTATGAGATAAATTGTTTGAATCTCATTAATTGTAATTAACATATATATATATATATATATATATATATATACATATATATATATATATATATATATATATATATATATATATTAAAACTGAAAAACATGTTAAGTATACGTGGTTTCGCATATTTACACGCCAGCGTCAATTTCCGTGTGTGCTGCTCGTCTTTTATTATTATTATTAATATTATTATTATTATCATTATTATTATTATTATTAATAATAATAATAATAATGATAATAATAATAATGATTATCTTAAATAATAATAATATGTTGATGATATCGGCATAAAATTTGAAGATCATAGCGATGAAGATGATTATAAAGAAAGAGTGGATGTGTGATGAAGAATATAAAAGTATTTGCAGGACTGCATTACCTGCCCTGAAGCCACTCTCTACAGAATCACCATAACGTCTACGAGTAGAGTTGTAACTGGAAAGCGGACTTCTCCCGTGTCACTAAGTACAAATATATAATCCGACGCATGCGCACCAACGATTCCTCAACTATTCTCTTCTCGACTGCGCTATAACTTCTGCTGCTGACGTCAAAGCCTGGCTAGGTTTTATATAGGTAAAGTCGGCCCAAGATCAAAAGAATATCTATATATCTATCAATTATTTCGTGCTTAATAAAGCACACATTTGTGCAAACATAGAAATGTGAAATTTTTCTTACATGTTTCTTAGTCCTGGTCTGAATATACAAATCACACGCACACACACACACACACACACACACACATATATATATATATATGTACGTATGTATAAGTTGTATGAATATGTGTGTGCATGTGTGTGCCTATGTGTATGTGTACCTTGTCAGTTGCCTCTAACAAAACAAATGTGAGATACACTTAAAAGCTACTCATACGCATATATATATATATACATATATATATATATATATATATATATATATATGTATGTATATATATATATATATATATATATATATATATATATATATATATATATATATTTATTTATTTATTTATGTGGGTGTGTGTCACATTTGTTTCGCTTAAGACGACAGACAAGGTACTGTGATTAAGTATTTTCTTTCTTTTTTTTTGCGTTCTCACACATGTGCAAAAATTGTCCCAAAGTCATGCATATAAGAGCGATTTTGGCAATTTTTTTATCAGGACCTTTGATCAGTACCTTGTCAGTCGTCTTTATTGAAATATGTTTAATATATGAATTGTTGACCAAATACACAATACATATATATATATATATATATATATATATATATATATATATATATATATATATATATATATATGTTGAGACATGTTTCGTAGAATAATTTGGACATGATATGCCTACTTATTTTCAGTTGGATCCTTTTCATATATAATATAGATGATGAGATTGTGCTATGTCGAAAGTACTCGGAATAAAAAAAATATATATACCAACACAGCGATTTTCTCACGTCCTTCAATAACTTCACTAAAACGCTTATCCGTGAAATGGAAAGGATCCAACTGAACGTGTTTAAATTATTCAACGAAACATATCTCAATGATTACATGCTACCAAAATACACGCATATATATATATATATATATATATATATATATATATGTATGTGTGTGTGTGTGTGCGTGTGTGTGTGTGTGTGTGTCTGTTAAAAATTTTGTGTATATAAATATAAATAAATATATATATAATTATGTATATATTATATGCGCGGTACTTATTAGAAACCGCTCAATATTAGAGATAGAGCTAACATATCTGTTTGGATTGATGTGTGTTTGTGACCCGAGGTTTCACGCTTTTGCGATGGTCAGACAAACCCTGAGTGAAAACCAGGGTCACAAACTCACATCAATCCAACCAAATATATATATATATATATATATATATATATATATATATATATATATATATATATATATATATATTTCGAGAGAGAAGTGAGAGGTAGATGTAGACAAATATATAAAAGATTTTACAGCGTATCCTTAGATATTATGAAATTTCTATTCCAAATTATAATGTTATATTTATCCAGAGCATTTGGGTCGGATGGGGATAGGTATAAACACGCACACAGATGCACAAAACATACATATTATGTATCTATCACTCGAACTATTGAACACATATACACATCGGGCTGCAGATAACCTTCAATCTTCATATGGGTGCTTTTCTTTAGCAAAGTTTTGGTCCATTATGCTCAGTACCTCTCCACACGTTTGGCCTGCAACAGCTGGTTGATGTTACGTTGCAACCGGTCTATGACTGTTGCATGGGACTCGATTAAAATTTATGGGTAATCCATGCACTGCCTTCCACTGCTTTTTCGCCACAAGTCTTTATTCCCTTATACGGCTTTTGGATACCAGCACACTTGAGTAATCTCTTTAAGGAAGTAGCAGGAAATCCTCTACAGCCAACCACAAACGCCACCAGAATTCAGCCATATCCTCTCTCGCCGACTTCAGCCATCAGTTCCTCATACCGAAGCAACTTTCTTTCATGAGGATCTTCAGTCCCTTCTTCCCATACTACTGTCAGCTTGCCAAGCAATAGATGTTTCTTCTCGATATCAATTAACACTAGATCTAGCCTCAGTCCAGACACAATAACCTCCACTGGCAGTGTAGCATCAACCAACACTCTCAACCTCCTTGAGTCCTCCGCCCTTGAGTCAGTTACACCTTGCTTCAGGAAGGCAATCCTTCGCAGGTCCGTTGAGAGTATACTAACACTTCTCGCAGCTGCTGCCACGACCTCCAGAACCAAGGTATGTCTGAAGGTGTACCAGCAATTCTGTAGCGCCTTTGGGCAGGACGATGGTATGTGACACAGGTTTCCATACGCACCACACAACCGGCAGGTGAGTGACTCCTGCACTCCCCATCTCATCAAATTTGCCGATGATACTGCTGCATCATATGCTGCCTGTATATGGAATCTCAAATGTCCTACGCTGAGACTCCACCAATCAGACCCACTGATCTGAACAGCCTCAATACGCTGTCATTTGAGCCATCGACCCTGCTGTGCCTGCTGGACAGTACACAGTAAACATGTCTCTTCCTCGAGTGTCTGAAACCCCTGTTTCTGTAACTTGCGTTGCTCCTGTCTGATGGCCTCTGACCAGAATCTCTCCCTGTCACCTAGACCAAGTCCAGCACGTACCTTCCTCGTATCACACTGAACTTCTGCCTGCTTTACCATTACTTCCACTGCCTGACACTTTCCACTTTCTTCCTGCCTTCACTTCTGGCACATGTTTCTGGATTACAGAATCTCTAGACTCACACAGCATGGACTGTAATCTCACATTTGCCATCTTGTACTCATGCAAGAAAGAATTAATAGGTAACTGAAGGCCCTACGAGCTGCCATACAAAGCGACCGGCGACAGAATCCTTGCAACACCAAGACACTTCCGTATACATTTACTAATGTTTCTCACAGTTATCTCAACTGGAGTCACTGCCACCTCATATAGAGTTAGCGGGCACATTAGTTTCACTATCAATCCAAAACGCATACAGCAAACTTTAAATTTCCCAGGAAGCCCATATTGGTCCACGTCCGTTTGTCGCTGGATTTCACTACCAGTGTGACGATCTCTCACAAGGAAGTTATACCACCTCCCAAGACTCTTCAAACCATGTTCCCGTACACTTGGTATCTTTTCACCTGCGATGGAAAACACTTCATGTATGAGAGAATCTCCCTTCACAGAGAGTGACCTGCTCTTCTTTCATTTGAAGGCCATCTGACTCCGCTCTACCAACTCTGCAAGTCTATCCAGAACCTACATGTGCTACTTTCCTGTCATCGTGAATTATCGTGAAATCATCCATAA
>OZ010582.1:91574659-91664659 GCA_963932145.1 Acanthosepion lycidas | reverse complement strand
TATATATATCCATATATTTGCTTATATATATATATATATATATATATATATATATATATATATATATATATATATATATAAATGTAAAAAAAACAATAGGAAAACTGTATTATTAGCCGACGTGTTTCGTCCAATGTACACAGTTCCTAGGCAAAAACGAAATGAATTTAGTAAACACACACACACACACACACACACACACACACACACACACACACACACACACATATATATATATATATATATATATATATATATATATATATATATATATATATATGTATATATAATTCAATATTAATGAAAGAAATGTCAAGTGGAAAACCCTTTATGTCAACAGGTGTTGTTCATTGGCGGAATCTAGGCAAATGAATATAATATTTTAACATTTTTCTTGATAGAAAACAACTGTTTTTTTCATGACTTTCTCATCTAAGTGCTGCGAGCTCGTAGAGAAATAGATTATAATTTCCATATGACGTAATTACGAAATGACACGCCATTAGTTTTATCTCCGCACGATGATTCCATTTTCAGTGTCGGTAAGCGGTAAGCTAACCACACGTCTTGTAACATAGAATCTGGTCAGCCGAATAAAAGACTCCGAGTCGGCTGCATGTGATACTGTAAGCACCAAGAGTTACGTCCCCTTTTACAATAGGCTGTGGAGACAATATTTGCATATGAACAATACTGGGCAGATATTAGCCAATAGTCAGCTTGTATCTGGGACTGTGAGAGCTATATAACAACATCCTCGTCTGGAGAGGTAGTCAAATCCGTCATGTTATTACCGGGTCTACATACAATTTTTGTCCGAGGCTACGTAAAAAATGGCCTTGTGCCGGACCCTGCCTCGTGGTGAGATAGGTAAATACTGAGACACGCTTGATGTGCGAATTCCCGAGACGACAAGTCTTTTTTTCTTTCTTACATAAATAAAATAAAATATGTACAATTTTCAAATCTACTTTTCTCTAAATGATTTTCAACATAATTAGATATAATGTTTTAATAACTATTGAATAAGTGGGTATTTCTTTCAACAATGAAAATTTCCTCGTCGAATGAAATTATATCTTCCTTGATTTTGCTGTCGTAAAATAATAAAGTAAATGCGTTAAATTCGGCAAGAATTCGTTCCTTTTAGAATAAAGAAAATGGCGGATAATAAACAGAAATATAAGACAACATGCTCTCTTTTTATCTCTCGAAAACTCTTTAGAATGACGCAAACAGCCTCAAGAATCATTGTGTTATTTTAGCGAGTCGTATGATATTTATGTCCCTTGAGGTTAAATAATCCAAACCTGACATATATTTCCGATACCAGATGCCAGCTACCATCCCGTGAAGCATCTGTAAGATCTCATTCAATAAAGAGCGCATTCAATAAATAATTTTTTTCCCTCTTTTCTTCTACCCCATGGTTAGACAAACGTAGAAGGTTCTGGCTTATTCTCTGTCGACATGTAATGTCTACTCATGAAATACGGTGTTCTCCTAGAATTTTTATTACACAGAACACTGGGAAACATTATTAATTTGTTTTATGAGGCTTTCCTTCATTCTAATTTCATTTGCTTTTTCATCGCAACTTTTCAGACCGTTACTCGACCGACATCAGCAAACAGAAAATCAAATCTTGAATATTTCTTGTTTTGGCTTAATACGAGGTCAAATGAAAACACGTTCTAGTGAGGTATACGACGTATGCCTTCTAATAATGTCCAATATAAGTCAATAGCCAAGAGCAGGATTCGAGTATAATAATAAAGCTGCCAATTTCCTATGATTTAAACGTTTTATTTTAATGGATGCATCTACTTGGGAAGGCACACTGTTTATGTTTTTTTTTTAAACACTGTGAATACCGGCCTGTACGAGAATCCTAATACAGAAAATGTGATCTCTGGCCAGTTTTTCTTTATAAAGACTCCTGAATGCATAGGCCGGTACATCAAATTATGACGGATATCTAAACAAAATAATCCTTTAGTCCCTTCGGAATACATACATACATAAATATATTTGTTTGACGATCGCAAAGGGCGGGAAACCCAGGGTCATATACTCACATCAATGCAACTATATATATATATATATATAAAATGTCTTTAATAAATAAATTGTCGGACTCTGTCCATTTCGTAATATATGACGTCATTTGTTTACATTCTATACACCATGAGCAGTTATGAATGTACGAGATTCATGGAAGATTGAGTTTAGAAACAGTAAATTCGACCTTGCCAACCGAACGATCCTTGGTGGCCGATCGGTTAGGCACGTCAGGGTAAATGACGGTTCCGTCTAGGATGCAGGTTCGAATCCTGTCTAAGGACGAATATTTTCTATGAAAATTTCTCGGACATTCAGGCCGGTAAGTGTTATTTAATACTGTTTATTATAAACAGAGCATTTACTTAAATACTTGTATCTATAAAAAGAACGTTAAACATAAAAAATGTCTTTAATAAATAAATTGTCGGACTAATTGTCCATTTCGTAATATATATATATATATATATATATATATATATATATATATATATATATATATATATATATATATATATATATATATATATATATATATATATATATGTGTGTGTGTGCGTGTGTTAATGGATATACGTAAAATCCGAGGTCAGCAGGAAGAATCGGAGTTTCGGTCAATTCATGTAACTTTCAGATATAGATATGAGTGTTATAGTATTCGCGTTATCGTGGTGATGATTCAAAATTGTACTTTAAAACTTGTTTATTTAATTATTATTGCGCGAAATATTATTAGGTTGGTGCAAAAATAATGCCGTAATAATGTCGTTTTTTGACGTTAAAAAATACGTCAAAAAATGACATTATTACGGCATTATTTTTGCACCAACCTAATAGAATTAACCAATTAATAATTAATATCATTCAAGTTCTTACGCTCGAGAAACAAACTATTAAAAATATATTTTTAAAAAAATATCCTACTCATTCCTATATATATATATATATATATATATATATTCATGAATTATTCATACATAAAACAAATACAAAGGTTAATGATTAAATGGCGAGAAATCCATCTTCGCGAACAATTCAAATAATATACAAAAACCCCGAACCTGTTTATGAATGAAAAGATCCTGTTTTATAAATTTCCGTTGCATTAGATCTTTTTATTTTACAAGCTTTCGTCTGTTCCTACAGACATCCTCAGGTATGAAATAGATTGTGTTCTTGTTTATACTCTCATTATAATCATTAACCTTTGTATTTGTTTTATGTATGAATAATTCATGAATTTGTAAATTAATTGCACCTTTATTGAAATATATATATATATATATATATATATATATATATATATATATATATATATATATATATATATGTATTTCCAAGAAAATAAATTCCAGGTAGAGCTCTATTTCAAAGACAGAGCAAGAATATGTTATAAAAGGTTCAAACACTAATAATCATGGAATATTTCTGTTTGAGCCTTTTATATTATATATATATATATATATATATATATATATATATATATATATATAAACATGACACACGTGCGTATGCGTATATGTGTGTGTATATGTTTGTATGCGTGTGAGTGCCTGTCTGTATGCCTGTCAGTAATGTTCTTAATGTCCACTAATAGTAGGTTGGTGCAAAAATAACGACGTAATATTGTCGTTTTTTGACTTACTTTTTAACGTCAAAAACGACATTATTACGTCATTATATTTGCACCAACATAATAATACGCGATTTCTTATACAGAGAACAATTTTTTTTATTTTTTTAAACTTCTGGTCTCTGTCAAATTAACTTCAGTTCTAAAAAAAAAAAACAAAAGAAGTTATTTGGTTTCTGGTCATTTTTTGAAAGTTCGATCTTCTTGAGAGAACGTGAAACATTCTGTCTCGTGTCCCCTAATGTAGCGCGTTTATATAACTTCTTCTTATCTCGTTCTCATCCGTGTCTATATACTGTCAGTATACCATGAGTTCATATGATTCTTCCTTTTATATTTAAGCTAATATTGGCACCCATTATCGCTTTACACATTCCAATGACAATCCGACATTTATCTTTTGTCAGAAGACCTTTGTCAAGCCGGATATTCTCAAACGGAGTATAGAACCTTCTAAGCGCTAATTAACTCAAGCGTACGCAACGTAAAATACTGCTCGCTGATGGAGATGATAGAAACCAATCCGAATATCTGTTTTAGTCCTATTTTTTTTTGTTTGCATGTGATGCGCATCAGTGTGTCATCAAAGGTATCAGATAGATCTTCTGCTGGTGTGAAAAAATCCCCGCGGTGCTCTTTGTTCAAGAATTGCCCTCAAGCGCGTTATCTCGTAAAAACCGGAAACTTAATCCTTTTCAGCTTCTTTCATTAGGTTCTTTTTTTTTTCTTTTTTTTTTTTTTTTTTTTTGTTCTGCAACGAATAAACCGCAGGTTTCGACACAGCCTGCATAATTTATCTGTAAAACATCTTATGTTTCTAATTTCCTATTTGAAAAAAAAAAAAAAAAAAAAAAAAATACTACCACCACAATAACAGCAACAGCAACAACTACAACAACAACAACAGCAGCAACAACAACAACTGCAACAATAATAATAAGGAAGTGTATGCTTATTTACATAGTAGTATCATCTGCAAGATACACTTCCATGAAGGTTATCGAGAAATTGCCCAAATACAAGGACCTGGAGATCGAGATTATCAGAATGTGGGGAATGAAGACTGAGATTGTACTAATAGTAATCGGAACTTTGGGCTACGGGGGAAAGGGAAAGGATAATTTTAACAACCGTGTCTCAGATAACAACAACATACAGAATGTCCTACTAGTAACATCTCATATACTAAGAAAAGTGCTATCAATTAAATGACAATTCTCTAGGGCCTGACGAACATAGTTTGAGTCCGGCTCTACAGGATAGAAAGCAGTAAATATAACTACTACTACTACTACTGCTACTACTACTACTACTACTACTACTACTAATAATAATAATAATAATAATAATAATAATAATAAAACTATGGTATTGAAGTCCCGGATACATGGTACGAAGCTATTTACTTGACTCCCACGTGGTCAAGATGTGACACAAGGTCGGTTTAACGTGGGAGACCCGAGTGTTTCCACTCTAAGGGTCACTGATACAAAACTGGTCAAAGCATGTCCAAGCTGGTCAGAGCTTAGTCAAAGCTGGTCATGGCTTGTCTTATCTAGTCCAGGCCGGAGCCAGTCCAAGCTAGTCATAGCCGTGATCGAATCTCAGCCAAAGGCCGAGAAGCGATCTAATTTCGTCAAAATTCGCCAAGGCGAACGCCGAGTGGATACATGGTACGAATGTTGAAAGTTTGGTTTGGTTTATTTGATCTTGAATAGCGGCATATCAACACCTCTATGGGTTATTTAATGTTGAAATTTAAATATTTTGAATACAATTGTATGACTTCAACTATAGATGAAATTTATTTTTTTAATTTTACTATAAATATTTATTGTTGGTAATATTTTTAGAGAAGAAAAAAAATATTGCTGGTATTTTTGGTATAAAAATATAGTTTTTTTTAATACTTTCATAGTATTTTGTTTTGTTGTTCACTATTTGTCCATAGTTGTGATCCTGACAGGCACTCTCACCCCAAATGTTGATGGAGTGACTATACTGTGGAATTTCCCAATCCTAATAGATAGGACTATTGATGTGAACAGACGAGACGTAGTCGTAAAATATTTCGAAAAAAGGAACCTTGCAACTAATTGATATGATTTTCTCACTGAATTCCAAATTTTCTAAAAAAATAATTTCAAAAAAGGTCGAATTATTAGGACCTGCAAATAGAAGTAACCAAAATATGAAAACGTAAGACAACGATTATCCCTGGATATCACATATGATAAAGAAGGATACCGAAAATCACGTGAGTAAAATTAATGGACCCTTTAAAAACTCGGGGTTACAAAACATTACTTATTGCGGAACTGAATATTTCATCCGCAAGGAAAGGTGTAGATTGAGTCTGCGTGTCAAACATATGATTATAATAATTATATAGACTAACTCTACACCTTTCTGACCATAGCTCAATTACATCTCATTTAATTATTCATGGAGACTTACCGGACACTATTCACAACACTAATATAATAGCATCATCTACATGTAAAAAAAAAAGTCGAAAAATAATGAAAGCCTTATTAATAAAAACAAAACAAAAAAACAACACTTAATAATATCAACTATGAACATGGACACATCCTCTTGACCGTGTTTTGAAAAATGAAAACATTTTATAAAACATACTTACAACAAACTATTTCTTATTTAACATTTAATATATTTAATCCTTGAAAATGGCTATATGTATGGCCGAAAGCGCTCGGATAAAAAGAACATTCGAACAGTTTTTATATAATTTATCACTGGAAAAGAAAACAAAAAAAAAGATCTTATGAGAAATTGTATAAAAAACTAAATAAAAACATCTTGTCTGTTGTATTCCATGAAATATATATATATATATATATATATATATATATATATATATATATATATATATATATACTTTTTTAATAGCAGTCTTTTGTCAAAATAAATGGAAACAACAAAAAAAAATCATATCACGTCTTTCGTTTCGCCCTTTCCCTGTAAAATATAACATTAACAGATTTAGATTAAGGATCGATCATTAACTATTATCCTTTTAATAATAATGTTCACGTCTTACTACTCCCTCTTTCATATTTAGTCATTCCAAAAGATCGAACTTGTTCTGTTTCTTAGGCTTCCTGATCAACTTCCGATCTAACTAGAAAACCCTCTTTTGATGCGATAGCAACAACCGCATTTAGTAACACGCTACCTTGAGTGGATCTTGGGCCATTCATTGCAGGAAGATAGAAAAAAGAAACATTATAAACGTCATTCATCAAAAACGTATCAAAAATAGCTTGAGTCGCTCTTGAGTCTTCTATTGGCGCAATTTTATTTATTGTTTCTATTAGAAATAAATGAACAACTTTTATTTTTATCGAGAAAAAAAAGTACGATTTTTCTTTGCAGTTTTAATTGCATCAGTAGTGATACTGACATAATTCTAATGTAAAAATTTTATTGTGAAAAAGGTATAATAAAAGTAATAATTAAATTAACAAAAAATAATCTATAATGCAATGCTTGTCAAACCTCCCACGGGTGTAAAACGAGGCAAGTCCGATGCAGCTGGAAGCTAGTTGGTTTTTTTTCCTCTTCATCCTATACAGTGTACTTTATGGAAATCAATGTAATGAGCTCTTGAAATTCATACTGGAGCAGGTGCCGTTTTCGTAACTAACGCCACGGGGCCCACTTCTTTGGTCAGAATCAGTGTGGATCCTTGGATGCGATGAGAGGCTCAGTTTTGAGATAGCACTTAACGCGCAGGTGGAGATTATTGGATTGTAGCGGATATCTAGGAAAGACAAGAGACGAAAAACTGCAAACTGAACGACTTCCATCGCGAGGATATTGCATTTAATGGTAAAATCCGGTTTTATGTCAAATCGGAGTCGATCTTGAAAACAGATCAATAATGTGTCAAAGGACTAACTTTATCCGTTTTTATTCCCACAATCGATACCGTTCTATGTTTCCTTGCAACTATTTACAGTTTGCATACACGAAACATTTTGGTCGTTTTGATTTTTTCACTCTGTCTTTATCTATCTATCTATCTATCTATCTATCTATCTATCTATCTATCTATCTATTCTTGTCTCTCTATATATCTAGTCAAGTCTTCGTATTAGTCTAAGTCTTTTCGTATCTGTCTGTCTATCTATCTATCTATCTATATATGTATGTATGTATGTATCTATCTATATATCTTTTCGTGTCTCTCTCTATATCTATTCAAGTCTTTTTGTATTAGTATAAATATTTTCGTATCTATCTATCTATCTATCTTTTCTGGTCTCACTGTATATCTATCCAAGTCTTTTGATATGAGTCTATGTCTTTTCGTATCTATCTATCTATCTATCTATCTATCTATCTATCTATCTGTCTGTCTATCTATCTATCTATCTATCTATATTTTCTTATCTCTCTATATATCTATTCATGTATTTTCGTATTAGTCTAAGTCTTTTCGTATCTATCTATCTATCTATCTATCTATCTATCTATCTATCTATCTATCTATCTATCTATCTATGTCCATTCGTCTCTATCTATCAGTTATTTTTCGGGAGTCCTGCATATGTTAACAGAAAATCCGTTATGTTTTTCGAGCCTATTTAAAAGACGTATTTGTTCAATGATAGTTTTTAATTTCGATATTATTACTGGAAATGAGCAGACATTGTTGTTTGTGTTGTTTTTTTTTTTTTTTAAGTTTTGTTAAAATTGAAATATTCCTACTCGTTAGTTTCCGCTGCCTAATAGATGTGGGTTCTGGTTTAATGAATATAGGCTTGCATTGAGAGTTTGTTACATTTACTTACGCGTAAATACGCGACAGAAAGTAGGGAGACTTACGGCAATATCACGTGAAACACCGGTTCTAGTAAGATCGTTGAGGTTAAGCAACTGCGAGACTGGTCAGTACCTAGATAGGTGACTGCTTCGAAATACCAAGTGCTGCAAGCGAGGATGTGCGGAAGGTGTAATTGACAACGGCACGGTATTGTTAATCAGAGAGTCTGGTTCCAATTCCCGTCGAGTTCGTAACAATCAATTACGCGCAAATACTCTTGGCAAAGTTATGAATCCACATCTTTACCTTTCCACCCACCAACTGTGGGTTAAATAAAAGAACATGTATCAGTAAAAAATTCTGATGATCTGGAAAAAATTCTTCCAATCTAAAAATATTTTCTGTGATGGAGTAACCTGAAAAGGGTTGGTAAGCCATAAAACACAAGTCAATCAATCAATTAATCGGTACAGAAGAGGGTATAATAAAACATAATATATGTAATCTATTACATATATCCAGACTTTTAGCTGGATATCGGAATTAGTGGCCCTCGGTATCGAGATTTAATACCAAAATTATTAATAGTCATAACGTACACTTGCCAGAGGTATTCGGTGCTACTTTGGCTTGCTATCTATAACTGAAAAAAATATCTACTTTGGCACGTTACAAGGTAAAAAAATAAGTACACAGTGCAAATTTTATTTTGAAATGGTATCTACATAATAAAAAAAACAGACACTACGTGGCATTTCTAGCTTTTCCTTGTAGATAACAAGCCAAAGTAGAACCACTTTATATTATGTAGATATCATTCGAAATTAAAATTTGTGCATTATAGATATTTAGTCGATGTAAATGCTGTTTATCGCTAGAATATAAATAAAAGAAAAAAATATTTTAATTACACTTTCTTTGTGTTATATATATATTTTAGAATGTGTTTTATTATGTAGATATCGTTGCAAAATAAAATTTGTAAGGTGTATTTTTTCTTAACTAGGCAAATTAGAACACGTAATAGCACCTGTACATTTTCTAAATATCCCTTTTGAATTTTATCTATCGATATATATATATATATATATATATATATATATATATATATATATATATTATTATTATTATTATTATTATTATTATTATTATTAATAGAAATCTTATAAGTATAAGAAACCATACTCGCTCGGAAAAACTTCGGTGTCTTGATTTTCAAATAAACAAGCCACTACCAAACGGGAGAAAATGTATAAAAAAAAAAGAAGAAAGAACCAAGAACATGTACGTTAACCGAAAATATGCAAGTCCAAGGCCCAAAGAAAAAAAAAACGATACAAGTACCCAAAATATTTAAATGAAGTGCTCAATACAGTGAGTAGAGCAGACCCAGTTAAACCTAGAGAGCCAGACAAACCTACCAAGGTTTCATCTAAGCGGATCGCTTTCCCTGACCATCTGCTTTGCTGAAACTTTCGTAGGTTTGTCTGTCTCTCTAAGTTTAACTATATATATATATATATATATATATATATATATATATATATATATATATATATATATATATATATATATATATATAAAGAAAGAAAGAAAGAAAGAAAGAGCTATATATAGGATATAAATAAGATATATAATCCGGTGTTCTTGTAATTTTTTCTTTTTATTTATACAAAACAATGTTCACTGTAAATTTAGAGAGCATAAATATTATAAATAAACTGATTTAAAATATGTTTTTATTTGCTACACACTAATAGCCATGTTTCAAAAATGGAAACTAAAAATTTTAAATTTAATTATATAATTAAATTGAAAGCATTAATTCCATTTCATCTTCAAGCGAATATTGGAATCCAATATCCGGAGGTTTAGTGTCATTTTTCGATAAACAATGCGAATTTAAATCATTTTGTCTTGTATATGTACCAAACAATATTATGGTGTTATATACTCGTTTATGAAATGGACAAATTCCGACAATTATCCTAAAATATTTTTTTTAAGTTTATACATTCTTTTTATAGATACAAATATTTAAGTAAATGCTCTGTTTATAATAAACAGTATTAACGACATTTACCGGGCTGAATGTCCGAGAAATTTTCATAGAAAACATGCGTTCTCCGACAAGAATCGAACCTGTATCCTATACGCAACCGTCATACAAATGTTTTAAAATACATTTTTCTCTATGTATTGTTTTTATTAATTATTAATTATGATGTATCAAATTATTTAACAAATGATCGAAGAAATCTCATTCATTGATTAGTCTTTTTTGTAATCGTTTACAATTTTATTTATACAGATTTTTCTTATCACAGTCAAAAATGCATATTTTGCTTATGATTCATAATTACAATTATGGTTTAAATATATTTTCCATTCAATGTATCTAATACAAATATATCAGCTTCATTTGGATTTATTCTTGAAATAGTAGTTTTGTATGCAAAAACATGCGAAAATTAGCTATTTCTGTAGATTTTTCAAAATATATTTAAAATTTAATGCTCAAAATTAAAAAAAAACAAAAAAACTATTAATCAAAACTTTGTCCTCACAATTTAGCATATCAAGCCCCAGATTTCACATGTGCAATATTAATTTCGAGAAAAAGTGAAAAATCAACCGGCCTAATAAACATTTATATTCCCGACATTATTTAGTCTATTTAAAAAGCTTCATTGATAAAGTGGTGATCGGTTTTACTTTATTATTAAGATCAAACAAAAAAAAAAACAACATATTATTTTAAATGTGTTTTGTTATCATCACTTAAAAATAATATTTGGTTTGATTGCAAAAATGCATACATTAATCAGGAAAAATAAAATTGCATCCATTTTATATATTCAATCAGACTGTTTTTAATGTCAATTTTAAACACATAAATTAATATCAATTACGCTATAATTGATATCTGCAGACTGAAAAATTTAAACTCAGTATTTTAAATTTTCCAAAAATAAAGTAGTTGTTATACAAATATAGTAAGCTGCTAAAATTAATCGATTTCATTTATATTTTAGTGTATTTTGTGAAACAATTGCAACTATTTTACATAAAGTATGTGACACTATTTAGCGTTTGGCTAATTAATTAAGCGTGTAAATTAAAAGCCAGAAATACTTAAGGCGAGAAGTAGCTATCACGAAAGACATACTGAGCGATGTTATTTTTTTTAACAAAAGAAAAATGGTAAAGATTTTATTTTCATTTGCGAAGAAAAGTATTTTTTTTCGCAGAAGACAGGAAATTCGTAAGATCTCGGATCTGTCAGAATTAATTTATGCCATGACGCGGCGAATAAAAGATAGCAATCTGCCCATGGCAATAATGAAAATTTCAAATTGGTCAAGTGGCTTACAAAGCGGAATGCTAGAAGATAATCAGAATTGGGTCGAGCACGCGACCGAGAAAAGGATCAGCTGAGACCACCCCAAAGAAAAAGGAAGGAAGAAGAGAAAAAGGAAAAAAATAAACCATTAACTATCTTTCGGAGATATCATCTGGATTTGGGAGGGAACCACCTGTTTTATGTCCAGACCTTACCATGATAAAAGTTTGTTACCTGGACAGACTGTTGGCGACAGAAGTACGAAGACGTTGAGAATACAAAGAGATTCACGTGGCCACCCAGATAATCACTTGGCGAAAATCTCGTTGATGAATTCCAGATGACATTCAGTTAAGATAGAGATTTAATGACCACACTAGGATTCGTGGGGGTTCTAGTCGGGGAAAAGAAAGAAAAGAAAAAGGAAGATAATTTTTTTTTCTTTGAGCGATAATTGTAAACTGTGGCCAGCCGAGAGTTTATTGGCTGAATGGTGGCGTGAGCGATGGGCGAAGGTAATCATATGAGAAAAAAGGGAGACCTGTTAACGCCCTCTGACAGGATTGGTGTGAGATACAAATATGAGAAAGAAGGAAAACCTGTTGACGCCCACTGAGGGGATTGGTGTGAGATACCAATATGAGAAAGGAAGCATTTTGGAGGACAATTCCCTTAAGAACCCCTCTAAAACAGAAAGTAATTGACTTCCAAAAATGGGAAGTGATAATTTTTTCCTGTCCGAAAACAAAGAAAATCCTTAGTGCGGATTTGGAATTATCGAGGAACTCAAAACATGACAGGCCCCCAGCAGGTTTTGGTCAGCGTCCATATAAACGAATGTCCCCAGAGCAGTTGAGCAGGCGGTAGAAGTTGGGCAGACGCAGACAGAGTTGATCTGTGAGCTCGGAGACCAGCCTCGCAGGAGCTGACTGAAAGACTCTACGCATTCCGACTTAGACTTCTAACCAAAAACAATTATTTTTGAAGAACGACTTAGACTCATACAAACAAAACAAGCTTTGAGAATATCGCCTGAAGGTACCAAAAAACAGTTTATTTAAAAACAACTTAAGATATTAAGACTCGCCTAACAAACGCAAAGTGTCACGGTTCCATAGAAGCGGTTTGGGAGAAAGACGCGGCCCTGTATTCAACAACCAGATATAAAAATACTTGTTATTCTTTTTTTAACACATTTGAATCTTTCGAGTTGTTACTTTATTTTCTTTTACATATACTTGTGCGGTGTCACCTTTGCTCGAATTCGGCTTGCACTACGGCCCGACGACTGATTGATTTCGTCTACGTAAGATAAATCACAACGTGGGTAGGTTAGACTAGAGGTCAAAGAAGTTACTTCGGTAACTAGACGTTGGAGGCCAGCTGGGAACGACAGAGCTGATGCCGAATCTAACTAGATTTCCATCCGAAACAGCCAAGGGCTAGAACGTCACATTTGGCGCCGCGACCAGTTCCACGTCACATTTGGCGCCGCGGCCAGGATAATGTCTCATTGATCGTCACAGGATAGCGCGGACAGAGACCCAGGGTGACGTCACAAGTATGTGAAAATGCATTTCTTACAGTGTTAACTGTAGATTCGTTCACATATAAAATGGATCTTGATTAGGCTTTCTGTAGTTGGGATTGAAGTAAACCTTCTTAACTTTCCGAACGTTTTACAGGGTAGGCCATGTATGAAATATCAAACAAAAAAAATATATAAATCTCAAGAAAAATATGTAGCTAATTAATAAGTAATTTTAATGAATTATGCTTATCATTATTTATGTGTCGTGTCTTCCGGCATGGAAGAACATGGCTCTCCACAACTAATCTCCAGCATTCTAAGCAAATTTTGACTCTTTACCTTCCCTCTCTGACACTGCGCTGCCACCCCTTCCTCGCAAAAACATTACATAAGTTTCTTGTATTTTCATCTGCACATCCTTCCGTCAAAATTCCCAGGGAATATTACAATTAGATAGCTGTCCGTCCTTGTAAGGTTTCCCAGAAATTTCAACTGTCACTATCAGATTTTAAGTATGAGCCTCTAGAAAGTAATTTTATTTATAACTTCTTTGTTATCTGTCTATATTTCTGAAATGAGGTATTATGTACACTATTTACATTATTCGATCTATTGTCGCCATACTTATTACAACGTTTCGGTCGTTGTACGCTCCGATCTTCTTCAAGTGGTTGGAATGTCGAACTGAACCCTTTATTTCGCTCATTGGGGTAGACTCTTCTAGTTCCACGCCCCATGTTTAATGGATGTCAGTTATCAGTTATCACCTGTTAATTCCCCTCTGCAAGCTTTCCAGACATAACCGGGTATTGAACTCCCACTCTTTGGGTCCTGTCACTGGATCTAACCAGCGACTTTATCCACTGTGCCATGTGTCCTTGATAACTGGCATCCATTAAACATGACACGTAGATCTAGAACAGTCTACCCCAGTGAGCGAAATAAATGGTTCAGTTCGACATTCCAACCACTTGAAGAAGGCCAGAGCATACAACGGCCGAAACGTTGTAATAAATATGGCGACAAAGATGAGGACAATAGTCCGAATAATGTAAATGGTGAACTTCTTTGTTGGTCACCAGTTCTGTTGATGATATTATTATCGGCTGCTTCTAATTCAACATCTCTATCGCGTCGAGCGAATTCTTCATCAGTAGGGACAATGTTTACCATTCACCATCCCACAGGTGGACAGGTATGAATTCCAAGAAATTCAGCACACTTTTCTTTATATACACTATCTATATTCAGACTATTGTCCCATCTTTGTTGTTGTTACCCCAAGGATTTGCCGTTGGTCCATCCAGACTTCCTCAAATTTATATAGATTTGAGTAAGTTACATAGAATTCTGAACTGAACCCTTTATTTAATCTACGATGTAGGCTGTTCACTTTCCACTGTCCATTAGGGTAGGTCGATTTTTGACTTTTTTTAAAATATCAAAAAGAATAATGTACCGAAAGTTGTGTATAGACCAATTAAGTACTGATACAAAAAATTAGATCTGACACTTCAACGGTTTTTTTAGCATTTGGTATCAAAGGTCGTAGACAAAAATGCATTGAAAAATCCACCATTTTGCAAGATTTGGACTAAATATTGATAAAAAAAACAATTTCACTATTTAAATCAGTGAATGTTGTTATTTGCTTTTATCAAAATGAAATAAAATGTAGAAATTATAAGTAAACTTCAAATTGAAAATTTGCCCACGTCCCATTATCACTGACGATTTTGAAATGTAGTTTTTTACCACATGAATTAAGCAGTATTGGTTGAATAGATTAAAAAAAAAATTTCCGTTTTGAATGAAAATACAACAAACAAACAAACAAACAAATATGGAAAAATAAAGAATAATTAAATAGGCCTTAATATATAGAGTCAAATATCTCCATATAAGAACCCTCAGATGAAATTGATGGTCTCAGTTTCTGACACAAAGCTTTTGATATTATGTGCTGTCACCTTGCTTCAAAGCCATACACAGATTGGGAAGCTTCTTTTGTTAATTTGACTGACCGTTCCCCGCCTTGAGAATCTGAGGGCAAATCTGGCAAGTCAAGCTTCGTACCATCTAATAATTATTCCGCAAGTTCATTTTCAAAAAAATTCCTCTGTGAGTGGTAGTTCACAAACTCCACTTAATGACAGTTTTTTTAACTGAATATTTTAACTAAATATTTTAGTGTGCTTTATTTTTTATTTGTAGTAATTTCATTTAATTTAATACGAGAATAGACAATAAACTCAAAAATATCCATTATTAAGCGTTATTTTCTTTTTCTGTTTTTTCTTTTCGTTAAGACTAGGTTTTAATTTAACATGTCTCCGGTGACACCGTCATGATGATAAAAATTGCAATTTATTTTGTCTTTAAGTTCGATTGCTGAAATAAATACAAAGTTTTAAAGAAAAATATTTTTTATGGTAATTTTTGACGTTATTTTGCAACATTCCTCGAGTTATTCTTTTTACACTTCCAAAATCGACCTACGCTACTGTCCATGGCTGGGGATATCGTATAGTTCTTACTTTTAGTCTTAATCAGTTATTGCTAGCCTGGTTTCATTGAGTCCAAGTAGACAATACCCAGGGATTGAACTCAACTACTGCCACCAAATTTACAAACAACGAAGCCATTGTCCTATGTCATGTTAGCAAAAGAAAATAACAGGAACTTTCTCTTGACCAATTGCTAATGTTTGCTTTCAAAATTGGCGGATAGTGCATCTATCTCTCCTTCTATTATATCACCAGTTCAAATTGTAAAGTATTTATGATCCTATGATTGTCAGATAAAATCAGGAAATATTCAAACGTGTCTGTGCATATATTTTAATTCTCCCGTGTAATTAAATTGTGTAAAATGTATCGTTGGGGAGTTATGAAAACCTTGGGCTGAGTTCAAATTCCAGGCCAGTCTATTGCATTCCCTTTGGGACCAAAGCTACCCGAAAAGAAACGTATTTATCTTATATATGGGACTAGTAGTAGCGTTGCCTGTACTTGATTCAAAAATCGTACGACTTATACAGCAATCGCTATCACTTGACTTAAAATATTTTTGCCCTTCCTTGCCTTTAAAGGAGTGTCCTTTGCCGTGCTGATGTTGCTACATGTCATACTTCTTGCCTATCTCACACTACGAATTTTTTCTAAGCTCTATACTAAACATTAAATCTGTTACGAAATAAGAACTAAACAAAATGAACACAAAACGATCAGCTTTAAAAAAAGGACTCGTAACTGGAAAAACCGAATGAAAAAAGAATGTTAACAACAAATACTTTTTCACACCTAACCCAGTTCTGCGGAATCAGAATCAATGTTGAGTTTAAGCAAGTGAATGAGCCAATTAGAGTAAAGTGCCATGCAGATTTAAATTTTTCCCATTTGTGACGAATGCATCTATCGATTTTTTTGCATGCTAGCATGCTAGTTAACATTCGTGTCAGTCTGTTGTTGGCTCGCACGCTGGTTAATAGAATCTTCCTGCCTATTTGTGGCAGCCAGCTTTTGACTCTGACTGGCCAGTAGAAAATAGCCACAAACTACATGAAAACTGCCGTAAAAGCATGAAAAAATCGATTATTTCCAGTATCGATGGGAGTTGGTAAATGCAAAATGGATCTTGGCGTTTCCACTAAGTTGGAGCATGTGCATGTAAATTTTGGTGCAAATCCGTCGAAAATTGCGGCCGTGCATTCGTTACACACACACACACACACACACACACACACACACACACACACACACACATCCTGCCTTTTATAGATAGAGATTGCAGGACAATGGGAACTTCCTTTAACCTTGGATTACAGCCAACTTTTAATTCCTAACCGTTGAGAAGATAACTGAAATTAAGCTGACTATAGAAATTTTCTCAGCGTAGCTTAGATGTGGCACAAGGCTGAAAGTATGGGGCACCCAGTGAGGATCGAACTCATTACACAGTCGTACTTTATCTGTCGAGACACGCTCGATAATCATCACACTACGTCGAAGTGACCTGAACTATTTTCTAGACGTAGCTTAGATGGGGTACAATGTCGAAAGTATGGGGCACCCAGCGAGTGTCGAAATCATTACTCAGTCGTAACTGATCTAGCGAGACACGCTTGCTAATTATTACACCTCGTCGAAGTGTCCTAAATGATTTTCTATGCGTATTTTAGATGTGGCACAAGACTAAAAATGTGGAGCACCCAGTGAAGATCAAACTCACTCATCAGTCATAATTGATGTGGCGATACAAGCTTGCTAACCATTACACCACGTTGAAATGCCAAAGTATCTCCACTATAAATCCCACCTTCCTAAAATAGGAAAAAAATGAGTCTTACGGATAATAAAGAAAGTCTGTGACAATTCTGAAAAAATGTGAAATTTAAAAAAGAAAAGAATGAAACAATTCGTAGACAAATTTCTTTATATACGATGTACGACATAACAATTTATTAAATCATTGTCGATTCTTTTAATGGTCCTTTTCGCGTTCGTGATAAAATAACAGAAATCAGCTTTATATCTGATAAGAACTTCGCCTACCTGTTTATTTCTCGAATTACATTAGTGCTGCATGTATCGCGGGAAGAGGAACTCAATATAGCTAGTTGCTAATACCCCAGTTAATCGATTCATGCCTGTCCAGCATCTAAACTTGTGCACTCACATATGAAACTCCCGCAGCCGGACCACTCGTGACTAAAAGTCAAGTATCCACATTCTATGCAGTAGAAAATCTTTTAAAATTTCTCTGTTTATTCCCCTGGGTTTTTCGTTTCAATAAATCGCATCGCTAGCTGCGAAATTACATCCTTGAAAATCGCTGTTTTGATCATCAGATCTGTATCGCATAAAACACAGATTATAGCTGCGCACACACGTTTAACGCCTAGTTATGTGATGACGCCGATGGCAGTATCTTAACCTTCAGTTAACTCCAAAGTAATGAGCCAGAAAAAAAACCGTCTGCATTGCTAAAATCATTGATGGTTCTGTAATTGAGTAGGAAGCTATATGACACAAGGTTTTCACCATACCGCTGTAATTTATAAGTATTAGAAATCAGAAGACACAACGCAGAAAATGGCTGGTATTAACTTTTGGCCAATCAAAAAAAAAAAAAGAAAAAAAAAAAGACAGATTGAACCTATAGTATTTTAGGAAATTCCTTGTCACTTGAGATGATTATCTGCATCTTTTCAATTTGACTGTAATTTTATTTCGGCTGAACGGATTGTCTGATCACGTGTGGAAGCGATTTTTGGCCAAAATGTATGGAAATATATTGAAAATCACGTCTTCGATACAAATGTTGAAACATCTAATTCTAAACGATTTTTTTTTGTGTGTGTGATGGCTAGAAATGTCTCAACGCTTTGTCCTATATCATCAAGGATTTTATTGTTCGAAAAGTGCTCGCAAATTCTCAAGGGAGGACTTACATGTGCAAGCCGTATTCAGAAGACGAATAAAAGTATGAAAACCAGGCAAGCTTAATGACCCAGAATCACTCAAAAGCAAAAATAACAGAAGAAAATTAGACAGGGAATTGTTCTGATCGTACGTAAACTTTTTGAATTTCAGTTCAGTACTAGGTTGGCGGTAAGGTCTCACCATTTTACAGTTGAAATGCCTAGATGAAAGCGTAAGTTATATGCTAAAAGCTTCTTTTATCGCTTATGGAAATTTCTTCCAGATTCTTTCTTACCAGCCATCTTTGATGTTTTCTCATATTGTATAACACTGAGTGAACACTTGTGCCTTAATGTTTTATTTAAATCCAGAATATATGAGTTATGCGCCATACGTGATACACGTTTAGGCGATCATGTTTCTTTCGATACATGACTGACGAGGCAGATTTTTTTTCCCGCAGTAGGTTGCCATTTCTTTCTGCGGTAGACCAATTGAAATACACGGCTATAGATCCCGGTCTGTCCTGATATTTAACCATAATTGGGGGAGAAGAAAAGGATTCACACCGTTTCCAACACTATTAGCACGTAATTGAATGTAATGGATTCGACTGAAAGTTTGAATTTCAGTCGAATTGCTCAAGACGAGCTGCTATACATTATTCCACTGTGTCTCCCTATACAGGGAGCAAACAGATTGAATGGAGGTAAAAAAAAAAAATCCAGTAAATATAGAAAAATAGAAAGCGTCTCTAAAACGAAAATGAAGCTTCTCTTTGAACTTATACAACGTATACAGTGAAGCGATTCTGTGAGAATTTGAAGGCCTATTAAGATTCAGTATTGGCCACCAAAGTCTTAATAACATCAAATATGCAGATGGCACCAGCAGACAAGGAAAGGAAACTACAAAATATCCCAGAGAAGGACAGTGATGGAAAGAAAGAAAAAAAAATAGAAAAATAAATATCAATTTGAAGACGTGAGGGTGACCAGAAAACGAACAGCACAACTTGTAAATTACGAATTGGAGATACCATATCAAGCAAGAAAAAAAAAATTGAATATGTGGCGAGAGATTTAACAGAAGGCAGAATGTGCAAAACCGAAATCGCATAGCGTAGGGAGAATAGAGAAAGATGCCTTTCAAAGGCTGAGCAATATATTAAGAATCAGGAAAATTTCATTAGAAACAAAAAAAGAGTAATGGAGTTTTACGTAATATCAGACTTCCTACATGGTTTTGAAAGCTGGACAATATCCTCCCAGATGAAGAAAAGAGTTGAAGCAACAGAAATGTGGTTCTACAGAAGGATACTGAGAATACCATGGAAGGAAAATTTGAGCAAGGGCGAAATTTCAGAGAACATAGAAACAAGACGGACATTTATATTTGACATCAAGAAGGGATAGTTGAAATATCTAAGGTACCTAATAGAGGAAAGAGGGCTGAGAAACTTTTATACGTAGATTGAAGACAATAGAGAGAGGGAGAGAGAGAAAGAGAGAGAATAACGCATAACCGACTTAGCGAGTTGACGTAAATGCAGGTGGAACAGGGTTTAGACGATATAACTCTTATGGTATAAGTTCCTTGTACCACGGTGATGGTCCAAGGTTAGAACCAATGAAAGAATAACACGAACACAGGTATGGAATACAAACATATATTACAACAGAAATATAATACAAAGAAGTATAAGTATTAGTAATGACTATCAGATTTGGTTAGAGTGAACTATGTTGTCTCGACAAGTATCACTATTTCAATGTCCTTACAATATACACTCAATTATCTCTCCTTGTCTTAAAATATCCTCGTACCTCTTGAGAGGCGCAGTATTTATAATGTCAGGAATAGTCCATTATTATTATGGGTAAGTTCCCATAACAATAACAAAAAGACAAAATTATGGAAAGAACATGAAATTGTGGAGATCCATGTCCTAAAAAGGACAGGAGACATAGAAGAAAGTAGGCGGAAGTATACTAACATGTCAACCGTTGCTAAGAGCTAAGAAGGAAAGGGAATTAAGGAAAGCCATAATCACCACGTTGTGAAGGGACACAATCCTTACAAGACGAAAATATGTATATTATTAGGTTGGTGCAAAAATAATGACGTAATAATGTCGTTTTTCGACGTTAAAAATACGTCAAAAAAACGATATTATTACGTCATTATTTTTGCACCAACTTAATATAACGACGTCTAAAATGATGCATCAAACCATTCATTCATTCATTTTATTCAAATGGCGCATTATTCGCTGCTGTGTTTACCAATCCCCGTATTTCTGTTGTAATTGTGGTTCATCATGACATTCAAGGCAAAATAGTGCAATGGTTTGCTGGTTCCTTTTGTTGAGGTTACACAGTCCCACCTTTCAGAAGTTCCTCTGCCCACTGGTAAAGCCGGTGTTCTCTGAGGCGCAGTTCCTACGTCCATCCTGGCGACTGGCTAATGGCCGCTTGTCACAGCTGGGTTGGGGAGAAGCGGTCTCCTTCAAACGTCGGGTCGGGAAACCCATCCGACTACCCTCATACAGTTTTGGAAGCAGGTCAATGCCGTTGAACGGATTATTGCGATTACAGTCCCTGTGCAACTACCTGGAGCCAAGTGTGGATGTAGGCTGTGGACCAGTACATTTCCGCATTCCAATTCACTTGAGAAAAGCAATGTTAGCTGCTTCGCTGCAAAAGTACTACCACTCGTTGTTGAACATTAAACACATATATTCTACATTGATGTCGGTCTAAACAGTTCTATTATTATTATTCATTATATGAAGCATTTATTTATTATTACTTTAAATGACTAATAGAAACCAATCATTAAATACGAAAAGAATAAATGTATAAATTTATTATTAAATTTGACAACCGTTTATTATTAATGATGTTAAAATATTTTAAATATCAATACTAGAGGAAACAAAATGTTAAGACATAATAAATGCTGTTAGATTTGGTTTCGTTTATTTCGTTTTACGACATATCAAGCTCAAGCGATTATTTAACGCTGAGAAGTTGTATTTTTTTTAATGATCGATTCGTATGAATAGACTATATTCTTTGTAAGAAATCAGTTTGTAGATCAGGTTTCATTGACGTATTTTTGTAAAGACAGTTTTTGCCGAGAGTCAAATGAATTTCTAGTATTATTTGTTTTGTTTTTCAAAAAGGATTGCTGGTTAATATTTTTCTTTCAAAAATGTATTGCTGGTAATCTTTTTCCAAACATTTATTGCTAGTAATATTTTTTAACAAAAATGTATCGATGGTAATATAATTTAAAAAAAAAATATATTGCTGGTATTTTTACTATGAAAATGTATATTTATACTTTCATAGTATTCTGACTCTAGCTGGGTCTGACACAGTTGTTACCACACCGGGTCAGAGTGAATCTGGGAACTACACAATTTAAGAGGTGGTTCCACGCTCCTAAAATTAACCGATCAGAAGTCTTGCTTCTGGATTTAGTTTATGGTCACACCCAGGACCCAAAATTATGTTAGAAGCAAAATAAATGCTGAAATGTTCTGCTACATAAGTCGACGTGTATGACCGTGAATTCTGGATAATTTCCTCTCAGGCGAAGAACAGACTTGAAACGACACAGATGTAGTTCTACCGAAGACATGAAAAGAATGTCATCAGCAGAATATTGGACAAATGAGGACGCTGTAAGGAAAACGGGATCCATACGGAAATCCATTCTTACAATCAGCAAGTGGTCGTTGAAGTTTCTGGGATATACTATCAGGAAAAATGTATTGGAATATTTCACTGTCACATGATATTTTGAGGGATGATCTAGTAGAGATACAAAACAATCGACATAGCAAGTTTCGTTTTCTGTATACCGGTCAGAGCGAGGATTAAGTAGGAGAGTAATGATTACTTAGAGATACAAGTGACAGGAAATACTTGAGAGGTGTATCTATTTTAATAGCTACAAGTGATAGGAAACACTTGTGATGTGCATCTATTCCAATAGCTACAAGAGGCAGGAAACACTTGAGAGGTCTTTCTATTTGTTATGGTCCGGTTCCTTGTACCACGGTGATAGTCCAAGGCAGAACCAATAAAGAAGAACGCGAACCCAGGTATGGAATAACACCGATATATTACAAACAGGAATATATACAGAGAAGTAGAAGTGTTAGTATGAACAATCAGGTTTAGTAGAGAGAACAATGTTGTCTCGACCAGTATCACTATTCCAATGTCTTGCAGTAATTGTCTGAACGCGACTCTGTTTCGGACTGCCTCTGACTCGACTCTTGACTCGACTTGAACTACTGACTCCACCTGAACTACTGACTCCTTGCCTACTCCTGTGGCACAGTATTTAATAAGTATGAGATAGTCCATTATTATTATTATTATTATTATTATTATTGGTAAGATCCCATAACACTATTTTAATAGCTACACGTGACAGGTAACACTTTATAGTTTTATCTATTCTAACTGCTACAAATAACAGGAAAAACTTGAGTGGTGCATTTATTCTAATGGCTACAAGTGACAAGAAAATCTTGAGAGATGTATCTATTCAAATAGATAAAACTGACAGGGAAATCTTGAGAGGTGTAGCTATTCTAATAACTCCGTATGTCAGGAACATTTGAGAGGTGTATCCATTCTATTGGCTGCACGTGACAGGAAACACTTCAGAGTTGTATCTATTCTAATAGCTACATGTGAAAGGGGACACTTGAGATGTTTATCTATTATAACAGCTACAATTGACAGAAAACACTTGAGAGGTGTATCTATTTTAATGGCTACATGTGGCAAGAAACAGTTGAGAGGTATATCTATTCTAATAGTTACAGGTGACTGGAAATAATTGACAGGTTTGTTTATTCTAATAGCTACAAGTGACAGGAAAAACTTCAGAGGTATATCTATCCTAATAGCTAAAATTGGCAGGAAACACTTGAGAGGTGTATCTATTCTAATAGCTACAAGTGACAGGAAAAACTTGAGAGGTATATCTATCCTAATAGCTAAAATTGGCAGGAAACACTTGAGAGGTGTATCTATTCTAATAGCTACAATTGACAGGAAAGACTTGAGGTGTATCTATTCTAATAGCTACAAGGGACAGGTAACACTTGAGAGGTGTATCTATCCTAATAGCTAAAAGTGACAGGTAACACTTGAGAGGTGTATCTATTCTAATAGCTACAAGTGACATGGAAACTTGATAGTTGTAACTATTCCAATAGTTAAAAGTGTCTGGGAACTCTTGAGAGATTTGTCCATACTGATATCTAAAAGTGACAGGTAACAATTTAGAGGTGTATCTATCCTAATAGCTACAAATGACAGGAAACATTTGATAGGTGTATCTATTGTAATAGCTTCAGTTGAAAGTAACTCTTGAGAGGTGTATCTATCCTAATAACCTTCCTGGATATGTTAATGTTTTATACTTATATATATTCTTATTACCTTTGAATCACAAATTTCATGAAGTCTTAATTTACCTGCACAATGTTTGCCTTAAAATGCGTTATGCATTTTTCCTGTATATGAGAAAGCACATGTAAACTTTGTATAAGAAAATAGGAACAGTATTCGGATGTCTATTGTTTGTTTAGTGGCATATCTATTCCTTCTGTGTCATTTAATGCCAAAATTTAATATTCTTGGGAGCCGTAGTAATTTTCTTTACAAAACTATATTGTTGGAAACGTTTTTCTTAATTCTATTGCAAGTATTTCCACCATAAAAATAGTTTTGACAGTTATTATTATTACGATCTAACTGAAGTGGACCTAGCAAGAACCATGTCAAACGTCCCTGACAAAGAAGTTCAGTTGAATGAAGTGGACTTGATGAATGTCTTTGCCACATGAAAGTTGACAGGATACAGAAGGCTTGTCCTCTATAAGAAAGCAGAGGACAACTTGCAGCGACGCGGAAAGGAAGGCGTACACTGGCATGGCATTTAACCCGTTCACCACCTCACCTCTACCTCGCTTGTCTACAGCAGAAGGTTAAACACAAAATTAAATTTGCCTACTTTTACACTCGTCTTTTGGTTTTATGTTACGGGCGACGATCTGGCAAAGTGTAGTGTTTTTATACCACAAGATGTTGACTGGAAGAAGCTGCATTCTGTGAAGGAACCGGCTGCCTGGTCCGAACTGCAAAACGTGCGTACCATCTGTCAGTTAAAAATATCACCATGCTATACATTATTCCCCGCCACTTGCACAAATTGACGCAATATATCTATAGTTGATGGCAAGCTACTAAACTCGTCGAGCATTGCTCCACAACACATGTACAAGGAGAGATGTGTCTAGCGTCAGGACTAAAGAGTTTCTCGACGACATAACAAAGTATTTCGGTTGAGCAGAATGAGTTAGAAATCTTCTGGACGTGCATGTCAAATAGATTTTTTTTACATCTAAACATAAAATAAAGAAACAAAAAAGAGCATTGCAATTTATAGCACCCAGGGATTAAACATGAGTGCCATTGGGGGATACACTTTGGACGTTGACACTTTACACGCATAGATCATCTGCTATCATATCTGTAAAGGTAAAACTTTCTGTCATAAATAACCACGATAGCGTTTCATTTAATCAACTCGGTAATTCTTTCGTGTATGGACGGAACACGTGATAAACGGAATTTTAGAGAGACTGGAAACATAAAGGACATTGATATATTGCCTAAAGAAGTAACAGCACATTATGGGGAAAGAGCACATTACTAGAGCACATTATGGGGAAAGAGCACATTACTAGAGCACATTATGGGGAAAGAGCACATTACTAGAGCACATTATGGGGAAAGAACACATTACTAGAGCACATTATGGGGAAAGAGTACATTACTAGAGCACATTATGTGGAAAGAGCACATTACTAGAGCACATTATGGGGATAGAGCACATTACTAGAGCACATTATGTGGAAAGAGCACATTACTAGAGCACATTATGGGGAAAGAGCACATTACTAGAGCACATTATGGGGAAAGAGCACATTACTAGAGCACATTATGGGGAAAAAGCACATTACTAGAGCACATTATGGGGATAGAGCACATTACTAGAGCACATTATGGGGAAAGAACACATTACTAGAGCACATTATGGGGATAGAGCACATTACTAGAGCACATTATGGGGAAAGAACACATTACTAGAGCACATTATGGGGATAGAGCACATTACTAGAGCACATTATGGGGAAAGAACACATTACTAGAGCACATTATGGGGAAAGAGCACATTACTAGAGCACATTATGGGGATAGAGCACATTACTAGAGCATATTATGGGGATAGAGCACATTACTAGAGCACATTATGGGGATAGAGCACATTACTAGAGCACATTATGGGGAAAGAGCACATTACTAGAGCACATTATGGGGATAGAGCACATTACTAGAGCACATTATGGGGATAGAGCACATTATTAGAGCACATTATGGGGATAGAGCATATTACTAGAGCACATTATGGGGAAAGAGCACATTACTAGAGCACATTATGGGGAAAGAGTATTTAGAAAAACTGATAAACATTGAACATAGGAAAATCAAGAAGGACAAATGAAAGCAGTGCATAACATAACTATTGAATCTATTGTTAGGTTAGGTGCCATTTTTCTGTCCTTAATCTATAGTATATATCTATCAGTCGACCATTTGGCCATGCTTAAATTATTGCTGCCAAATATTGCCCATCTATATGTTCAGAGAAGAGAGATCATTGATAAAATCCAAGGAAAATATCAGCAATATTATTGACTCTGGTCTGGTGGTGCGTCATCGGTTACTTTCCCACTGCCACAAACTTGTCTCCTTCTGCCTTTTCTTTGGCAGTTTAGGTCTTCGCTAAGGTAATTAGATTCTATGTATTTAAGCGCATTTCTAGATTGGCTAGAAGTCCACCCCAGTATACCGCTGAGTTGCCTTGATGTAAGCGTAAGTTCTATGCTAACAGATTCTTTTCTCGCCCTTGTCGATTGGGGAAATCTCTTCTAGTCCCATGCATTCCAGACAACTTTAAGCTGCAAAAATGTTAATGCAATGTCAATCGCTTTCTACTGTCCTTCTGATCACTCTTCTTTTGCTCTTGCTCATTAGTAATGTTTCTGTTTTATAAATCATTCACACCCAGTAACCACTGTCTTACTTGGAGTGAAACCAATTAAAAATTACAATCAAATAAAAACGTGCATGCGCAAATGCTTAAACATAACAAGGATTAGTATATATAACTATAATTGCTACATAGATTTGTGCGGAGCTGTGATTATCCACGTCCTGAAGGGACAAGTCAGATAGAAGACGACAAAAAAAAAAACTCTCGTGACTCCACACAAAGTGTGAACGATGCTGTTACTGTGTAAAGTGGTCATAAGACTGCAGGCTTACATTTCCCTTGTTCTGTTAGATGTTGACGTGTTGCAAAAGGTCCGTCTTGAGACTCCGGCGGCAGCGTTTGCTTTTATGTTCAGTGGACGCTACGCAGTCAGACACTCCTGCACTTCCAGTGAATCGATCATGTCGACCGACATTTGCTATCTGGCCGACACGAAATTGCAGAAGAGTGTGAGAAGATTTCGTTTGGCCACGGCTGCTAAAAATCGAAGGACTACACACGCCCCCGTCGAAGAACCACAATTCTCAGAAATGATCATTCAACTTCGATAAGGCACACAATCCGACACCAACTGAAGAATCTAAATGAACAGCAGGAGCACATGTGGGCACCCAGGGTATGGGTTATGTCATCACGCAATTCTTTCATCCTACAGAACGTTTCGTCATGCGTGACAGTCTAAATTTATGCTAGAAATGTCGATGATATCGACTTTTTCATGGTTTTATTTGGTATTAGGCTGTTACTTATGTCTCAAACACATTTACCAACACGTATCCAAATGTACATACAGGCCTCTCTCTCTCTCTCTCTCTCTCTCTCCATATATATATATATATATATATATATATATATATATATATATATATATATATATATATATATATATAAATACACATACATACAGCCATGCTATCCTGCATTTTTTAACCTGCTAGCTACCGTTTTCCTTGAGATCTTATTATCTGTCTCTTCATTAAATTTACGGGCAATTGATGTAGCAGTTTCAAAACGGTTTTTTTGTAGATGTTCTAACAATTCTTTGATTTTCTCTTTGAGATGTTTTTGGAGGTCTGCCGGTTTTTGGTTTTGCAGCTAACGTTTTATCGGATTTATACCTGCCAATGACACAATGAACGACACTTTTAGACCTATGAACAATAGGAGAAATTTCTGAAATTCACTTTTTTCTTGATAGCGATAATGAGTTTTTTCTTCAAAAGAGAAGGTTTTGCGTGTAGAATTTGTCATATTGCTTAAAAATAAAGTCCTAATGACAAATGAACTTTTACTTATTGTTAAAAAGCACCATCGAGTTTTTAACAATGTAAATTAAAAGTTTATGCATATTATTAACATCGTTCCTTAACTTGTAGCAAGTAGCTTATTTCCTTTGTTCCATTTAATCTTTATTTAAAAAAAAAATATTATGTAAAGTTTTGTAACTTTGTATAATATTTATGCATTACACCCTAATCTTTATTCGGTAAAAATTTCATTGCTAATCATGCATTACTTTTTAAGTAATACACATATTTATGTCTTTGTTGTTTCCGTTCCTTATATTATGGCCGCTACTGTATATTACACCACCTCACATACAAGCTTACCGCAATGGTATTCGCAAATGGTTATCTGTCTAGGTACTGACCAGGCCCGACGTTGCTTAACTTATATGTCATATAGCTGTAAACCTCTGCACGATGTCATCAAAAACCAACACGTGATGGAACGTGCGCACATACACACTCACACACACACAAACACGCGCTCACACATATAATTTATCTTTAATCTAAATGTTTAAAAAGCCGGAATGTCTACACAAACAACTGTACCCGTTGATCCGGCCTTGAACTACCGTCCTTCACGACGAACGGATTTCCCTCGGGAAGGCCTCGTATCTTGAGAGACTATTAGGCCTTAAACTCATATCTGACCTCAAGTGGAACTTGTAAATACGATTCATCACTAAATATTGCGGAAAATGATGGACTGTCTGTACATCTCTAGTAAGTATCCGACACTTATTGCTATCTATCTTTAAAAGATCCCGATCAGGCCGAGAATGGAGTACCGTTTTCATATTTAGCCGGGAGCTGCCCAGTTTTCACTTTCGAGTCTTGATACAATTTAAAAGAGTCCTTGTAAGTGACAAATAATTTTACACCCTCCAACTTCACTCTCACGGGTGGCATGTGCCATGCCACTCATTGCTCTATCCGTACTTCCATGGAAAGAGTTCGGACGAACTACATTCTTTAGTTTCGCCAACACTGGCCTTCACGCCTAGGACATGCCATGACACCCACTTTGTAGTAAACCAGCCGCATTCCACCCGTATTTCATCGATGAGAGATAAGTTCCATTCAAACAGCTTCTTCTCGCGAGCCAATTCTCTGAGCATTCGACTACCCTGATAACTAAAATATTAATCTATTCGTGCCTTGGGTAAAACGTTATCCCCTCCTATCCGTATAAACTGTCTCTTAATATAACTCTGTACCCCGAATGTCCCCCGGGCATTGTACAGGGTGAATCTCGCTGTGGAAGAAAATTTAACAGTTATGGCAATAAGGATTTAAGTAGAAAAAACAATTACTTAAAAATTATTTTACGTTTCGGTATAGAACATAAGCGTAGAGATGTTCCTTTTTTTAAAATAAGGTAATTGAAACTAGTCTTGTCATGACGGCTTCTAGCGTAATTAGCAAACGAACACTTGTTTGCCTGATTGAAAAACGGAATAAAGTTTCGATTGCTCCCTGAAAGTATGGTTTCATACGTAGGATTTCTCGATGTAGGTTGAGGTTAATTTCAGTGCATTGGGATTTCTCCTCTGACACTTTTCACTACAGTTTAATGTAGAATAGAAATATATATTCCCCTAAAAATGTACTCAATTTTTGACTTCCTATAACTTATTGAATTTATTCTGAGATCCGATGTATTTAATTTCATTTAATATTAAATTTCAATCGTTCACAATCTTTGTAAAGCAATAAAGATTAATATTTCCTGATTTTAACCATTGACATTAACAAACACTGAACACATTGGCATTTAAAAATTGAGAAAATTTTGAGGGCATCTTTTACACACACACACACACACACACACATATATATATATATATATATATATCCTTTTTAGAATAAAAGTAAAAACCTGCAATACACGTCGATTTTCACTGTTCTGTAATTTTCAGAAGTTAAATTTCTATCGAAAGAAGAGTGTTTATGCTTCGATATGCGAGACATATCAATTTAAAGCAACACTTCAGTAAACAATCTTAAAGACATCAGTTGTATTTTCAACTTTTTCCTATATACATATATATTATGTGTGGGTGTGTTTATATATATATATATATATATATATATATATATATATATATATATATATATATATATATATATATATATATATTCATATATATATATATATAAAGGCATTTTTGTGTTTATTAATGCTGATCATTATAAAACAGAGCATTAACATAAATGTTTGTATCTATAAAAAGAATGTATAAACATAAAAATGTCTAAAAATAGTTGTCGGACTTTGTCCATTTCATAATGTGTGACGTGTGTTTAGATTTGGGTGCACTTTGAGCAGATATGAATGTAAGTGAGAGATTCATGGAAGATTGAATTTTACAAACAGTAAAATTGACCTAGCTAATCGAACGATTCTCCGTGGCTTGATCGGTTAATGCACGTTAGGCTAAATGACGGTTCCGTATAGGATAGAGGTTCGATTCCTGTCGGAGAACGAATATCTTCTACGAAGATTTTTCTAACATTGCCACCGGTATATGTTACTAATACTGTTTATTATAAAAGAGAGCATTTATTATAAAACAGAGAATTTATTAAATATTTGTGTCTATAAAAGAATGTATAAACATATAAACTTATGTCTATTTATCGGACGTTGTCTATTTCATAAGGTGTGACGTCGTATATATATATATATATATATATATATATATATATATGTATATTGTGAGTCGATAAAATGTGTTCGCTTTATGAGTTCGTCAGTTTAAATATTTATAAACCTGCACTGAACTTAATTCAATAATTAATTTTTTCAATTAATCTTTTTTCAGGTTAACCGACACTGTATTTGTCCTCATTTAAATAGTAAGTTATTTTTTGGTTGGGGTGTGCAAATCCATGTGTTTCTGGTTGGTTGAGTCCTATCTGTTATAAGTACTTTAATGAACATGAATTTTACTTCTAATTGAATTTAATGTTATTCCATGTTGATGAACAAATAAAAGCATATGCTTAACAATATTTGGGACATTTGAATGTTACATTTCTGGAAAAGACGCCTTTATTATATTTATTCTGAAAGAAACTGACAATATTTTCCATCCTATAATGTCAGAATAAATTAAGTAGATGGGAAAGTTATAATTCTATAGATATTTTGGGATAGTTGTGAAACTAGAAATTTGATTTTGATCTACTCCTGCCATAAATTTTAATATCTTCTTCAGGCAATAAAAATAATGTTTTTAAATTGTTCAAATGCTTATTACCATTACACTAAAAACGCAGCCAGTTTTTCGTCATTTTCTAGTAATCTAAGCAAGTAAGTAATCTAAATACTCTAGTGAATCTGATAAATTATACATTTTTGACATTCCAGATTCCATTACTCAATTTATGAGATTTTTGTGTCGATGCTGAAATAGTTTCGTTTCATTGTAATTATAAATAGTTTCGTTTCATGTCGTCATGAAAGTTGTTAAGAAAGTATATTAACAGAAACGAAAGAAAAATGGCGTCAGGTCGATTTTTATTTTCGTTTTTAATCGAAAAAATTTGTCACTAGTAAATTCAGGTGTCACATTCAACATTAAAATAGCGTCTTCAATTATCAGTTATTTACTTCCACAATAATAATAAAAAACAAACAAAAACAAAAAAAAAACCAAACCATTGAACATCTTTCGACAGCATTGCATCTTTACAAGCACCAGAACGCATTGATGAAGAATAACGATAATTTTGTTCAAGCGATATTTATTTAGTTTAGATGAGAGTATCCATCCATGTTAATATACATAATTCAGTGATTAATGTTAATTTTATATATTGTAAATTTATACTGAAAACAGCGGAACAATACGTAGCTAAATACTCTGTGAATTTTTCTAGAAATATTAATCCATCACAGTGTATATATTTACCATCGTCTCATATTGGAACGAATATGAGCACGAATTTATAAATGCTATTCATGGATAGGGAGTCAAACAACACAAACATACATACGCTACCCAACACAAGCATATATATATATATATATATATATATATATATATATATATATATATATATATATATATATATATATATATATATTAGGTTGGTGCAAAAATAATGACGTAATAATGTCGTTTTTTGATGTTAAAAATACGTCAAAAAACGACATTATTAGTTCATTATTTTTGCACCAACCTAATATATATATATATATATATATATATATATATATAAATGGCACAGTGGAGTATTGGATAGAGGCTTGCATTGGGGAATCGGAGAGTCGAGTTCGTAACGATTATATTCACTGCAATTCGTGCTAATACGCTTGGGACAGGTCTGAATCCTCTTCTTCTCGACACCCCAGCTATGGGTCAATAGCAGCACCGACTGGATTCTATAGGCTTCGATGGCAACTGGACTAGGAGAAGGAAAATTCTGAAATCAAAACCTGCGCAGAGTCGTTTAGGGACCTTGTGGTACTAGGTCTCTGTACACGGCCCTTGAAAAAGTGTGGATGGTTCTGCAAAAACCTTCACCACTCTAGTCAAAGCTCAAATGCTGGTGTCGAGCTGTCGGTTCTTCGAGACTAATCTGCTTGTCCCTAATATGTCGAATTCGACGGGAGAGTCGCATACATACACACATACATATATATATATATATATATATATATATATATATATATATATATATATATATATATATATATATACATTTACATGTACAATTTTGTAGTACTTACATGTTTTAATGTAGCAGTGTATTATATATATATATATATATATATATATATATATATATATATATATATAGATAGATAGATAGATAGATAGATAGAGAGAGAGAGAGAGAGAGATAGTGTAAGGAGTAAGAAAGTTTGTTAACTTTATCATTTTCGAAACTTCGGTCATTAAACCCGATACATTCAAACTTGACTGCATTAAAATTAATTCAAAATAAAATGAAACGAACAATTAAAATATATCGAACTTGGGCAGTTTAAAAATAGTATACCCGGACGTTCAACAAGTTCTCCGAAATTTAGAACAAAAAGAATAAAAAAGGTGAAACAAACAAACCTTGTCAATGTTTTTAATATATATATATATATATATATATATATATATATATATATATACAAAGAGAGGAAGGTGAGACAACGAGGAAAAGAAAAGAGAGATTGGGCTGGAATTAGATGCGAGTTGTCAGTGAGCAGAAGGGAAAACAATGGACCTGCTGATCCGTCTTAAGCTGTTTGTGTTCCCTTCGTTCGAATGCCCATGGGAGGTGGCATTAATCCTCGTACTACACTTTATGCTAATCTCTTGGTAAAAATGTCTCGTCAGCCTCATTCCGTCAAGGATGACATTGAATGTGTGAGAATATATTTCTTCAAAACATTCACCATGAAATACACTAACTGTCCAATAAGTAGCAAGAAATCTCTCACATCCCTTCTAAACCTTGACAAACTTCATATGTGTATTCGTACACGTGTATCTGGAAAATAAATATATGTATAATGTAGTGAGTACTTCTAAAATTAATGTGTAAGGATTCTTATAATAATATTTGACATGAAATAATGCTGATGAAAAAGGTACTTGTAGAAAATAAGAGAGGTCTATTGATTGCAATACAAGATAATATTTATTAAATAAAAAAAAATGTTTAACAGATTCTTTTCTTAGAATTAAATTGCATGCATCACAGAATTTTTCATGAATGAAACTGCGTGTGACGTGCCTGTGTAAGTGTATTTTCGGGTGAGGCGTCTACAGCGTTTTTTGCTTCAGAGTGAATAGTTCATGGCACCCACTTTGAAAGGAGGAAAAACAAGAAAAGTGTTACCTTAAAGATTCGCGTTGTATTATACCCAGAGGGCCGTTTGCTAATATCATGTTTAAGAGCTGCTGCTGATACTATGTTTTTTAAGCTCTGCTGCTGATACTATATTTATTACGGGCTGCTGCTGATACTATGTTTATTAATAGCTGCTGCTGATACTAATAGCTTCTGCTAATTCTATGTTTACTAAGAACCGCTATTGATTCTATGTTCATTAAGGGTTGCTGTTGATACTATGCTTATTAAGCCACTACACATGTTTTTGTTTTTTTTTATGCATGGTGAAATTGTTAAAATCATTTAATATTGCAACAAATGATCAAAGAAATGTCACGAAACAGTAAAATAAACTGAGTCGAAAGAAAGTATCCAGGCATTCAATTTGGATGACTGTTTGTTGCCAGTCAGTTTTATGACGGGGACGTAGGATCAAAATCACTTGTCGGCTTAAAAGAAATGATTCAAATTTTAATCCCAGGAGATGCGGAGACGAGCGATATTCGCTTGCACCTTACGAGTTGACATTCGCTATAGAAACGAAATTGTTTCTAAATTTGAAGATTGCAAGAACAAAACATCTGCAGATAGTGTAACCTCGTACTGCGCATTCCCTACTAAAATACGTCATACTCATCCCATTTGCAATATATTCTAATATATACAATTAGGCTAACATTTCTATTAACAAACACACACACAAACACAGCTTGAGATAAGCACCTGATTTCCGCAAAATTGATACATCCTTGCATACTCACTAACGCCATTTTGACGTCTACGCAACCAATGAAAGGAAACCATGTTAAATTTATTAATATTATCGAATTTGTTTCTAATTTCATTATTTTGTCGGATTTTATCGATATCGTCAACTCACAAATGTATTTGATTTGGGCTTTTCATTACAGAATATTCTATTCCGTAACAGACAAGAAAATATGTCCTTTTCGGTATGACAATTTGAAACTATTTTCCTTGGCCATGATGTTTCCATGTTATTTTAAAAATTAGAATATAAAGTAGTGACGTGAGAGCTTTGAAATCTTGCACGCATTCAGTTCAGCTCTTCTTATTATTAACTGCATTAGTTCTCGTAAATTCGACTGATCGTGGATAAAAAGAGGTTAATAAAACTCAATGATATTTCGAAGTTTTCCGGATCTTCTCCATCACAGGCAGTGTCCCCTGAGCACATAGACCATCACAGTCCTCCGCAAATTCCTCTCCTTTGCAGCTCCTAAAAAAAATTGTCTCTTTTATTTCTCCCTGCCCCTGCTCCGCCATCCATTTATTCAAACTCACTAAGTATTTTATGGGTTATATTCTTCTGTCCCTATTGTCTTCAATCTGCCCTATGGGTATCCGATTTTCCAAGCCTTTCTTCCTCATTATATGCCCTAAAAATCAGATGTTTCTTCCTTTTGTTCTCTAAAGCTTCGACATCGCTCACATGTTCGTTCCATGTTATCCGCACCGTCCTTCTTTGCAACCACAGTTCTGTTGCTTCAAGTCTCTTCTTCATCTTTGAAGAAATTGTCTAGCGTTCATTGCTACCTAGGAGAACGTACATCACGTTACCGTTCAGCAGACCTTTCTTGGTTTTTAACGTAGATTTTCTGTTTCAAAATACACCGCTTACCTTTTAGAATGCAACTTTGGCTATCACAATGCGGTTTCGAATTTCAATGTCATATTTTCCGTCCTCTGGTAAAACAAGTAAAAAAAGTATGGGGCACCCAGTGAGGATCGAACTCACTACTCAGTCATAATTGTGCTAGCAAGACAAGCTTGCTAACCATTACACCACCTCGATGTGCCTCTTGGCTATTCTAATATCCTTCCCAAATATGTCAAGGTTGTTGAACCGCTCCGGCAGAACTTGGTGGCGTACTTATTGAACACATTTGCGTCATCAACAAGACACAGCCACACGTCATTCTGTATCTATATTGCCCTTTCTTATAACATTCTTGGAATAAGTATAGCGTTTTTTGTTCCAGTGTCTTTGAGGAACCTGCGCTGTCCTTGTCCTACTTCCGATCTAATTCTGCTTCGCGCTCTATTCCCGAATAGTGAGCTGAAAACTGTGCGTAGAAATATTTGGATTGCATCAAATCGCTGAAACTATGAAACTGAAAAAGAAAAAAAATAATATTAATTCAAATAAATTATTGACAATATTAAATTTTACGCTTTTTTTGAACAAGATATATTTTCATATATAGGGAATTTCCAGAGATTTCTAAAAAAAACAATCAACGTTAGAGTAAGTTTTAGAAGAGGCCTCTATCAAATCGCGTATATCTGATACAACAAAATCGTTAGTGTAGCTGTGAGGGTTTATCTGCGCCATCCATATGAAGCAAACACCTTTCAACAATAGTTGACAGAAGGGGATTCACAGGTAAAAGTGGCGATGCAATACGAAATATATGAGAATGCAAGATATATTTTAGGGACATGGGAAACATGCGGCCACTCATATTTAATACAAAAAATAGGATTACTGGTGATTTAAGAGAACATTAACCGTCTGATAATAGAATGATGGAATCCCCTCACATACTAATTGACTTCTCTCGCTCAACAGTCAATTCAGAGTAGGCTGCATTTCCTGTCGATTTGAACTCATGCAACCGATATACACTTGACACCACCACAATCGCCTTCGCATTCTCCCGTTATGCATTGGCTTGAAGTAGAGCGACTACATTGAATCAATAGCTGCATCCACTGCTAGGAAAGTTTGGTCAGTGCATCGTGCCAGAGGATATATATATATATATATATATATATATATATATATATATATATATATATATATATATATGTTCTACTTTTGTATCGAACACTAATTTTTTAAAATAATAACAAAAATACTAAAGAACTTTGTATTATTTACCTAACCAGTTCTTTCCTATTTTCTATAAATTTTCACACACACACACACACACACACACACACACACATAGACATATATATATATATATATATATATATATATATATATATATATATATATATATATATATATGGAATGACATGGGACTGAGATTAAGCATTTTATTCAATTGTTCATGTACTCGTACAAGTATTTTCTTTTCGGGAAATATGATGTGTACAATCTGTTAAAACTGTGTTCTTGCGTGTGTGGGCGTTGGGATTAATTTTTTCAAACACACACACACAAAATTATTTTTCAAATATACACTGAAACACACACATTATATATATATATATATATATATATATATATATATGTGTGTGTGTGTGTGTGTGTGTGTGTGTGTATTCCAAACACACCCAATATATGTGTGTGTGTGTGTTTGAATAAGTTAATCACAACGTGTACATGATTTGTTAGTATATCAAAATATAATTAATAGTCAATGACACACACGTACGCACGCGAACACACACAAATTCACACACACACACACTAACACACACACACACACACACACATATATATATATATATATATATATATGTATATGATAGAGAGACAGAAAAATAGACAGACAGAAAAAGAGGGTAGAGAGAGAGAAAGTGGAAGTGAGAAGGTGAAGAGAGTGAGCTGTAGTAAGAAAACGGAAAAGAGATGATCCAATGTTTTTCTCTTTAGTGCTCTTATATATAGCTTGACCTCTCTGCTCCACATTAAGAGGAATTTGATGTTATCTCGTGTTTTCCATTCTTTACCAGACGCGAGGAGTGAAAGGCCGCTTTTGAGAGCCGGGTTATTCTTGGGATGTAGGGCCAATCCTTTTGTCGATATTTCGGAGGCAGTCTGTCCACAGTTGACAGAGATTAGAGTATAGAACTGACAAGTAAACTGCAAACATATCAAACCGTTTTCTTGCAAGAAAGGTGTGTCGTTTTGTGCTCAACGATTTCTAGTTTATCGTTAGCGCAGCAACAAACAGACATGCTTCCATAAATATTCTTTTTCATTATATCATAAAGCATTTCTCTTCATATATATATATATATCTATATATATATATATATATGAGTGTGTGTGTATATATATATATATATATATATATATATATATATATATATATGTGTGTGTGTGTGTGTGTGTGTGTGCATATGTATGTTCGTGTTCGTGTATGTTTGTGTTTGTGAGTGTGTGTGTGTGTGTGTGTGCATTATATGAAAAGATTATTAACTACTAAGTTAAGTACATATCAATTTCTTACCGACATCGAAGTTTCATGGTAAAATTTCCAGTCTTCAGGGGTTGTGGTTTTATAAAGCATTTCTATTTTTTACAATTTTGTCACTTCAATCTCCTTTTTTACTCCGTTTATTTCACGTGCATATTCATGAATGTAACGTTCTTTTCCACGCGAACGGTCATGAAATTTTGCTTTTGTTTACGTCTCTCATTTTTTTCAGCTGTAAATTTTTTCTTCCACTTGTAATTTTTTTCTTTGAAATCAAATCTCATGGTTTATATTGGAGTTATGCTATATTATATTATCAGATAAAACGTAATGTTTTTAATTTTCCTTATTAATCCAATAAAATATTTTAGTTAATAATTTTAATTAATATTGTATTATTAATATTTTAATTAATTTATTTTTCTATAGTATTATTAAAGTAACAAAGTAAATGTTTATTAATATGTCGGCATCAACCCGTTACTTCATTCTTTTTATTTAATAAATTAATTCGATTATTACAACACACACACACACGCGCAACACCCACCCACACACACACACATATATATATATATATATATATATATATATATATATATATATATATATATATATATAAATCGATTAATTCGAGAAATATTTTAATATATTTTCCGTTTATACTTTAAATGCTCTGTTTTGTTTAAACTAAACAGTATTAATTACATTTAACCGCCTAAATGTTCCAGAAATTTCGTAGAAAATATCTGCTTCTCCGAAAGGGATCGAACGTATACTTCTTAATGGGAAACATCATTTGATCTGATGTGGTGTTACCAATTCAGCCACAGAGATTAGTCTGGTTACCAAAGTTCGAATTGCTTTTAACAACATATCAGATCAAATGATGGTTCCCATTAAGAGTTACAGGTTCCATTCATGTCGGAGAAGCACATTTTTCTCGAGCATTTATGATGGTAAATATAATAAATAGAGTTTAATTAAAAAACATACATTTGTATGATATCTATAAAAGTAAGGTATAAACGGAATATATATATATATATATATATATATATATATTCGTGCATCATGAAATTTGTGAAGACCTTATTTTGAAGATAATTTTAAAGGAGTTGCGTCATACACAAGATATAATATAATGATATAACCTGCTAACGCTGGTTACACCGTTAACCAAAGCATATACTGTAGTCAAAGTGTACAGGTGTATTTGTAATAAACGCGATTTAGATAAAACTGACATTTTACTTGAATTTATCAAGTAATGATGCATAAGATATTCTCATATCGAATTATAAAATAAAACCTAGTATGAATTATAAAAATACAAACCTAATATGCATATTTTCCTTTGTTTTCCGTTCTGATGTACATACTTATGCAACGAATATAGCATTACTAACTTTTATATATATTAACTTATTTAACTGAAGGATAGAATGAGAAATCGAGAAAAAAGAGGTTAGTCTATTGTAATTTGGACTTTCAAAAACAAAAAGAACACTTATCAAACACATGATCCAAGGTAAAATAATTTAAAGTGAAATTTTAAGTCTCGAACGATACGCAGTATATATATATATATATATATATATATATATAAAAGTAAACATAGAAGTTAACACTTAGAGGCGACAGTCTGTTTCATGCTATATACATATGCTATATGCAATCGTCAGACGTGGCCTGACGATTGCATATAGAATGAAACAGACTGTCGCCTCTAAGTGTTGACATCTATGTTCACGTTTATTTTTACACACGCTCTATCTCTGATATTGAGCACTATATCCCATAAATATAGCACACCTTAAGACTATATTTCTTCATATATATATATATATATATATATATATATATATATATATGAACTGATGAATGATGCAGTTTGTTATTATAAAAATTAAAGAGCCAGTGTCCTACTCTGAACTTAATGACATATATTCTTTATAATTGAACATGTGTCAAACCCCAGAGGCACCAGTTAGTTTCAGTCATGTCACAATAGATAACCTGACAATTGTGTTTATCCTATTGGAACCGGGTGTTGACTTCAAGGTCAACTTTCATATTTACATACGCTCTATCCGTGATATTGAAATCTTTAACCCATAAAAAATAACCTACCTTAAAATTATATATATATATATATATATATATATATATATATATATATATATATATATATATATATACACTTAAGTTTCAAATGTAAATTTAATTAAAATTAAAGTTTATGCCATTTAAAATAGCATCGAGCCCTTCTTCTTCCCTGTGCCTGTTTAGGACTATAGGGTACGGAATGTTTTAGAAGAGCACAAATGGCTTTTGGGCAGGAGCGCTTTCTGTTAAAGTATGGACTGTTTCCAGGGTGTTTCTTCTTGATACGGATATGATTTTAAAAAAGAAATCTTTTGTTTTTCACGAACACAGTACATTTTGGCGCTGTCATTTTATTGTGATTTGTTTTTTTGTTTTTTTCATATGCAGGTGATATATATATATATATATATATATATATATATATATATATATATATATATATTAAGAGAGAAAGGAATATATTAATGCATAAAAACAGATAGATATTTGAGTACCTGTGCCTTATGTGTATCTGTGTCCTTGTCTGCATTTTTAGAGTTTTGTGTAAAGCAATGGAAACAAGTTTGGTAAAGACATTTATTTATATATATTTTCGTTGATTTCGGACCATTTCTCTCGTGCGCTTCGAAAATTAAATTACAAACCAGGAATTATTTCAAAGTATAAAAAAAAAATAAACAAACGCATTCTTAGTGAAGACGAATCCATCTTCATTAAAAATAATTTTAAAAAATATGAAAAATTATAATGTTTACATTTGAATTTCAGCAGGTGAATGGAAACAGATATTTTATACCCACAGACACTCTTTACCAATCCTAAATTAATACGCCTGACAGCTATTTCCAAACATTTTGGGAATTGAGAAAATTTTGAACGCACAGATTGATTGGAAGATTATAGGTTCCGCATATACTCTTAATAGTCTTACAGACAGGTGTAAGTTATGTTTAGAAGAAAAAAAAATGAATAATAAATTACATTAGTCAAACCCAATTATTGAACGAATGGAATGATTTAGTTTTAATATGTCAACATAAAAACAAATTCAAATTTCCATAATATTGTTTTTACTTTATTAGCTACTATATTACTCTAATTCTTTAAATGTCGAATGTATAACTAATTTTAATGTCTATATTTCCATTTTCACACCACATTAATTATATTTTATTATCGTTTCCTGTTCTAAAATCTCTTTTCTTATATCATTAACAACTATTTACTTAATTACTTTATCTAATTTATTTATTATATATTTTAGGTTCTTTTAAATATACCTTTATATTTTTTATATATTTTTGAAGCATACTTTTTATATTTTTTAAATATGACTTTTTTTTGTTTAACTTATCTTTAAAGCTTTTTCTAATTAATAATTTATTTCATTTTATTATATTTTTATTTTTTAATATTTTTTATTCTTTAATACAACCTATTGTTTCTATATTAATTATGATTTTTTACATATAATTTTACTTAATTATAATATAAATTATCTAAATACATCTTATCCTTCATTATATTATATTTTTAAATATAACTTATATTTGGAAGAGTATTTTTAAGTAGGAGTTCGTATTTTAAACTTAACCTTATCTATATTTTAAAAAGAAAACATTTTCTTTCCTCTCTTATGTTCAAATTAACACTTCATTTTGCATATAACTCCAATGTAATGTCATTAGGTTAATATCCGGGTTTAATTATATACAGTGTAACCCGGATATAAGAGACCCGGATATAAGAGAAAACCGGATATGAGAAATTTTCTCTGGTCCCTAATTAGAGCCTGTGTTAATGTATATAAAATAGACCAAACCTAGATATAAGAGAAACCCGGATATAAGAGACTTCTTCTCCGTTCCCGACAACTCTCTTAATACCTCTTCCCTTTAAGGCTAATAACTTCCATCTTTCCCTGACCACTCTCTCGTGACTTTCGTCTGACTAAAACATGGATAAATTCTGTATTAGTTTTTCGACAGCTGCTAAATTTCTAATTCCGACACGAAATCATTCTATATACCGGGGTTGAATAAGACTGAAGAAGGTTTAGTCGGTTGAAATAGTTCTGTTCTCTATATGAGCTAATTTTGGATTTTATTGTGTACTAATTATTTGCACTGTATAATAATAAAAAAGTTCATAAGTTTCAAGCTCTCCCCAGAATTAGCATGGTATGTACTTCACAGAAGAGAGAAAAAAATTACAATAAATGTAAGATCTCTTAGATTCATTGAAAAAAGAATGGAATCAATTAACAAACATACTTTGAGAAACTTTTGCAACGAGTTTAACATTTAATAATTTTTTTTTTATTTTTAAAATAATAAAATTACATGTCTCACTTTTTTTTAACCGTGTATAATATTTTTCTCTTATGTAGAGTAAAAATTAAATACATTTTGGGCTAATTTAAAAATACTACCATGGGCCTCCTCAAGCCTTTGAAATGTAGTGTATGTATATATATATATATATATATATATATATATATATATATATATATATATATTAGGTTGGTGCAAAAATAATTTCGTTTTCTAACATATGTTACTATGTGAGAAAATGAAATTATTTTTGCACCAACCTATATATATATATATATATATATATATATATATATATATATATATATATATATATATATATATATATATAATAATTAATATTCTTGAATTTGTTGTTTCACTTGAATGAATCTATGTAATTTTATGATTTGCCCAATTTGAAAATTTAACGATGTTGAAATACAAAGTAAATGCCTCAAATATCTATTGAATTGATTTAAACTCGTAATAAAAGAAAAGAAACGAAATAATTTTAACATTAGCAATATTTTTCTGCTTTAAATGTTGATAAGCCTTTAAAAAAGATTAAATAACAAGTCACTTAAAGACAACGAAAGATTTGATGTCCCCTAGTGCATCTATAAATATATTTTACGTAGTAAACTCAGCTTCAGACGGTTTTCAGCAGACAATTTCCGTTTTCTAGATAATCGTCTCTTTATTTTCTTCTGGTGTGTCCATCTTAGTCTTTTTTCTTCAGTTTAGCATTTCTATTTCTTGGTTTTTTGTTTTTTTTTCTTTTCTCTCGGCCAATTTTTCTCCACTAAATTCTTTTAACCTTTGCTTTTGTTAGATACGGAACTAGTCTTAAGGTCTACGTTCAGTGTAACCAGTAGAATTGATTTGTTACAGTAGTGGTATCATCCCTCTGAAATGTATGTGTTGGACTCATCCGCATACTATAAGATTAATAGGAGAGAAGGCCTTGGGGGAACACTCGAATAGATTGAACGCTGGGTCAAATGGCACATCCTCACTAGTCTTGTAATACTCTTCTGTTGTACTTACTGTTTAATATATGATATATCTGCAATACCTGTTTGTTATTTCTTTAACCATTTACTTGGTCACAACAGTTACATATCATCAAAACGAAATGGTACACATTTCAAATCGATGTTTTGGAGAGCGGTGTTTATTTATTTATTTTTTTTTTTGAGGCATGGACTTCCAGGAATTCCTTTAATTAGTCTACTGCAATCTTTTCCAACCAGTCCTAGGGCTCCAACTACAACAGGGACTGTTGATGTTCCCATATGCCACATTTTCGAGATTTCTATTTCAAGGTCCTTGTATTTTGACAACATTTTGAATATCTTCAAAGATACATGGCAGTCATCAGAGACTGCCATTTATCATTATTATTATTATTATCATTATTATTATTATTATTATTATTATTATTATATCTTTAGGATTATAGTTTTACACTTATATTTGAAATAATTAAAAAAAAAAAAAAAAAAAAAAAAAAAAGTTGTACATTTATTCTAATACAGCGCGGGCGCGGATATTGATTTAGATTTGGTTTGTGGAATATAACTTTCGATACAGCATACCTTAATTATAATATCTTACTCCGGTTTAAATATAATAGACATTTTTTACATGTTTTTTTTTCTTTTCTCTTTTCAGGTAAGTACTTCTGAAATATACTTCTCGTCATTGAATATGCTCGTGCAACAGAAAGGAATTCAGAAATTTGATATCAAGTTGAGGTCAGTTATTTCAATAAAACTAAATTCACACTGAATAGAATAAAAAAAAAAACATACACACAAAATATTGAATAAAATGGTAAGTATATTTATGTGTACTTAACGTTCGGTATTCACCTAGAAACTGTGAATAGAAATACACTCACAGTGTGCTATGGATAAACTGTCGTCTAAATGACGAAAAAAATAACACTGACATTTCATTTTATCTGATATATATATCAAAATTACACAAAGATATGTTGAAATACAAATAGTAAATGTATTGAATAAAATCGACATTGACTTCAACTACGACATCGAGGCGACTTCGTAACCTCCTGCATCTCTTCTGGACGGTCTTCTTGATTAATTTGTTGAATGCTTCCATGATACTTGCCTTCAGATCATCTTCGGTGTTACAATGAGCTTTGTTGATCCATCGCTCATCAACGCCCCACACATAATAATAATAAAGAGGGTTGCAGACTGTGGGGTTAGGTGGCCAGATGTAAGGGGTGATGTGTTCGCAGAAATTGTCTGACTGCCATGACATGGTTCACCTGCTTGTGTAGCATGGTGCAGAGTCCTGTTCCCAGATAGAGGGTCTGCCAGCAGCTATTCGCCTGACCCGGAGCCGCACTACCTCACCAAGGCACTTGATGTAAGCCTCTGTGTTGAGTCTGAAGTCTTGTGGGAAGATGAATGGAGGCACCGCCAGTGATCCCTGCAAACACCATGATGTTGACAGAATATATCATCCAACTTTTTCTGAAACCTTTGCACAACCCTCAGATGAGAGCCAAATAATCTGAAATGTTCTTATTGAAGCTTCCGGTGCGAATCCCAAGCAGTACATAATGTCATTTCCAAATTTCTAGGGCAGTGAATTTTGTCATTGTGTTCCGTTTTTTTGTTGTTTTTGTTGTTTGTTTTTTTTTGTTTTTTTTTGTTTTTTTCTCACAGACAGTGACCAACTGACCTTACTATATTTTACAGTCGACAAAATCAAAAACAAAGAAAGTGCATGGAGGAAATTAAAAATATAAAACGGCGACAATTTATCCATCGCACCAAGTATTTTCGAATACTAACTCAATTCAGGACATAGATGAAGAGCATTGTATGCCTATTGGTTTTCATATTATATATGAATTGTCATGACTTTGTAGCGAAGACATTGAATTAATTTCCTGCAGTGTTGATGTAGATGTCTTCATTTCAGGAATTGTTCGTTTCCTAAAATGGTTGTTACCAAAGCGAGACAACCCAGACTACACAGCTATTTTATACATAGAAGGAAGGAACGGATTCTGTTACTTTCAAGACATTAGTATGAAGGGAAATGCCAACAAATACTACTAGCATCTGAAATACATTCACCGATTTTACGCACCTTTGTAAAATCAAATAATTATTTGAATATAAATATTATATGATTATTATTATATGAATAAACATAAAAGTATTCTGTCACATTTAAAATTTGAAAAAAAAAAAACCTATTAGGTGCATTACATTTTGTGTTGTTCATGTTGCTTACCCTAATGCATTGTTCGATCCATTCTAACCCTTATCTTCGTATCTATAACACAGACTTCGTTACCCGCATTATTTAATGGCTATCTCACTCCGGCACACACACACACACACACACACACACACACATATATATATATATATATATATATATATATATATATATATATATATATATATATATATATTTTTTTTTTTTTTTTTTAATAAAAACAGACCACTTTTTTGATGGACCTCATCAAGCATATGTAAAATTAACGAAGTGGGGAAGTTAGGTGGGAGAGAAGATAAGATATGAGTGGGTTAGGTGTACCATTTCAATTACTTATTCTTAACCCCATTGTGTGTCGGCTAGACGTTGCTTGAGCCTAACGCGTCTTGTCTCTAGATATCGATGGCTAAGGGGTGAAGATCGACATTAAAGGAAGAAGCTACATTAACCTTAATAAATTATATTCCACGAGGACAGGTTTCATTCAAATTCTTAGACGCTGTTAATTCTTGTTACTTTAACGGGCATATTTGCGAGGTTAAGATTTGATGTAAATCTAAATGTCTAAACAATCTACGAAGAATTTAATTTGAAGTTCGTTGCAGTTTTGGGTATTTTCTATGAAACAGTCGATTAGAGAAACTCATAGACAGTACTTTGAAAGAGTAATCCATTTTATATTTAGTAATCTTTTTTTAAAAACTTTATTGGTTGTTAAGTTGACATCTATTCGTTTGATTTTTGTTCATTAAATAAACTCGTGGTTGTTTTTAGGTACCCAATTATCAACGGTTATTGCAATTTAAATAATTTTATCATCAATAATGCGGTAGTATATTTCAATTTGAATTAAATTACCAATTTAAACTTTACCTGCGTGCTATCCAAAACTCATCTCCAATTGGAGAATATTAGAGGAGAGATTTGTATAAAATGTCACTAGGTGGAAATTAGGTCCTTCTTTTACAATCTTTTATATATCCATACTCATATACACTTCTACACATGTCCTAAACCCCTATCTATATCCACATACCTATATCTCACTATATACCTATGAGTTCTTATATACACCTGCACACACATCCACACCAAAAACTATATGTATATTCCCGTATTTACACATATACACCTGCAGAGAAACACATACCCACATATCTACATACACATCTCCACATGCACTTATACTTACGTATATACATATATACACATAAAATAACCTGCATATCCATATACATCCATGTACATACGCACATATACATTTACACACATATATATGTATCCACATATACACATACACACACACATATATCTATGCATACATACATATACCTACGCACACATACATGCATATACATACATAATATGCAGCATATCTACATACACATATATGCGTTAATCTGCACGTACACATATATACACACGTACAAGTCTCTATCCTCATGTCCACCCATACACCCACTTATGCCTGCATTCGAAGACTATATCAGTATTTAATCACATTATGGATACCCAAATCGTATAATTATCCATATCTTTACACATATATTAGTACCCTCTCTCTCATATCTATGGTAAAATATATAGGTACCCATCTAATTGTACACCTCCACACTCACATAGAAAAAACAAACCTGGTGTGCCTCTTTTTCCATATAAAAACATATACATGTACATATCAACAGGTGCATCAGTGTTCAAGTACATTACCATAGATGTATACATATAGTCATGTGTTGGCGCTCATGCCTGCATAGTAACATTTCTAAAAACAAAGGGAACAAAAATCACTCAATATTGCTCTTTCTATATAGTTATTTCTCAATGTATTTGCTTAGGTTTAGGTTGTTTTTGTGCCGGCATTTAAAGACTAGTTCATTGTGTCTATTTAGTAATATGTCTCGATCTTTATGTTTGATTATGAAGATTTTCTCCTTTATGCATAAGTTGCATCTGTCTCTGAAGTTTTTTGGAGTTCTGGCTCTTGATATTATTTTCCACTTTATTTGTGGGGCTAGGCCACTCTCCAACAAATCCCAATAATGTTTTGATAATGCCGTTTGGTTCTTCTTACACTTATTTATCTGGCGATGGTTGTATAGTCGGTTTTTCCAATTTCCCGCCGATATTCCTAAGTATATCTTTTTCTCCTCAGCCTTTTCTTTGGGGGAAATTGTTGCTTCATATATTGTGTTCTCTGCCATGCATATTCCTTCAACTGGGCACTCTGATCCTGTCCTGCAGTTGCATGTTGATTTTTCCATTCGGGTTGTATCCTGATTTTGTCTTAGATTATCATGAAGGTCTTTCAAGATTTTACTATTGTGTGAGCTAATACTTCTTTCCATATCATCCATGCAAGAATAGCTAATCTTTAGATTCATCTTGCTGAATATCTTTTTTAGAGATTCATTTTTGCAAAAGTGTTTTTCTATCAGTTTATGAAGTATTTACCTATATTAATATAGGAGAGGTTACAAAAAGGTGGGTTGAACCATATAATTTTCCTTTTCCTATTTCTGGGTTTAGTGGGTTTTTTATATACTGACTTATCTATGTAATTTAGTGTCTGTTTAAAGTTACTTTTTAATAGGGCTTTATTGTATTCCGATTTATTCTGGTTAAAAATGGTTTTACTGGAGGAGAATTTATTTATTCTTGCATTTACTGTATTTGGAATTTGTTTAATTATTGATTTCGGATGATTGGAGTGGATACTTATATATATGGGTGATTGGTTTTCCTTTTGGAAGGGTTTATAAGTGTTATTGTTCAGATTAAATGTAACGTCTAGGAAGTTTACTATTTTTAAGTTGGAAGAAATCTCGATTTTAAACCCTAGAAATTTGAAGGCCCTAATTATTTTCTTTTGTAGTTGGGATGTTAACGGACCATTGGTATCAGGTACAGCAACTAACCCGTCATCTCTGTATAGTTCTATATTTTGAGGGTCAAGGAATCTACTTAGGATATCTAAAATGTATATACCTATTAGGTCAGTTATTTGAGCTGAATCAAATGCTCCCATTGGGACATCGAAGTTGTCTCTGTCTTTTTTAATCCAAGTAGTGTTGTTAAGTTTTAGTATGGACTGTCTAGAGTCCATTATGATTTTTATTTCTTCGTCAGTAATGTCAGTGTGGATTTTGGCAAAACTTAAGCTATTTTCTAATAATTCTTTAGAGATTGAGGGGTAGAAATCGATAATATCAAGTTGTATGAAAGTAGTTTTATTTTTATGCTTTATTTTTTGGAACCAGTTAATCGTGTCCGATTATGTTGCTGTAGCTTCTTCCTTTAATGTCGGTCTTCACCCCTTACCAATCGATATCTAGAGACAAGACGCGTTAGGCTCAAGCAACGTCTAGCCGACACACAATAGGGTTAAGAATAAGGAATTGAAATGGTACACCTAACCCACTCATATCTTATCTTCTCTCCCACCTTACTTCCCCACTTCGTTAATTTTACATATGCTTAATGAGGTCCATCAAAAACGTGTGAATTTCTTTTCATTTTTCATTTCAACCTTTGGAAGTAAAGTCTGATGATCCATAGCCCTGTTAAAAGGGGTTGTGGTGAAATAACTTATTAAATGGAACCTTAAAGTGGTCTGTTTTTATTCAAACATATCAGCTCTGAATCTTACATTGAGCTCACTGGATATCATCCTCTTTGAGACTACTCATCCGGATTACCTAGTTTTGCATAAACTATATATATATATATATATATATATATATATATATATATATATATATATATATTATTCTTTTTCTTATAAGTCTATATATATTATTCTATTTCTTATATACAAACATACATATATATATATATATATATATATATATATATATATATATATATATATATATATATATATATATATATATATATAAATAGTTAAGTTATAAGGAACTTGGTAAACCGAATTGGTAAATCCAAAGAGGATGAAATCCTGAGAGCTCAATGTTAGGACAGAGCTAATATGTAATGAAAAACAAATCACTTTAATGTACCATTACGATAATTTATTTCACCTAAATCCTTTTTTAAGGATTCAGGATCATCAGGTAAACCTTCCAACAACGAAATGAGAAAAAAAAATCTATATATATACGGACACACTCACAGACATAGCATTCTGCCTCCTCTCTATTTATATCAGCATTTGTGTATATGTGTTTACGTATTATGCAAAATCAAACAAATGCTTAGCATCAATAAGATCACTGCAATAATAAACAGATCAGAACATTCCAGTAATTTTGCATAGGTAATTCCATTTAATTCATTTATGAACATGGTTCCCCCCTCTCTCTCTCTCTCTCTCTCTCTCACACTCACTCACTCTCTCTCTCTCTCTCTTTCTACGTATTTAAGAAAAAAATGGAGATAATCTTATAGACCGTAAGACAGCACAACTCACTCAGCTTTATTTTTGCCTGCTATATCCTAAAATTAAACCAATAATTGCATGTAAACTTCTACGCTGAAAGTAACAAACACTTTTTTTTTTCATGATCAAGGCAAGATTTAAACACGGTGTAAGGGCGTAATAATGAGTTCCAAATTTATCTAACTTATATAACATCTTACTCGCGTAGAAAGAATCTTTAATAATGTCACAATGCGTATGATGTTGGAAACAACTAAAAAAATAACTTTGAAGAAAAATCTGCTGTAAAATACACTCATAAGATTGACATTAATGAGAGAATCACTTTCTTAAATATTTTAGTCGGAGATAATTCTCAATATTTTACTACTTGCCACCATAGAAGACTCACAGGCGAAAATTATTTTCTTCTTAGATAGAAAAGTAAGTTTCTCAATCGTATATTAAAACACTATCATAAAAACATAATTAACTGAGTTAAAATATGTTCTTTAAAAAAAGGAAATTGGCAAACTATGTGAAAGTTTTATACACGTTTTCATTATTATTATTATTATTATTATTATTATTATTATTATTATTTATGTATATATGTATGTATGTATGTATGTATGTATGTATGTTGTTTCCTGCTTTTTATTCTGTATAGCTAGCCGAGTCCAAGCATTCGTCCTTAGGCCCTATAGAAGAACTGTCATTTAATTGATAACACTTTTCTTAGAATATGGGATGTTCCTATAGAGCGATTTTCTTGGCAACTTGTATGTTGATGTTACATAGGGCACTCAGTAAAATTGCCCATTCCTTTCATCACGAGGCCCAGAGCTTCGATTAATATTACAGTCTCGGTCTTCATTCCCTACATCCTGTATATCTAGATAACCAGTTTCTTATATTTGGACAATTTCTCGATAATTTTCATGGAGGTGTTTTTCTCAGATGGCACTGCTATATAGATAAACATATACTTCCTGGATTTGTTGTCTTTTATGATAATATCAAGTATGGTGCCTTTTTATTTCTGTGCCAGTTTGAATTGGCATGTCAGAGAAGATAGTTACATCGTTATTTTCGGTATGTGCGTTTGGTTAGTGCTCACACCATCTGTCATTGATTTCGATTTTGTGCTTCTTGGATATCTCCCAGCGCACATATGTTGCTACCTTCTTATGTTTGTCAGCATATTACTTTTTTGCCAGTTCCGAACATCCTGAGATAATATGGTCGACACTTTCGCTATATTTTCCGTAGATCTAGCATTTCGGTTTAGTTCTATTCTTGATTATGTGACAGTGACAGGATCTGGCTGAGCTGCAATAATTAGGCCTTCTGTCTCAGCTTTCAACTCGGTGCTCATCAGGCACTGATCTGTTTTCTGTTGATCTACATCTGCTTCTTCCTTTCTTTGTCATCCCAGTTTATTATTATTATTATTATTATTATTATTATTATTATTATTATTATTATTATTTTCTTTGATTTCTGGCGTTTACTTATTTCTTTCCGGGTCCCGCCCAGGGACCTAAGCTTAGAATGGCATCATGACACTTTCCACTGATAAAAAAAAAAATTACATAGATAAAGCCCTTCGTAAAGTGTGGGTTGAATTTGTCAGAAGAATTTTTTGTATCTCCTTGAGGCATGGACTTCCAGGAATCCCTTCAATTAGTCTACTGCAATCCTTTCCAACTAGTCCTAGGGCTCCAACTACAACAGGAATTGTTAGTGTTCCCATATGCCACATTTTAGAGATTTCTATTTCAAGGTCCTTGTATTTTGACAGCTTTTTGAATATCTTCAAAGGTACATTGCAGTCAGCAGGGACTGCCATATCAATAAGGAGGTACCGTGTTTGTTTGTGGTCTTTAATAACAATATCTGGGCGGTTGGCTTTGATTGTTCTGTCAGTGTGTATTGTGTAGTCCCATAGAATTGTAACAAGTCTTATCTCCGTAACTGGATCTGGGTGGTGTTCATACCAGTTTCTTTCAGTTTCCTTCCCGTAGAAGTTGCAGGTTCTCCAGTGCAGATATTGGCCCACTCTGTCATGCCGGGTTTTATATTCAGTGGGTGCCAACATCGTACAACCTGATACAAGATGATCAATCGTTTCTGGATATTTATCACTATCATTTCCTTGGATTTCTGTTGCCTAGAGAGTTCATTTTGGGTCCCAAGACTAGACCTAATGTCAGAAATAGCTTCATGATATTTTCCACTGATCATCTTTGAAAACAAAAAGATCACACACATATGCATACACGACGCGCTTCGTTATGTGAGAGTTGTACTTGTGAGTAAAATGTTCTGTATTTATTTAAAGGCATAGACAACCAGTAATCCCTACAATGAGATTATCGGAATCTTTCCCAATCAATCTAAGAAATCCGACTATAACTGGAATTATTGATTTCATCATGCGCCACACCTTGGACGAAAACAATGTAAAAAAATAGTGATTTTTCAAACGTAGCTCAGATGTGGCCCAAGGCCGAAAGTATAGGGCACCCAGTGAGGATCGAACTCACTAGTCAGTTGTAATTGTTCCAGCGAGACAAGCTTGCTAACCATTACACCGCTTCGAGGTGCCCAATAGTGATTTTCCAAGCGGAGCTTAGATATGGTACAAGGCTGGGGGCACCCAGGGAGGATCGAACTCACTACTCAGTCGTAACTGTTCTAGCGAGACAAGCTTGCTAACCATTACACCAACTCGAGGTGGCCAAACAATGTAAAAATATATGACTGATTCATCGATTCATATTCTCTGGTTTATTAACCCTCTGCAGTTTTTAAGGCCAGCAAATACCTTTACATTGTAATAATTTTTAGGTGAGATAATAAAGTTTTAATTATTAACCCATAGATACGTATAACCGATTAAGTGAATATGACGAACCTAACAGGATTAGGAACACGGCTCACCGATTAAAAATGCCAAAATATTATCCAGTACACCACACGCACCTCCAGGATTACAGCATGTTATTAGCAAGCGTTCGCTCTTTTGGGTAAAGACTAAGCCTGGCCTTGCTTAACTTCGAGGATCGTACAGTAAACGGTGTTTCAACCTGATGCGGACATAAGCCACACTAATAAGAGAGATACTGAACAGAATAATTTCAAGCATGAAAAACTAAGTTACCGTTCCCTGCGGATATAGGCTCATAATTTTATCTAACTTGTAATGAGTATTGGTCGGGTCTGTTTAAATAGGACAGGCCTCATAAATCATGGAAGACAACAAACATTGAGGTTTCACCAAAATATTAATGTAACAACTATGGCTAAAGGCGTCCAACATTGCCACCTCTGCTCCGAAGAAATTAAGCCGCTAGCCGGAAGAAAAGACACATCTGCACTGCCCGTATTTGAGAATAAATCAAGCGATTACTTTACTCGAAATCGAGTCGAGTCGTAGCCTTATATATATATATATATATATATATATATATATATATATATATATATATATATATATATATTATTTCATCAAGATATAAATAACAAATAAAGCTACGCACTGACGCATATATATATATATATATATATATATATATATATATATATATATATATATATATATATATATATGAAGAAAAATATACGGGAAAAAACAAACAAAAATCCTTATATGCAATAATGCTGTTTTAATGTTAATATGTCGACGTCGGACGTTTCGGTCAATAAACTATCTTCAGGACATATTCAATATAAAATATAAATAACATTATCAAACTTAACATGACAAAAACGATGGACACAAGAACAAGACATATCCAAACAGATAACTAAAAGTTTATGCGATCAGCGTTTAGTTTTAAACATGGTCACGTTGTCACCACGTATATATATATATATATATATATATATATATATATATATATATATATATATATATATATATGGTATATATATACTAAATCAATTTCTCCTATATATATATATATATATATATATATATATATATATATATGTGTGTGTGTGTGTGTGTGTGTGTGTGTGTGTGAATATATATCGAAAATAGGAAAGAATTTGTTCGGTAAATAACCCAAAGTTCTTATTATTTAAAAATTATTTTAAAAAAATTATTATTTAAAAAAAAAAAAAACAGTGCTCGAAACAAAAGTAGAGCGTAAATATTATTATTTATGTAAAAATATGATGGCATCGCTACATAAGAGTTCTCATGTTTCAAAACTAGTGCTGTAAACTTCAATATAATTATTTGAATTAAACTGAATTAAAGTACCAAGCTCTGTTCCATCTTCAAGCGAAATTTTTTTTGGTATGACTAATTCTTGAAATTTACGCGTTTTAATAAGCATATTCATTATTAAAATTAAAATTACTATGGTAACGGCTAAAGAAATTATTTATTATAAATATATATATATATATATATATATATATATATATATATATATATATATATATATATATATATCGATTTTTAAAAATTATTTCAAGATATGAATAACAACTAAAATGCATTGTTTTTGAATTTTTTCTTTTTTTTACGTAAAGAGATGTTAAGAGGTAGTTCATTTCCGGACATTGTAAATTTGTTTTCACATTTTATTTCCCACATTAAAGAAGAAGATGGCTCCTGGCATTCTCGGAGCTTAAAAATACTCAAAAAAAAAAATACTTTTCTCCGAGACGGAAAAAAATAAAAATAAAATAAAATAAAATTTTTAAATGCAGCTTAGTCTTAGAAAGAGAAATAAAAACAGGTGAAAAATATCAATAACAACTGAACAAAAAAAATATCCAACTTACATTCGATATTTTCTTTTTTAATTCGTACAAGTTGCATATTCCATAACTGAGTAAGCTTTTATATATGGTTTTATAATCTTTTTCTGATTGTTCTGTTTTGTTTACAAAAGTCTTATAAATTTCTGTTCGGGTCGGATTTGAATCAGGTTTATTTGAGATCGTAATTGAAAAGTACTTATAAAGAATTAAATTCTGATATGCACCAGTTGGTAGAATGAGGTAGAATTCTGATTATAGATTTTAACAAAAAAATAAAAAAAATAAAACGAGTGTCAACAAGACGGTTTCTTCATTGACACCGCTATTATTTCAGCTACCTTCATTTCAAGGCAATGTTTGTTGTTTTAAAAAGCAATAATTTGATTTGCAGAAATAAAAACAAAGAAAGAAAAGAAAAAATGTTTGGTTTGGTTTGATTTGTTTTACGGCATGTGTTGTGTCGGAAACCTACCCCCCCCACTTGAAGATGAACTTGTCTGCGTCTGTGAAGAAAGACTATAAATAGTGGCATGTCAGTAGACATGAGAGAGTCCGATAGACAGACTCTCGGCAACTGTCGAACCCTCTGCATTGGCAGAGGGGAACCCGGACGAGGCTTTGCCGAAGGGCAAGGTTTCGTCCGGGGAGGTTGACAGGGCCTGAACCCGTCTAGGCGGATTCAGAAAGGCCATATTTTTGGCCGAGCCTACGGGCTCGGGGATACCCACATTAAACCGGCCTTGTGCCACATTTGGTCCTCGTGGGTAGACTAATAAATACTGAGTCCGATAGACAGACTCTCGGCAACTGTCGAACTCTCTGTTTTAGGAGAGGTGAACCCGGACGAGGCTTTGCCGAAGGGCAAGGTTTCGTCCGGGGAGGTTAACGGGGCCTGAACCCGTCTAGGCGGGTTCAGAAAGGCGATATTTTTGGCCGAGCCTACTGGCTCGGGGATACCCACATTAAAACGGCCTTGTGCCACTTTCGATCCTCGTGGGTGGATTGATAAATACCGAGACCGAGCGACAGACTCTCGGCGACTGTCGAACCCTCTGCATTGGCAGAGGGGAACCCGGACGAGGCTTTGCCGAAGGGCAAGGTTTCGTCCGGGGAGGTTGACAGGGCCTGAACCCGTCTAGGCGGGTTCAAAAAGGCCATATTTTTGGCCGAGCCTACGGGCTCGGTGATACCCACATTAAACCGGCCTTGTGCCACATTTGGTCTTCGTGGGTGGACTAATAAATACTGAGTCCGATAGACAGACTCTCGGCAACTGTCGAACTCTCTGTTTTAGGAGAGGTGGACCTGGACGAGGCTTTGCCGAAGGGCAAGGTTTCGTCCGGGGAGGTTAACGGGGCCTGAACCCGTCTAGGCGGGTTCAGAAAGGCCATATTTTTGGCCGAGCCTACGGGCTCGGGGATACCCACATTAAAACGGCCTTGTGCCACTTTCGATCCTCGTGGGTGGATTGATAAATACCGAGACCGAGCGACAGACTCTCGGCGACTGTCGAACTCTCTGCATTAGCAGAGGGGAACCCGGACGAGGCTTTGCCGAAGGGAAATGTTTCGTCCGGGGAGGTTGACAGGGCCTGAACCCGCCTAGGCGGGTTCAGAAAGGCCATATTTTTGGCCGAGCCTACGGGCTCGGGGATACCCACATTAAAACGGCCTTGTGCCACATTCGATCGTCGTGGGTGGATTGATAAATACCAGACAGAAAGACAGAAGTTCTTAGCTGAGCTAGTTATTGACTACTCAGGTGATTTCTGTACCTTTTTACCAGCCTATTAAAACCCTTTTTATTGTTACGTGCTATTTGGCGTTTGTCTCTACTAACCCCAAATCAACATCATAACAGCATGTCAACGGGTTATTTAATGCTGACAAGGTTTTTATTTCTGGTAATATTTTCTTTTTTCAAATATTTATTGCTGAGACTATTTTTTTTGTTAATGTATTTCTGGTATTAAAATCTATTTTTACACTTTCATAGTGTTTCGAGTCAGGTTGTGGCGTTAATCATTTGCCTATAGCTGGGACCCTAATAGTTACTACCACCCCTGGTCACGGTGGTCTGGAAACACCAGCAATTAAGAGTTAGTTCAACGCTTCTGAAAACCTCGTGATCAGAGACCTTACTGCTGTGCGTAGTTTATCGTCATACCCAGCACGGAGAAAAATGTGCGAGAAAAAAGAAAATGCATCAGTACGTAGTCAGTCATGCAGGTAAATAATCTATGCAGGTTATTAAGACGTCTCGTCTCCTTTCGGAACCTTGAAGATCATGGCTCTTCACAATTTGCTGTCCTTTGTAGCTTTTAATAAATTTTGTGATATTTCCTAAACCTTGCTCTGTCACCCATTTAATGAAACTTGATAGGTAGATTTTGTTTTGCTTTTCTCTGTCTTTCTTGCATATAATCTGTCTTGTTATTACCAAAATTCAAAGCACTCTTACCTCATTACTCGCCCCCTAAAAATGTCAGCTTTTACTTCATGACGTTAAATATAGGTGACAGTTTCGTTACCATTTTCTCACCTCTTAAAACCTTCCACTTTTCAAACCCTCTTTGTTGCTCACATGTTCGATTACTTGGTTTTGTTTCGTGACATATCAGCAGCTCTATGGGTTTTTTAATACCGAAATTTAAACATTTTGTACGCAATTGTATGCCTTCAGCCACATAGAAAATGTGCAGCTGCTCATTTTGCTATATAATAGTATTCTTTGTCATTTATTTTACAAATATATAAAAATGAATTGCTGGTATTTTGAATATAAAAATGTATTTTATACTTCCATAGTGATATGACCCCAGTCTGAGGGTTATCAATTTGCCCATACCTTGTAACCTAACAGAGGCTGTCACCCTGGGAACAACATCAATTAATAGGTGGTTCCACGCTCCTCAAAACCTACAAATCAGATTACTATTTAGAATAGTTAAGATTAAATTGTCTAATACTAATAATATTTTTTTTCATATAACCGCATGAATCCATTGCAAAAGTTTGTTAATTCCAGATCTTTCTATGTGTCCATTCAGGTCGTCCTTACCTGTCTTTTGTAGGTATTAATAAATGTTCTCACTTTGTTATCTCTGCTAAACCTTGTTTTGATATTCATTTACACAAATTCGTCAAGTAGGTAATGTGTTATTTTCTCTAGTCATTCTTGCCTTTAATCTGCCGTGTGAGTATCAAATTTTAAAACCATTTTCCTCATTCCTCACCAGAAATTTCAATTTCAAATGTCCTTTTTGTTTATATTTTGTCTAAAATTTTGTTTTTGATCACATATTTTGTATAGAATATTCTAAGTATCCTCCTGTAGAACCATATTTATGTTGCATCAAGTCACTTCCTGATCTGTGAGGATATTATCCAGCATGCACTACCATATAGGAAGATTGATATTACATACTATACTATTTTATTTGTTTTGTTTTTTTGGTGTTAGGTACTTGCCCAAAAATGGGACCCTAACGTGTCACTAACACAGGTCATGGTGGACCTAGGCACAACAACGATTAAGTGGTGATTCCACGGTTCACTAAGCCAATTTCCCAATCGTTATTCCCATTGCTGTTGCTTCACGTTTTGAAATATCACTCATAATTATATACCATTCAATTCGAGTAACTTTGGTTACATTGGCTGTTAGAGCAACAACATATATCATTTTCTGTCTTTCCTCGTGCATTAGGTGCCTGTCGTCTAGTCCAATAAAAGTTTAGGAATTTGAATCTGTCGCCTTCATTTAATCCATAGAGATACATTGTACTCATTTTGTCTTTTCTGCTTAGGGAATATCTTATGTCAGTCAATAATCGCCGTATGTGTTACCCTTTATCTCGCCTGTCCATTATCCCTATGAACAAGAACATCTGACTTTTAAGTACAACAGAACAGAGATTGAAATGCCAACTTCCAGTGAAAGAGATATGTTACAATTACGAAGCGAAACTAGCAGCGCCATGGGGAATAAATCGGCCGAGTCATTATTCGTTAGAAATATCACCTGAGAATGGAAAGCGAAGAATCAACGTTTTGTATTGAATAAAGTGTACGGATCAAAATTCGTAAAATTTCAACGAATAAAACAAATATCTGAAGACGGTTAAAGGTTATAACACCAGATATATTGTGAATATAACAGTCAAGGTGAACATGTCTGTTCGAAAAATAGGTGCACAATCTATTAATTATAATTAATCTTTTAAAATCCAGACATAAATTGTCATACGATAAATTTCAAACATTTTTTTAATAATATTAACACCTGGAGTTAAGTGCAGTTCATGGGCAAGGAAAGAGGTTATCTCCAAAAATTCTTTTTTTTTTTCAGGATTGATCGCGAAAGCGTTAAAACTAAGGTTTAAACAAACAACTCTCCATGCAAATGCATATATTAGCTCTATCACAGATACTGAGCACAACACACACACACACACACATTATTACGCACAAAAATGAAATAGGCGGACGCCACTTTTGAGCATACAGATAAGATTTTTTTACATACGGCTGCGCGAATATTCATCGATTGTTAAATGGAACAGATCTCAGTTAAATCGCTACTACACATTTGAACGCTGAAGACATTCTAGCCACAAATGTATACGAATAACAAATGTAATCTAGTCTACATGACAACACAGCGCCATCTACTGTAAGCTTCTCTAATCTTAATAACTCAAAGATTATGGATTAGCCGAAATATATGGTTTTTATTCGAACATTTGTCTTAGTTTTGGTGTGAGGAAACTGTCCCAAAGTTCGTAATATATGCTTGATACACCGTATATATATATATATATATATATATATATATATATATATATATATATATATATATATATATATATATATATATATATATATATATATATATAATTGTCGTAAAATGTAATGTTACTTTATATTTTGGATGCTCGGTCATGTAATTTAATTACTGTGCATTCAGGCAAAAATCCCTCTTTTTTACCTACATCAGCATTGTGAAATATTATAAATTTGTAGACTCATTTCCGTGTTGTAAATTTTCATAGAAAATATTCGTCCTTGGACAGGATTCGAACCTGTATCCTATACGGAACCGTCATTTACGCTGACGTGCCTTGACAGCTCGGCCACAAATGTTCCGTATAGGATGCAGGTTCGAATCGTGTCAAAGAACGAATATTTTCTATGAAAATTTCTCGGACATTCAGGCCGGTAAATGTTATTTAATACTGTTTATTATAAACAGAGCATTTACTTAAATACTTGTATCTATAAAAAGAACGTTAAACATAAAAATGTCTTTAATAAATAAATTGTCGGACTTTGTCCATTTCGTAATATATATATATATATATATACAGTAGCGTCCAAAACTAAGGGACAAAATGTTAAAAGCTAATATTTGTTAGAAATAACAACTGTGAAAAGCTGAAATTTTGACAACTGGTAGTCGTTATCATCCATAATAACATACTAAAATTTGAATCATTTGCAAAGGATAGAAAAAGAATTATAACAATTATTTATTTATTTTCAAATTTGCAACGTCCAAAAGTAAGGGACAAAATTGAGAAAAAACAATGTAAACGGCAAAAAAACAATAAAAATACATGTACAATCAATATTTAGTAAATGAGCCCTTGCTCTCAATGACAGCTGCACATCTTCGACTACAAGAACGAATCAGTTCTTGACAATCCTCGATACTAATTTTAGACCATTCTTCTTGAAGCTTCACCCACAAATCCTCAGTGTTGGTGGGATTTCTTTCCATAACTTTCACTCCTAAGGTCTTCCAAAGATTTTCTATTGGATTTAAGTCAGGACTTTGCGGTGGCCAATCCATAATTTCCAAATCTTGCTCGCTAAGGTAACTCATTACCACCTTTGCCTTGTAACATGAGGCATTATCTTGCATAAAGTTAGCCCTATCGAAACCTGAATTCTGTATGATTGGCACAACATGATCTTGAACAATGTTTTTATAGATCTGCGTGTTTACACGAGTTTGTAACCGGACAAGAGGCGTTGTACCTTGGCTAGAAAACATTCCAAATACCATGACGCTTCCGCCCCCAAACTTGAGAGTATTCTTAGTACACTTTGCACTTAATCTTTCACCAATACGTCTCTTTACATTGTTTTTTCCATCATTTCCAAATAAATTAAACTTGCTTTCATCACTGAAAAATATTTTTGCCCAATTTTCATATGTCCAAATTACATACCTGTTTGCAAACTCTAATCTCTTCTTCTTATTCTTCGAACTAACAAGTGGTTTCTTCCCTGGAGTTCCATTAAACAGCCCTATTTCTTGCAGTTGTCTAGAAACAGTCTGTCTTGACACATTAACACACGAGGTACTATTCATAACCCTTTTAATTTCTGTGCAAGACATAAAACGGTCCTTTAATGACATACGCTGCATTATTCGATCTTCTCTTGCCGAAGTTGTGCGGGGTCTGTCGGTTTTAAAAGCACTAACTATTTTGCCAGTATCATTGTAGGATTTAACAACCCTGCCTACAACACTCTTGGAACGTTACACTTTCTCTGAAATCTCTCTAATGGTGTGCTTTTCGTTGTGTAGCTTCACAATAGCTTGTCTCACAGAGTAATCAAGTTTTTGGCGTTTCGCCATGGTGGCGGCTGATGCAACGTTTACAAATGACTAAGTAAGACTTATTCTTTAGAGAAAATCAAAAAATTTGAATATAGCATACTGTTTACATTGTTTTTCTCAATTTTGTCCCTTACTTTTGGACGATCCTATTTTGAAAATAAATAAATAATTGTTATAATTCTTTTTCTATCCTTTGCAAATGATTCAAATTTTAGTATGTTATTATGAATGATAACGACTACCAGTTGTCAAAATTTCAGCTTTTCACACTTGTTATTTTTAACAAATATTAGGTTTTAAAATTTTGTCCCTTAGTTTTGGACGCTACTGTATATATATATATATATATATATATATATATATATATATATATATATATATATATAGTCTTAATGTATGTTTTATATATATATATATATATATATATATATATATATATATATATATATATAGTCTTAATGTATGTTATATTTATGGGTTAAAGTGATCAATGTCTGGGATAGAGCGTATGCAAATATAAAATTGGACCCTGTGGTCAAAACCCGGCGTCACATTCTGTTTCATGATTAAATCCAATCCTCAGACAATGGCCGTTATGTTTTCGCGCGACTATTTATATTTGTTTGTCAATGTTGCATTATGGGTAGCAAGATCTATTGTATTATCCTACAGGTTGAACAGATGTCGGTAATGATTATCTTTCGAATTATTATAGAGGATATTGAGTAGAAATTATTGGAGATCCGAATGCAGTATTTTGTGGCTATTAGTTTGATGCAAAAATAATGACGTAATAATGTCGTTTTTTGACGTTAAAAATACATCAAAAAATGACATTATTACGTCATTATTTTTGCACCAACCTAATATTTTATAGCATCATATATATATATATATATATATATATATATATATATATATATATATATATATTACAGCAATACAGTTTTGAAAAATATCAGTAATACATAAAAAAAAAACAACCGGTAATACATAAAAAAATAATATATTTTTAGAAATACATTTACGGTAAAAAAAATTTTGTGGAAAAATATTACCAGCAATATATTAAAGTTAATATTTCGGGATTAAATGTCCCACAAGGAGATGATATGTCGCTAAACAAACAAACAATTAAAGGTCGGACGGAAAATGGCGCTAAAACCCGCAGGCGCATTGTAATAGAAATAGATGCTTTCCAAACGTTAAGCAAGGCATTAAGAAACAGTAAAATTTTGGAAGAAGCACAAAAATGAGGGCTGAACTATTAGGTAATATCTGCGATCTTATATATCAGTAAATGCTGGACAATCCCTTCACAAATGAAGAGACTTGAGGTGACAGAAATATTTTGCTACAGAACGATGATGAGAATATCATGGGAACAATGATGAAGTTAACTGGAATTGTAAGGTCAGAAAATGTGGGAAAATAGGTTGGAGAATGTCACCCTCACAGGATATATCGAAAGACAAGAAGGACAGTAGACAGCAGCGAATAATCAGCCTAACGAGCTTGAGTAAACGGTTTTCAAAACAGGGACAAGAAGGACAGCAAAAAGATAAAACTTGCTAAAGGCTACACAATGCGTTGTAGAGCGTTCATAAGAAGAATAAGAATAAAATGAAAAACAAAAATAATAATAAGGAGGAGGATGAAGAAGAAGGAAAGTTAGAATACTACTTCTATTACTACTACTACTACTACTACTACTAATAATAATAATAATAGAAGAAGAAGAAGAAGAAGAAGAAGAAGAAGAAGAAGAAGAAGAAGAAGAAGAAGAAGAAGAAATAATTCAATCATTTCAAAAACCGGGTCTCTTTTCATTTATCTCCCAATATTTATATACAGCATTTTCAAGATGGACTGCGCTGATATTCTCATGCTGCGAGCAATTTATTCGCCATATTTGTTTGCTTTACTTGCAATTGTCTAAAGCGCAATGAAATTGGACTGCAGTCCCCTCGTGCACCAACACAAAATAAATAAATAAAACATATATACGCAAAACACACACACACGTACGTACATATGTAATAATGAAAATGTTGCCGCTTAAAATACGTTTAAAATCCTCATTGTGTTACTGCGGCGTTTATTTTTAAACAGGGCCCAAGGAAAAATACTGTCCACCATCGATTTTTCCGAGAACTAATAAATATAAACCTCACCCTGAGGGTAAAAGATCAAACAAGTTTACCCGAATTGCGTATTAGCTTTCATTGTTTTCTGCCCTTTTTGCCTTAACGGGAATAGAAAACGTCCTCCAAGGATGGCAAGAAACAACCGATTATTGTCTAGGCAACATCTATAACCCTCCGGATGGCCCTCCTATCCATTATCTAGCAGATGGCATACCATCACTGATGGGGTAAAATGGTGTTATATAATCTTTTCTGGAACTGAATCTCTTTCTTATCCCAATCTTTTGTCGATGAAATTAAGAACAGCTTATAGCCTTAATGTTATGGTTGTTTTAAAGAAAACAACGACCGCATAAATGAACCTAGACTTCTGTAATATCTAAACAGTTCATACGACTTGTTACGAATCACTTAAATCCCAAATCTGCGTCTATTCGTATCTCGTTCCTACACATAAAATCCTTTACCTGTCAAATTTTAACGGGAGTATTATCAGTATAAAAAAGAACCTTTAAGTAGATGAACCCCATCAAACATTTTCAGTGTGGTGGTTGGTTGGTTATGTTAATAACAGAAGAAATATCTTATTATTCTTTGAATCAGACCGAAATTCTCTGCTGATTTAATAATACAAGAATGGTAATGGTAATAACAGTTTCCTTATAAGGAAACATTTGACATTCCTTAACAGCGCAGTTTGTACTACTCTCCTTTAAAATTTATAAGATATTTATCTTCAAAACATTATACAGGAAAATGGGTTTCTCAAGTCTGTTTTTTAATGATTTATATATATATATATGTATATATATATATATATATATATATATATATATATATATATATATATATATAAGGAATATAGTCTTAAGGTGTGCTATATTTATGGAATAAAGTGCTCAATATCAGAGATAGAGCGTGTGTAAATATAAAAGTGAACATAGAAGTCAACACTTTTAAGCGACAGTCTGTTTCATGCTATATGCAATCGTCAGGCCACATATGCTGTTATTTTTCTCGGCTATTTATATATAATACGTGTTAGTGGTGCATTGTGGGTATTCTGTTATGGCGGTTATTTTACCGGAAGTCGTTTGTTTATTTATTTGTGTCAAATTATATTACTTGTGTTTATTTTTTATTTTTTGTTACTTATTTTATTTATTTATTTATTTATTTATTAACGTAGTATAAATTTGTTTATATCACTTATTTAACAGTTTTGTTTCGGTTTGAGAGTTTAATTAAAGCTATTTGTTCAATTTTGGGGTTAATTGTTGTAGTTCATTCTAAGTATTATTTTGGCGGAAACTGTTTTTAATTGATTATCTTTATTTGGGTTTGGTTTGTTTATTTATTTACTTGGATGAATTTAGGTCAATTTATTTTACTTGTATGTTTTCTCTTTTCGGTTTTAGATTTTTAAGTAACATAGTATTTATTTATGTTTTATTTCTATTTTTTATTGTTATTTTGTTTATTAGTATATTTATTTGTTTTTATTTTATTTTTTCCCGTTTTTAATTTTTTAGGTTACGTAGTAAAAATTTATTTATGAGGACAGCACAAAGGATTAGGAAAAAGATTCCGATCGTTCTGATAAGTAAAAAGAACTTCCTAATTTGTTGTTGACGCTAGTGGCTAAAGCCAATGGCTAATTTATTGCATAAATGTCGTCTTTAATATTACAAGATACTTTCGCGCAAGTTTGATAAATATATCCTTTAAAATAAGATGTCAGTATTATTTTCATTTTTGCGTAATTTAGCCGATAATTTATCAATTGCAACACACACACACATATGAGAGAGAGAAATAGAAAAATATAGATAGATACGAAGTGATTAATGAATATATATATATATGAACACACATAGATAGATAGATAGATAGATAGATAGATAGATAGATAGATAGTGAAGAGAAATAGATAATGCCTAGACATATAGAACCAGGTAGCTCTGATAAATAGACTGATAGATAGTCTATTAACGAAAATAGATAACGAACGAACTAAGACAGAAAGATGGAGCGGTGGGTGTAGCTTATTGGTCGTTCGTGTTATTTGCTAAATACATGTTTGCCAACCGACAGGATATATTTTTATTCTCGTAAATCACACCTTAGTTCTTGGTTGATTTAATTATATGCAAAAATCGATTATCGATTTGTGCTCTGCTTCCCATTCCGTTTGATAAAATATAATTTGATTTGCTTTCGCTTTTGTTCAAAATGATTATTTCCCCACCTAAATATCATTAAAACAATAATTTTAGATTTTAAAATTACTCCTGTTTTATGCTGATATATTTTCTTCAATATCTCGCTGCATAACACCGTACCATAAAATGTTTATAGTTGACGTGATTGGATTAGGTATTCCATAAAATGCGTTGTTATGTTTGAATATTCAACGACAACAAGATCAGGATTTGAGTTGATAGAGTGTAATTAATACTGGAACGTCGTTTTTTAACATTGAATAAAAGGAAACAGTTGCAGAAGGCATCCGTATGAAGGGGGAATTCTATTAGAAAGTGTAAAGTTACACAACGTGTAATGGAAAAATTGCATATCGTGAATACCTATAAATAATGTTAATATGGTCAAACGCGTCATAGATTAGGATAGATAGAAACAAATATAGATAGATAGATAGATAGATAACAGTTGTAGATAGAAAATTAACAGGTGTAGATAGAAAATGAACAGGTGTAGATAGAAAATGAACAGGTGCAAGGAGAACAGATAAGGAACAAGGCTTAGATAGATAGATAGATAGATAGATAGATAGATAGATAGATAGATAGATAGATACGAGATGTAGATAGATAGATGGATAAGAAAAAAATGTAGATAGATAGATACGAGATGTAGATTGATATATGGATAAGAAACAAATGTAGATAGATAGATACGAGATGTAGATTGATAGATGGATAAGAAACAAATGTAGATAGATAGATAGATAGATAGATAGATAGATAGATAGGTAGAAATTGAACAGGTGCAGGGAGTAAGATAAGGAATAGGTGTAGTGGGATAGATAAAAGAACAGGTGCAAGGAGAAAGATAAGAAGAAAGTGCAGGGAGAAATAAGGAACACATGCAGGGAGAAAGATAAGGAACAAGGAACTTAGATAGATAGATAGATAGATAGATAGATAGATGTAGTACTAGTAGTTGTCTCAAGAACGCTTATCAACAACTGCTAAAAAGCCACTGGACAGCCAGAACATATCGATGCAATAAATTGAGTAGTTTTTTTCCCCCCACTAGAACCTTATCGGCTATTCTGATACAAAGTGCTGATAGATTTAATCAAGTTACCAATAAAAAGAAATGAGCCCAAACACAAAGTATATTGATTTGCTTATGTAAATGGCTGCATAGCCGATGTCCTGTTATATTGGTCATGCTAATCAATGTTTATCGTTGGATACGACTTGAAACTCTACATAGAAACAAGTGAACAACTTTACTTCATTCGTTTCGTTTTGCTTAGGAAATATGATGATGTTTGGTTAAATATATCTTTAGGAAATCGATGCTATCAAAACGTTTTGCACAAAGCCAAGCTACTATTACGTTGCCTGTGTGATTCTTTGAGCAGATTTTTACTGGTATTTTTTTAAAGCATTACGCCCCAAGCAAGGTGGGAAGCCACTAGGATGCAGGAGTTTGCAGAAGATTTGAAGCGAGAGCAGATAGAAGAAAGGACGAGGAGAAGGATAGTGAATACATCAAGGTAACTGGAGATGTCGATTGGCATTACATTTGAATAGTTGTAGATTATAGCTCTGAGGGAAACAGGAATAAGGAAGGGTGTTCAACAGGTGAGAGGTGCAAGATATGAAGCTATTGGAGTAGAAGAGGCGACTACATTTAAAAGTTTCTACAGTGAAAGGGTGAGAGTGGGATGCCAGCCTCGTAGAGCGCTTGAATTCATGAAGTCTTGGAACCAGTGAAAACAGATCATCGGAGCAATTACCATGAAAGTACTTGTAAAAAATACAGAGAGAGACGACGGCGCGTCTGTGAGAGAGCAACTGCAGACGAGATGCCAGATCAGGGCCAATTATATTACATATACGCCTCTGGATCTTGTCAAGAACTCCGATGTAAACAGAAGGTGCACCAGACTATATATGGCAGCAATACTGCAAAGTCGAATGGTTGATTTGCATATTTGAAGTATCGATTCCGGGGAGAAAAATTTCCTGGCGCGGCACAGAGAGCCAACTTTACTCGCGGTGGACGAAGCAATGGACTCAATGTATTTGTTCCATCTCAGGTTAGCAGTCAACGCCAGACCGAGCAGACGCATGGAGTTGCTCTCAAGAAGTTGACTATCAGACATTCTAATGGGGAGCAGGGAAGCATCTCTATGGTGATTAATAGAGAGTAGTTTAGTTTTTGAGGCGTTGACCAGCCAGTTATTGCCCCAATTAACAACCGATTGGTGTTATGTTCTCGGCACTGTCGCACACGTGGAGTATATTTTATAGCAGGTGTTGACAACCGTTTTCGAACAGAGGACCGCATGAGGAAGAGCTATTTTTAAGCATTCCAACCCAAACAAGGCGGGAGTACCACTAGCACGCAAGGGGTTACAGTGAGTGAAATTAACAGTAAAGAGAGGTGTTTGATGAAAAGATAATGAGAATAATGGGGATTAAGATCAAGACATCAGAAGATATCGATTGCATTACATTTATATATTTGAAGATTATAGTTATCAGGAAAGCAAGTAAGAGGAATGGAGTTTCCCTGTCTGGACGGGCGAGAGACAAAGCTGTAGGAGTAGTAGTAGCGATTACATATCGACAGTGAAAGAGTGAGGGCGTGATGCGAACTTGTTAGCACGATTAAATTCATACAGTTTGGTTTCCATTGAAAGTAGCTTGTCAGAGCAGTTTCCATGAAAACATTTGTATATAGTCAGACGGAAGCCACATCTCGTTTGTGAGAAAGTGACTGTAGACGAGATGCCAGATCAGGACCTATCACATTGCATATCCGTCTCTGGATATTGTTGAGGACCTTGGGATGAACAGCTGGGAACCAGACCATATACGGCAACAGTATTACATCATAAATCGGTCCGAACTTAAAAACAAATAATAATTAAAGTAATTTTTCATTAAAGATACTACAGCCTCTCTCCCACTCCCAAATAGATCCATGCGCATAAGTAACTCCGTTAGAAATGGAGATCTTTTCTTTAGAGAAAAGATTCTTTTTACAATAAAAAAAAAAGTATTGAAGTCCTGATATAATATTACCATTGATTACAGTAATAAATAAAAAAAAATACCACACGCAGTACCGTTTGGTATTTTTTGTCTAATTTATTCATTTGATTATACACTATTTGCAAAAGATGGTTTAAATGCTGAAAAAAGTTACATTCAACGAAAAGTTAGAAATGTTAAACCAATATTTACTTAAACATTAATCATGTGGTTACGTATATGTGCGTGAGTGAACAAGCGTGACTGAAAGGAAACAAACAATATTTTAATTGATGTTATTTTACTCATGAAATTAAAGCGTGTTATTCAGAAAGTCAATCGGACATCATTTGAAACGCGGGTCGGAATTTGCCTATGAGTGTTTTGGGACAATATTAGCGCAACATCTTTGATTATACGGTAAAACTGTTAATATTTCTCTTCGATGGAAACGATAAACATCTGAAAAAAAAAGCGCTCTATCAAAATGTACAAATTCTCGTTGGTTTAATATAGGTACCTACACTGAAAAACAGAATAGACGCAAAACAAAGTTTTATCATTAAAATGCTTGTTATTATTAAAAGGAAAGACGGAAGTATTTTCTGGCTATTTTTTTATTTTTTTAATAATTTCTAATACGTTCGAAATAATGGTTAAATATATTGTTTTGTTTACGCCAGCGGTCGGCGTAAGAATTACAATTAGTGTTTTGCGCTTTTTTTTTCAGTGAAAAAGACATTGATTTGGAAATTCTTGCAAAAATCAAATAATTGTCCTATTTTAGTGAAAGTTTCGGGATATATTCACAAATGAATGAAATTATTTCCGTATTTTTTTTTTTTTTTTTTTAGAAAATCTTCATAAAAATGTTTTGTTTTGTTTTTTACATATGTTAACACCCACTTATTTAATTTCATAAAATTTCAAGAAATTCAATTTTTAGGTTCAAAATTTGTTTTATTATTTAAAATCAGGACTCCTTGGAGAATGTAAATCATCTTTTTGTTTTTTGCAAAACATTTAACCCAGTGATCGAAAATCTGCTCTGAATCGTAAAATAAAAATGCAATAAAACTGACATTACTTAATTAGGAAATATTTTTATTGCTTTTATTTACATTAGATGAATAATTAATTTTTACAAGAATTGTTTTCACTTTTGAAAATTTTAATAAAATTATTTATAATATGATAAACTGTTAAAAATTCAGAATTATTTCTAGGCAGTTAACTTATATTGTTATTACGTGAAAATTATATTTACGAACCAAAAATTGAAAAGCTCATTAAAAGTACTTAAACCCAATATATTTTTTTAATTTAATTTATTTTTTTGTATAAGTAACGCGCCCCTGTTTGAAAATATGGTGATCATAAATAACATAGTCTGGAAATAAGAGCGATGACTATAGTAAATTGAAATCCAACTTTCCTAAAATTAGATTACAGAGAACATTTTCCTTCATTTTAATGACTACTCAGTACTTAAAAATTATATAAAAAAGCGTTTCCCCTTCATTTTCTTAAATTATATTTTAGCAGATAAGTTCTCCTTAGAACAATAATAACAGTGCTAGCATCTCGTCAAGTGATTTATGAGGTGTTGACACGCACTTATTCGCGCTATTGTTTGTTTTTTAAATCCATTTCTCTGTTATTTTAAACGTAAAGTATTTTTTTTTTAAATCAGGTTAATTAAACTTAAACCAGATAATATTTCTCAAATGAAGTTTCAGAAAAATATATTTTATTTTTGGAAGATTCTTCAAACCAAGAATTAAATTTTGTTTACAAATGTCTAAAAAAAATGGCTGAATTTAAACGATTTCTGAAAGCGAGGAAAGTTGCGATTTTAAACAATATATTTTCTATTTGAAATACACCAGAGTTGTTTGCTTGCTGGAAGTAGTAAATGTGATCATTTACCTTTCAGTTAAAGCAAAAAAGAATAGTTCAAAAATTTTAATAAAAAAAAAAAATCATTTTAAAACAAGATATCGAATCTGCGTGGAATTATATATTTAATGACTATAGAAATACTTCATTGTTCACATATTTTATGCATTGAAATAACCAATTCATTTAATATGTATTTGCTATGCACCAGTTTACGGCGGTTAACTTGCTGGCGCTAAATTCTCTATGAAACCTTTAATAATAAACTAATAATTGTTTTGCCGGCGAAATTATTAGGTTGGTGCAAAAATAATGTCGTTTTCTCACATAGTAACATATGTGAGAAAACGAAATTATTTTTGCACCAACCTAATAGAACCAACACCTTTATTGTCCAAGTAGCCATAATGTTTTGAAATATCAGTTTACATCTGCATATTGATCTAAATAAATAATGGAAAATTCTGTCTGTCCATCAGTGTGTCTGAAACCTTTCTATCGCGGGACACACTTGTTCTCTATAGACATATTATAACTTTTTGGAATCAGGATGATTCCCGTGTTGAGAATCTGCTTTTTATCTGGTGCTTGAACAACCATCATTGGGATTTCTGTCCAGATGAGAAAGGAACAGTTAAAATTTCAAAAAAATTAGGTTGGTGCACAAAAAATAATGTTTTTGACGTTAAAAAATACGTCAAAAACCGATATTATTTTTGCAACAACCTAATAAAAAAAGTTAGAGATTTAAATTTGTTTTGTAAATTTATATTGAGTATAAAGTAACACAAACTTTAAAAAAAAATCAAAAAAAAAACAAACAAAAAAACATTTAAATTCAGTTTAAAATATCTGGAAAACTTTCTGATGTGAGGAAATCAATTTTATTTCTTCAAGATGACAAGGAATCAGAGTTAAAGTGAAAGTGTCTTGTGGTTTTGAAGTTCCGAAATGTTTGTATTAGGTTGGTGCAAAAATAATGACGTAATAATGTCGTTTTTTGATGTATTTTTAACGTCAACAAAACGACGTTATTACGTCATTATTTTTGCACCAAACTAATAATTTGAAGATTTCAACTCAGTTGAAGTTTCACAGAACTTGTGATTTGAAGATTGCAATTTTCGGCCTGAATTTGATTTTCCACACAAATCCCTCCTTTGGAATGTATCTTATAGCCGGAATTAAGGTAAGGTTTCGAAGCTCCATGTTGTGAATTTAGGAATGCAAGGTTATTTATTCAAAATTATCATTGCTGTTTAATAAGCTGGATTTGAGTTTCCTTTAGTTTTAGGTCGGGGGAACCTAAATTAAAAAGCGTGACGAAGCGCAGCTGTTAACCTAATTTATGCTAAAAAAACACAACTAATCTTGCTTTTTATCACTCTGGATTTGAGTGTATTTGTTTAAATCAGGAAATGTTGTTAGCAGACACAGAAAGCAATCCACAAGAACCACCTCAGAATTTGGCGAAGAGAAGTGACAATAAAGTGTATAAACATCAGTTGTAAGAAGATTGAATACCTGGTTATTTGCAAAAGGAACTGCCTAACATATCAATTAAAAATGAAAGATAGCAAAGTTCGACAATTTAGATATCTGGGAAGTGTTTTAACGGAGGAGAGAAATCCAAATGCTGATTGACATAACTAAAGATGCCTTCAAAAATCGAAAACTATTTAAAAAAAATTGTTAGAAACAAAGAAAATAGGATATTATGTAATATCAATTCTCTTATATGGTAGTGAATGCTGGATAATATCCTCACAGATAAGGAAGTAACTTGATGCAACAGAAATATCGTTTTACAGAAGGATGCTTAGAACACTATTTAACGAATATGTGATCAACGGCGAAGTTTTAGTGAAAATATAAGCAAAATGGACATTTATAACGAAGAAGACGGTTGAAATTTCTAGGACAGAGGGAGGAGGGTTTGAAAATTTGATACACAAAGGAGAGATTAAAGGCAAGAGAGATATAGGAAAATAACACATTACCTACCTAACGGATTTGAGTAAATGAATGGTGAAACAAAGTTTACAAGAGATAACAAAATGAGATTATTAAGAGCAGAGGACAAGAAATTGTGAAGTGTCGTGATACCCAACGTTCTGTATGGACACAGCGTATAGACGAATATGAGAGATATGGAATTCACAAAATTTGTAATGGATTTATCCGGTTACATGAATTTTTGTTTTTTTGTTTTTTCGTATTTGACAGTTTAATTTGAACTGTTCTAAATGGTAACCTGATTGGTAGATTTTGAAGAGCGTGGAACTACCTAATTACTTAATTATTGTTTTTCTTAGGTCCACACTGACACGGGGTGACACCAGCTATTAGGTTTCTCAGCGATTGGCAAATAGTCAACTAGGGTGAAAACATTAAAAAAAAAACCAAAAAACCAAAAAACAATACATTTCTGTCAGAAAAACATATTACCAGTAATAAATTTTTGTAAAATGCTCTTAAGAAAATTAAATTCAACAGTAAATCACATATAACGACACATAAGGAATCGAGATGCCACTAAACAAACATACTAAATGATAATAAAAAAAATATATATGTAAAATGTATCCACTCAGCAGAATGATATTAATAAATTCATTGAAATACTATATTTTATTTAAAATTCAAGATCCTAGTATATTTTTTTCTCGAATATATTTGTATCGTTTGAACTATAGTATGAGTGAGGTGTACGCCACTTTTCTGGATAGGTAGTCAGGTAACACAACATTATACAAGTGTCGTTAAAGTAATTAGTGGAGATATTAGTATAACAGTCACGCAGAGTTCTTAAAATGCTGTCTTCCTCCCTGACCTCAACACACTTCAAAAATGATATGACACATCATTAAGATAGGAACGAATTTCGGTGACCTGCCTTCTCCTTTCTGTTGAGAGCCCCCCCTCCAACACACAAACACGTACTGTAAGACACATGATGTATGATGTCAGTGATGCTAAAACGTGGTCAAATTAGTTACGATTTTTTCCCTTCATATTTAAGATTTTGTAATGAATAGACAACGCCGAATATCAACTTTGGAAGCTTTATTCTCCTAAACCGACCATGAGCTGTTAAACAGCCTTTTATACAGAGAGATTAGTATGGAAATTGGTACGATAGGATAATCCATTATTATCATATTCTGAAACCTCGTTTTCTGCAGGCATGAAGTTAAAACAAACAAAAAAGTTATAAAAAATAAGAAAACCTACGTCACTTGAACAAATATGGCTAGTACATGTATCTACAAAAATATCAAGTTAACTTTCCTCATGGCCAGAAACAAAAACCCCGGAAAGAAAGGTTTGGAACGCAAACATTTAGTATTCTTGAGAAGTCCAATTTCCTGAAAAAAACAAAAACAAAAAAAAACAAAAAAACAAAAAAAAAATTTTAATAATAAAATAATTTTACATGTTTCCCTTACATAAAAGTAATAAGTAATTAGGAGAGTTGTTATTAGGTTGGTGCAAAAATAATGACGTAATAATGCCGTTTTTTGACGTTATACGTCAAAAAACGGCATTATTACGTCATTATTTTTGCACCAACCCAATAGTATAACAGTCACGTCGAATTCTTAAAATGATGTCTCCCCACCACCTGACCTTAACACACTTCAAAAATGATATGACACATCATAAAGATAGGAACAAATTTCGGTGACCTGCTTTCTCAGACCTGTTAAGATCCCACCCCTATCCAAACACGTACTGTAAGACATATGATGTCAGTGATGCTAAAACGTGGTCAAATTAGTTACGATTTGTTCTCTTCGTATTTAAGATAATTGTAATAACTATACAACGACGAATATCTACTTTGGAAGCTTTATCCTGATCATTAGTTTTTAAACAGCCTTTTATACAAAGAGGTTAGTATAGAAATGGGTGCATGGGAGAGTCCATTATTAAAACATATATCTTCTTGCTCTTATTTAAACATGCTTTCAACGCATGGTTGAATTAAAATACTTCATAATATATAAGCATTTTAGGCTTTATCAAACACGGCAGTCTGGTACATTATTCATTCGTTGATATATTTACTTATGCTTCTGTGATATTAACTTGTGCTACATTTAAATTTCAATCATTTTAAACCTTTTAAACCTGTCCTGATGATGAATATAATATGGAGTGAAACACTGTTAGTCTGAATCTGAACGAAAAATATACAGTAAACATACGTGTGGGTAATTTTTACGTCACCGATATTTTTCTTGAAAGAAGTTAAAAAAACGGGGTTTAAATATTGTGTCATCTTCTTTCCCGTAAGTTAATGTGGAAACCATTTTCTAAGTTCCGAAAAATAAAATAATTTCATACGTTTCCCTTATCATAAATGTAATAAGACAGAAGGCATGGTTGTTAGAAAAAGGATGAGATCAAAATGCAAGGTACCAAAAAGGATGAGATCAAAATGCAAGGTACCAAAATCAAAAAAAATACGAAAATTTAAATATCTGTACAGAGTTTTAACAGAGCCTGGAAAGAGCGATACTGAGATCCGAAGGTGTATTGGGATAGCCAAGAAAGCATTCCAAAGGCTATACTAAGAAATTGAAAATTTCGCTAGAAACAAAGAAAAGAGTACTAAAATATTAGGGGATACCTATGGCAGTGAGTGCTACACGGTATCCTCAAAGATCTATAGGAGACTTGAAGCAACTAAAATATGGTTCTACAGAAGAATGCTGAGGATACTGTGGACCAAAATTGCGAGTAGAGACGAAATTTTGGAGAAAATGGAAACAAAAAAAAAGTATTACTTAGCATCAGGAAGATGGAGTTGAGGTTACCGGAGCACATAATGGGGAGGGAGGGCTTGAAAAATCTGATACTCACGGCACAGAGGACAAAAGGGGCAGAGAAGGACAAAACATAACATACCTAATGAGCTTGAAGAAATGGATGCTAGAACAGGGATAAGGAGAAATAACAAAAATACAATGTTTATTAAGAGCTACAAGAGACAGGAAGTTGTGGAGAGTCATGGTCGTCTACGTCATGAGGGGTTGGGAAACATATAGAAGATCAAACTGATGGGTTAATTTTTAAAAAAAAATCTACGATTTATCTACAAAGACTTCGATCAACTTAAAATCAGTTACACTCAATTTTGATCCTAAATATCGACTCTATATATTAATAAAACTAAGTTATTAAAAAAAAAAAAAACATGCCTTTTCTATTAATTTGAATACATGGCTTGTATATGTGCCCACGGAATTTCCCGATTACTTCTGAATTTTCATGACCGTACAATTCAGCAAATGGCTTAGGGTAATTAATATCTTTATGGACAAGCTACTTGCAAACGTGGTGCTGGTGGGGTTTGTACGATAGTGTTAATGTCAAATTGACCCATTATGCGTTCAGAATAAAACTTATGAATAATATTGATTGAGTGTAAGAGTCAATAGCACAATAATTGTCGGTTCTGGCAGTGTCTCTTGATTTATGTGTCGAAAATAATAATAAAAAAATATATAATTAAACTGTACTAAAAGAAAAGAAAAATCTCTCGTCGGTTAAACATCTCCGGGCAAGTTGTTCAAGAAAGAAAACGGTTACCTCAGAAGAGAATAGGCAATATCACATTATTTCAAGACGGAATTTTTGACGTCTTTTCAAAAACAATAAAATTCGTTGCAAAAGAAAAAAAAATGATAGATACAGGGTGTGATGGGTAAATTGTCGCCATATTATAGTTTAAATTTCGCGCATGCGTTTTGTTTGTTTTTGATTTTGTCGATTGCACAATATAATAGAGTCAGTTGGGCAATATCTATGAGAAAAAGAGCACCATGACGCAATTCACTGTGCCAGGAATTTGGAAACGGCATACCTGTACTGCTTGGCATTCGTGTCGAAATCTCAATGGCAGGTATACTGATAAAAGTAGCAACATCGAAGATACACGTATTCATTAATGTCTCTGACGGTGATAAGTCTAATATCTGTGAATGATAGACAAAAAATATGATTTGAATGTGAGAGGAAGTACATGCTCCCTGGGAACGAACGCCATTATTGAAAAATACGGAAAAGAGAGATATATTAACGAAATCTAACCCAAAACTTTCCAGTTAATTAGTGCACTAACGATTGTATTAATTATTCATTTGTAAGACGTCTTTACTTTCATTAAAAAAAAACAAAAACAACCCAAGCAAGACAATAAGCTACTTAAACGCCAGGAAGAAAGGAAGACAATAAAAGACCAGAACTTAAGAAAACAGAAGATAACGATTGACATTGCGTTTAAATTTTTGAAGATCAAATTTGACAGGGTATGGCTGACAGTTCTATAAGAAGAAAATGTTAACATAGAATTTACGGTTGCATCTATCCATTTCATCTGCAAAATGATGAGACCTTGCCGCCAATCTAGTACTGCGCTTAAAGCCATAAAGTCTAGGTACCATAGAGGAAAGTTCATCAGAAAAATTACCATGAAAGTATTTATAAAAAAGGCACAACGAACCTATGTTACAACGGCGGGAAAATGGCTGAGGCCGAGATGCCAGGGCATGACAAATAACATTGCAAATTCTTCTTTGCGTTATATCTAGGATCTCTAAATATACAGCAATGGACAAAATTACGGGGCAGATGTAGAAAATTAGACATATGATTGAAACTTCTACATACATTTGCTGAAAACACTATAATAATCATTCTTGAAATGATGTTTCAGGGATATTTATGGATACCAGCCAATACTGGAAACAGCTATTTGACTTGAAAAATCTATTTTACGAGAAAAATTTTATAAAATTCAAACAAAAGCAGTACTGGCAATAAATTCCAAATGTTTCCATTTAGGAAAACGGTTAGTATTACCATTACAATAGTTGCCATTATTTTCACCCCTCTTAAGATATTTATCTCTATGTGGAATTAATATTACAGTATTATGAAGCTGGGCTAAGGTGTAATAGTTAGCAAGCTTGTCTAGCTAGATCAGTTACAACTGAAAAGTGAGTTCCATCCTCACTAGATGCCCCATATTTTCGGCTTTGTGCCACATCTAAGCTACGCTTGAAAAATAACTATGAAGCTGGGCTAAGAGGCAAGCACTGGTAGTCTAAAGGAACTGAAAAAAAACATTATACTGTTAGATACCTTTGAATAAAACCCAGTATAGGATATATTTTTAGCTATTTTGGTGCCATAAATTTGATGGGGAGGACATTTTGGTAGGTTTGTAGGTTGACAGATGTAATACACACTGTCTTAAAAACAACAATAAAAATCACAAGTACACCCAGGAACAAAATTATGGGGTAGGTGTAGAAAAGTTAGAAATGTGATGGAAACTTGTACATATATTAGCTGAAAGATACTATAATGAATTGACGTTTCACTGGCATTTATGGTGAACAATAATGGTTTCTCTTCATTGTTTCAGTTTTGGGGGTATAATGTACTAGTGAGTTAGCCCAAATGACTTGACACACTTTATAGTCTACCAATAGAAGGTTAATCAATCGAAAGACGTAGAATATTCAATCCGTCGTGTATAAAGGTGGTCATTTTGTTTACTCTATCCGAATGTCCAGTGCCGGCTTATCAGGCGAAGAGGAACAGAAGGAAGAACTAAGCAATGCTACTTTACCGGGATATCCACTGCTAACCTGAACTACGCTTTCCTACTGTCTTCGAAATATTCACTGCTAACCTCTGGATTCTATACTCAAAGACGGCCTGAATGAACAGCATTCATTTCTAATTATTTAGCAAAAGTGTCAAAATCATTTATTTGAAAATTAACCTGTAGTGCCAAATCTTTTCTAATTTTTTAGTAACAAGTTTATTTTCAATTTATAAGTGCTTCTTCTTTGCTGAAAATTTATCCGAATAAAAACACGCTTGAAACTAAAAGGGCTGAAATTATTGCATTGTTCAAAGAAGGGTAATGCCAAGTCAAAATTCCAAGAAAAGTGAAAAGCTCAAGAAATGGTGAACCAACAAACCATTAAAAGATATATAACGAAACCAATTCTATCAAAAAAAGTTATGGTTAAGGCCGGAAAACTTTTACAAAATCAGTGGACGCGGGTTTCTCTAGGTGATAGGAAAAACTCGTCTAACGTGACTGCTGAATTTCGAGAGACAGTAAAGTGCTTTCAACTCGTACAGTGAGAAGATTAGTAGAAGCTGGCCTCAAAGGATGTACAGCTTGAAAAAATATATTGTCTGAGGTCAATAGGTAAAAGAGACTTACTTTAGCAAAAGAGCATGTAAATTAGACGGCTGAGGATTGGGTCAAAGTTGCCTGGTTTGATAAAAGAACTTTGCAATAAGTTACTTTATTAATTAAAACTAATTTATAGTTGATTATAATACGCCTATTAATACTGTATTTTAGGGAATAGAAAATTATCCCTAAAACTTATTTTTATCTGATGTTTCGGACCATTGATTTTGTTTATGTTTGTTGAAGAGTTGGAATTCATATAATGACTAAGTTTTGCCCCAACTGTAAAATTTGGAAACGGGAACGTAATGGTTTGGGGCTACATGTCTTTTGAAGATTTCGCAGGAATTTTATTCACATGTGAAGATAGAATCAATTCGAACACTTGCACAAACATATTAGACAAATGTTATCAAAATTCATTAGAGGAAATTTTCAAGAAGAAATATATTTTCAAGAAGAAATATATTTAAGCGTTTCACTTATATATATATATATATATATATATATATATATATATATATATATATATATATATATATATATATATATATATATATATATATATATATATATTTGCCGGTGATTGAAGTAAAGTGTAACCCGAGGAAGATGGTTGCCTCTTCACAGCCATTCAGTATTTAGGTATAAAATTATATAAGTACCAATTCACCACCCGCCCGCACACTCCATCGAGAAAGGCTAAGGAATAAATACTGGTGCTTGACACGTCTCGAGACTAGAAATGCCGAGTCCCTATATTTTTTTTAATTCCTCATTCCTTCCCTCTTTAGGTGGTCAATGTTGACAGTTCTCTGGTGGATGTGTGGCGCTTTTCGTTTCGGGTGTGTTTTTCGTTTTTTGAAGTTGCGGTTGAGTGAGTGTTTAGGATAAATGAATGACTTTTATTATTAAAGTCCCTCATTGACTTCGTCCTGTGAACTGATGTTTCAGCCACAGTTAAGAATTGTGTGTGTGTGAGGTGGGGTATTACTAACACTATTTTGTTTAATTGCTTTTTATATAGATTTTTATTCATTCTTGTAAATATTCATTGGGGTTTACTTTTTTAAATTGTTATTTTATTCCCCTCCCCCACTGACAATGAATTGCACATATAGGGTTTAGTTAGGACTTTCATAGAGACAATGTGGTATTATGGTGGATGTAGTAAGAATGGCAAATAAGAATGCGTTGTTTTGGTGTTAGGAATATTGATGTATGCTTGGGTCAGCGTTTGTGGCTAGCTAAGTTAAACGTTAAGACAGAAGAAGACCATCTGTTTCCTTATTCTCATTTTGGACACATATAAATAAATATAGAGAAATGTCGAAGCGGCTGGAATTGCCACTTTTAAACTCGGCCTTGTGCATTGCATTTCGACTTCGAGTATAGAAGGAAAAAGTATGTATCAAATGTGCAGTTTTTGTTATAGAGTTATAGAGTAAGGAAGTGAAAAGAAAGAAATTAAGACAGAAATAAAAAAAAGTAATTAAATAGAAGTTAAAGAAGGCGAAAACACCCGAAAAACACTTTAATTTTTTCTCTTAATAATAACATAAACATTTAGACGATAAAATTTTGTTTTCGTCAAGTTTGGCGTCTTTTTCATCACGCTATGCATTCTTTTTAGCGATCTCGTGGGGTACCTACACTAATGTGTCTAACGTCTGCTTCCGTGTAAAGAAAAAAAAAATGTTAGTTTTGACTCATTTCATTTGTGCTTACTGACCTTTTTAAACCATGTGAGGCATTCATATTTATTATTCTCGTTGTCATAGTTGGCTAAAATAGTGAAGGTCAAATATCGAACGATGCAATAAAGAAGTTTCCATGATTAATTTGTAATGATCGAACACGCAAAGATAGTCACACAGTGTGGACATAGGGATCAACGCTGCAAGTGACTCACGGTTTCATAATTTGGAGAGAACGTCTGATAAAATATGTTTTAAGATAGTTTTCAAGCGTATAACTCACAGTCGCGAAACGGTATTGGTTACTACGACAATGACGTCTATAACTACGAAAAACCTGACCCCTAAATATAAAAAAAACCCACTCTCCCTCCATATAGATAGTGATTTGCTAAGGGCAAGCTTAGATGCGGCACAAGGCCGAAAGTATAGAGCACCCAGCGAGGATCGAACTCACTACTCAGTCAAAATTTTTCTAGAGAGACAGGCGGGCTAACCATTGCCCCACGTCGGATTATATATAACTTCTGTAGAAAAAATGGCAGACAAGGAAGATTTAGTTTATCTTTTATTGAGTTTTTCCAGTAGACTAATTTATTTTTTTACAGGAATAATTGTTTCGAGTGCTTTCGCTTACTTCTCTAGACAGGGTGTATTTCACCGAATAGTGAATTATGTGTGTGGGTGTATATATATATATATATATATATATATATATATATATATATATATATAACCAGTATAGACTATACCAAACACCTGAAGATTGCGGTGGGCCTGAAATTCCGGTTCGTGCTATCGATGAGGGATATGTACATTTATTAATATATAATTAATAGCTGATTTATTACATCGAGCACTATTTTATTAACACTAGCGATATATATATATATATATATATATATATATATATATATATATATATATATATATATGTGTGTGTGTGTGTAAAAAAATATGAAGTCTATAACTAAGAACACAATAATCCCCGCCGAATACATAACACACACACACACACATATATATATATATATATATATATATATATATATATATATATATATATATATATATATATGTATGTATGTATGTATGTATGTATATATATATATATATATATATATATATATATATATAATTTACACTGTATGTGTGTTTGTGTCAGAATTCAAATATAGATAGAATATGTCTGTAAATAAACAATAAGAATAAAGCCAAAACGAATTTTCTTTACTAAACTTCTGTTTATTTAACTTAAAATAAGTATATTACATGAATCATTTATTAAATAAAAATAAAATAATAAATATTAATTACATTTAAGACAATAAATTTATAGTGATTTTCTTTGATGTGACACAAGGCCGAAAGTATGAGGCACCCAGTGAGGATCGAACTCACTACTCAGTCTTAATTGATCTAGCAAGACAAACTTTGTAACCATTACATCACCCCGAGGTGTCCCTGTGATTATCCAAGTGTAGCTTAGATGCGGCACAAGGCCGAAATTAGGAGGTAGCCATTGAAGTTCGAACTCACTACTCAGTCGTAATTGTTTTAGCGAGTCAAGATTGTTAACCATTACACCGCCTCGAGGTGCCCCAAGCAATAAATTAATATAAACACATAAAAATTCAACATCGACAACACCAGCAACAACACTACACTATTTCGTTCATTAGGCATTAAATTACATCTCTTAGATTCCACCATATTTCACTTTAAGTATATTTTAGAGCCTTTTTAAATGAAAAACTTTCTTAAATTTTCATTCTGTTTATTAAAAATTGTAGCAAATTAAATTTCTTGATTTTACGTGGATAAAATCCGTCAAAGGCTATAATTAAAAACGGATTTTGCGGTGGTCATTAATCTTTCACCGATTTACGAATCTAGGACATGAATATATTAAACCCCATTTTAGAATCACGTTGCTATGTATTTTATCTGCTCTGTAATGGTGGAAAAATCGTTTCCCGTAACTGCTATCTGGGCAAAGGTTTTGCTTTTGTTTTTTCTTTAGTTCTTATCTCTGCTTCGAAATACATCTTCGACTTTCAAGTATAAACCAATTTACCCATATAATTTTCCCAGAAAATATTTATCTCATGCATAGCTTTATCAAAAATGGAAACATTAGCTCATTTTAACGTATAGGTCAGACGGCTGCCATGTTCAAAATCTCACTTAGACAAATACAGTTCTTACATAACTGCGCATGTGCAAGACAGTATATAATGCAACAACAGTCGTAGACGATATGTCTGATTTTAAATCTCGAAAAGAATTATTGATATTTCCTTTTTACTTCTATATTTTGTGATCCTTTTTCTATTTATGTTTATAATATTCGATATATACAGTCCTTCTGTTTGTTAAGAAGATAGGGAAGGAACTTTAGCTTAATAAAACCGAGTAGCAATATTAAGGGTGAAGTGAAGTGCTATTCATAAATATTGCCCACTAGCAGCATGACCCAGCGTTGTCCGTGCTTGATTCAAAAATCGTACGACTGATACAACAATCGCTATCACTTGACTTAAAATATTTTTGCCCTTCCTTGCCTTTAAAGGAGTGCACTTTGTCGTACTGATGTTGCTACATGCCTTACTTCTTGCCTATCTCACACTGCGAATTTTTTCGAAGCTCTATACTAAACATTAAATCTGTTACGAAAAAAAGAACTAAACAAAATGAACACAAAACGATCAGCTTTAAAAAAAGGACTCGTAACTGGAAAAAACGAATGAAAAAAGAATGTTAACAACAAATAATTTTTCACACCCAACCCAGTTTTGCAGAATCAGAATCAACGTTGAGTTTAAGCAAGCAAATGAGTCAATTGGAGTAAAACGCCATGCAGATTTAAATTTTTCCCACTTGTGACAAATGCAGCTATCAATTTTTTTACATACTAGCATGCTAGTTAACATTCGTATTGGTCAGTTGTTGGCTCTCACACAGGCCAATAGAATATTCCTGCCTTTTTGTGGCAGCCAGCTATAGGCTCTCACTCTGGCCAGTAGAAAATGGCCGCAAACTACATAAAAACTGCTGTAGAAGCATGAAAATATCGATTATTTCCATTATCGATGGGAGTTGAGAAATGCAAAGTAGGTCTTGGCGTTTCCACTAACTTGGAGCATGTGCATGTAAATTTTGGTGCAAATCCATCGAAAATTGCGACCATGCATTCGTTACACACACACACACACGCACACACACACATATATCCTGGCTTTTATAGATGGAGATTAGAGGGGCACCTCGGGGTTGTGTAATGGTTAGCAAGCATTTCTCGCTAGAACAATTACGACTGAGTAGTGAGTTCGATCCTCACTGGGTGCCCCATACTTCCGGCCTTGTGCCACATCCGTGCTACGCTTGGAAAATCGCTAGATAGAGATTAGAGGCGATATAGACATATATTTCTTCTTCTTTTATGTGTCCTACGTCATCGGGGCGTGGATAATGATGTCTTTCCACACGTTCCTTTCATTTGAACCTCATAACAATGATTCCAATTATATTTTAATTTAATTTCTCTAACCTAACAACAATTTATGCAAACTCATTAGGCGGGTAGATTCTTTCGTTCCTTTTGCCTTCACTGTGAACTGTCAGTATCAAATCCTCCAAGGCACTCTTTCCTCATTGTGGGTTCCAAAGGTTTCAGCGATCTCTTTCAAAGTCTAATTGACATTTAAGTTCCCATTTATATAAAAAAATATTTACTGCTCAGTCCATGAAATTCTCAGAATTCTTCTGTAGAACCGCATCTCTGGTGTCTCAAGTTTTCGCTTCACACGTGTCTATGACCACATCACGTTGAAACGTCGATTCCCGTAAAATCACGGAGGCTAAGTGACATCGAGGCGAGTAAGTACATTGATATGTGACCAATTGGTAACACCAAATATTATCTTGGATGTGCGGGTGATGTACTGGATATTTCGGAATGTTTATGGGTCGGAATTGTTATTAGGAGAGCACAGTTCCAATTACAGTTTCACCAACGCGCAAGTATCTTTGGTAAAAGATATGAATCCAAATCTTCTCTCCCCAGCTATGGGTTTGATTTGTAAGACATGTAACTCTGAAACCATTCTTACCACCAAAATTTAAATTGCCAAAAAAAAAACTATTTAGATTCCGGCAATAAATAACGCATAGGAGTTGATATACCGCTAAACAGAAACAACCAACCAAAAGATATATATATATATATATATATATATATATATATATATATATATATATATATGTGTGTGTGTGTGCGTGTGTATATATATATATATATATATATATATATATGTATCTGCATATATATGTACACATATGTGTATATATATATAGATATATATATATATATATCTGTATATATATGTATGTGTATATATATATGTGTGTGCGTGTATATATACACATATGAGTATATATATATATATATATATATATGCATATATATCTGTATATGTATATATATGCATATGTATCTCTCTCTCTCTCTCTATATATATATATATATATATATATAGATAGATATATATATGTATGTATAGGTCCTAAAAAAGTATAATATAAAGTTGTTATTTTTAATGTTACAGAACGGCTGTGATTCTTTTCGAAAATCATATATATCGGAGTGAAAATTAAAGAAAAAAAAAACATTGACAAAATTCTCTGGAGAGTTTTTTTTTCTTTCATTTTAGGTAACATTATATATTCTGAAATATTCCTTATTCTCTTTAGCGCCAACATTTTAATATAGCTGGCCTTAATTTGTTTTCCTAAAAACATCAATAAATTTTTATATATATATATATATATATATATATATATATATATATATATATATAAACACACACACACACATATATATATATATATATATATATATATATATATATATATATATATATATATATATATATATACGTGCGGCATAGGTGCGAATGTATGGTGCACCAAGTGGCGATAGAATTCACTAGTCAGTCGTAATTGCTCTAGACTGACAAGTTTGTTAACCATTGCACCATGTCGAGATGTGAGAAAATGTAGAGATATCGGTTATGCACCAGTTAAGCCGATTTATTTTCGTTTATAACGATATTTTCCTGTTTTGGAAGACATAATTTGATATATACAATGTGTCTTTTGATTTTGCTGTCACACTTTCCTCATTTTGTTAAGGCATTTCTCCGATGGGTCATTGATAGAGATCCTAAAAAAAACGTATAATATAAAGTCGTTATTTTTAATGTTACAGAACGGCTGTGATTCTTCTAGAAAATCATATATCTTGGAGTGAAAATTAAAAAAAAAAAAAAAAAAAATTGACAAAATTCGCTGGCGAGTTTTTTTCTTTCATTTTAGGTAACATTATATATTCTGAAATATTCCTTATTCTCTTTAGTGCCAACATTTTAATATAGCTGGCCCTAATTTGTTTTCCTAAAAACATCAATATATATATATATATATATATATATATATATATATATATATATATATGATTGACTGAAGAAATTCATGTCTGGTTTCTAATTTCCACGTCTTTTGTAACAGTTGAATAAATAAGAAAGCCTTTGTGTAAGACTAAAGAAAAAAGAAAGACGCAATGACGGTTTCCGAATATTTTATTTCGTGTTTTTGTCTACACTAGACTTTGCCGCAAGCTGGCTTTTATAAAATAACGGAAACCTTTGTCTTTAAATATTTTCATATCTATCTACATTCAATGTGGATCTTTGCTTGTTGGTGGAACAGAGACAATAATACACAATTCAGACAGACAGTGACACACAATATATTGCACGCGCATGTATTTACACACATATACAGACAGTTATAGAAACGAAGGTAAGTAATATATATATATATATATATATATATATATATATATATATATATATATATATATATATATATATATATATATATATATATATATATATATATATATATATATATATATATATATATATATATATATATATATATATATATATATATATATATATATATTCAAAACAAAATATATGTATTACATATACATTTATACAACCATAGATATATATATATATATATATATATACAAATATACATTTTATGTATATACATCTATATACATACATATTATATATATATATATAAATATACATATTATTTATATACAAACATATTATATATATATATATATATACACATATTTTATATATACATATATATATATATATATATATATACAGTGTAACGCGGATATAAGAGAGTTGTCGAGACTGGAGAATAAGTTTCTTATATCCGGGTTTGGTCTATTTTGTTTAGTATGGCTCTAATATGGGACCAGAGGAAATTTCCCTGATTTCCGGGTCTCTTATATCCGGGTTAGACAGTATGTATATATGTATGTATATATATATATGAAATGGACAGGAATCGAACCTGTATCCTATACGGAACTACTGATGTGCCTTAACCAATCGAGCCACGGAGAATCGTTCGATTGGCAATGTCGATATTAGTGCTTTTAAACTTCAATCTTCGGAGAACGAATATTTTCTAAGAAAATTTTCGTACATTCATGCCGGTAAATATTATTAATACTGTTTATTATAAAAGAGACCATTTACTTAAATATGTGTATCTATAAAAACAATGTATAAACATAAAAATGTCTTAAAATAATTGTTGGACTTTGTCCATTTTATGATGTGTGACGTCATTTTACATTTGGATACGCTTTGAGCAGATATGTATGTACGTGTGAGATTCATGGAAGATTGAAGTTTAAAAGCAGTAAAATCGACTTTGCCAATCTAACGATTCTCCGTGGCTCGACAGGTTAATGCACTATAAATATTTGTATCTTTGAAAAGAAAGTATGAACATAAAAATGCCTTAAAATAAATATATATATATATATATATATATATATATATATATATATATATATATATATAATAGCTGGCCACTCGTATTCCTGGATATGCGCCTATATATATATACACGCTTCTACGTAGGGTGCTAGCAATCCCTATTGCAGACTCTCGCTAAAACTCATTCGTGTTTATTCAACACCCACAGAGCAAACTTATGGCTTATACCTAAAAGAGGCTAAGTAGAACTTAGTTACAATATCTTGGAGTGAGCTTGTTTTCTAGAATGATGAATAATCTGAACAGCACCTCCAAACTCAAATCCTCGATCACAATGACTTGTAACTTAATCCTAGCACAGCTATCGATGGTCCCAATTTCACTCAAATGTCTTACGTCAACCCGTGACATGGTTTTTTGTTACTTTCCATATGTGACGCACGCTGGGATCTCCCCCCCCCCGGCAGACCGATAACATTAGGAAGTATCCTTCCTGACAAATCGGTCATGGCGAGATTTGAACCCGGATCTTATAGTCAGAAGCGAATATATATATATATATATATATATATATATATATATATATATATATATATATATACACACACATATATATATATATATATATATATATATATATATATGCATACACATTGATACATACACATATATACAAATACATATAGTGGCTGTCGAATGTCAAAGCTATTATGATCATCACTGACATATCCAGTCCATCATTTAAAGTCACAACACTCCATTTATTTGGCCGTGACCCCTAAAGCCCGCAATCGATCTACATTTCTTGTTGCATATATGGCATGTCAAATAATCTCCAGGTGGTGAATGTTGACTTTGAACATTATCACTTCCAATATGTCTTTTTATATACCTTGTCAGGCACGGCCTGGACTTGACCGCTCCAGTGCACCTCGGGAATTCAGCTAGAGTCTCTCAATTATCCACAGCAATATATCATTTGTATAGTGACTTTTTAAGGCAATCTTTCTAACTGAGTTTTGTCTTATGCTGTGTTTTTTTTCCCATTTCCAATTCTCCATACATTAATTGTTTTTGCATTCTGTCTTCTACCATACGAATAATGTGGCCATGTATTTGAGTATAATTGCTTCCACAGAGAGTGAATTGCCCCTTTGTAGAACAACAGTTTCCGGGGTGTGTGACATTCAGTGGATTTCAAGCACAGACCGAATTTCAGAAAGTTTTGGTATAAGTGTGCTCCCTACAGAAAAAAAAAACACACACACAAGCTACTCTATACTCCTCAGCGCACTTTCCCTTCCAGAAGGAAGTGCAGCCACCTCCAACTTCTTGATGCTGACCATCCCCAGCTAAACGAGTTTCAGAGAGAGCAGCTGTATCTATACAATATTTCTCTAGCTCCCTAGACCCCAGAGCTCTTCTGCATTGATGTGTAGATCTCCCAGGATTATCTACGTGAGTCTGTATGTTCCAACAAACTATTTTCAGTTTCATCATTATTTTTTTTTTACTATTGTTCGGGCGCAATATAGACATCTGACAACCACGTTGTATTGGCCAGATGAATGATACATGCAATTTTTGGATCACCTTTCTAAGCACATGCAGCAATCTTCTGGTGAGCAGTGCCCTCCCCTTAAAAGGGCTAATCAGACCCTAGAAGAATCGAAAGCCACCACTGTCTCAGTGATGAGCTAGCGATTATACATCTACCCAGAGGCCGGCAGATATGCAGATCAGCTGCTACTTACTTCCAGCATCCCAAGATATCTAGTGTCGTCATGAGGCAGATTTTCTATCAAAGTTTCCTACTACTAAGCCATAAACAAAAGGCTTGGGAGGTACCACCACAGTGAGCTAGCTGCACATCTAGATACCAGCCAAAATATTTCTATGGTCAGATAGCTAGATGGCCGTTGACCTCTCAAAGAGGTTCATCCGACCTTTGACATGTCTTTTATTTGTCCTGCACACACGCACGCACACACACACAAATATATATATATACATGTACATGTCATTCGCTTAGTAATGCGATGCAAACAATACTCGTGTGATTTCGCACGCATGCTGAGCGGTTTACAGGTTATGGCGCTTGGAGATTTACGGGGGGGGGTGAAGACCAGTGTTGCCTCTCAACCTTAAAAATAAAGGTCCAGCAGCCAAGCAACAAATGTACTATTTCTACCCACTGC
>OZ010582.1:91567159-91569659 GCA_963932145.1 Acanthosepion lycidas | reverse complement strand
AGCAGATTACTACAGGGTGAGATTGACAGACATAGAGAGAGTTAGGAAGGACATACAGATACAAAGAGAAACGGATTAATCGGGGTCCTGTTAGATAAAATCAGTTTTTTTAGGAAGGGTTTAATACATATTTCTTGGCTTAACTGTCTGGTGGGGACAGATTCGCCATTGGAATTGAAGTGGCTTTTTGAAATTAAAAACTTTTTTTAATCTTCGCGAATTTGTTAAAGCTTAAGGTAACTCAGAATGTCCTGAGCGTCCGAGAGTTAAAGAGAAAGAGACAAAACAGTAAGAGAGAGTAAGAAATCAAGTGTGTGCAACACAGAGGGACATTGGAGCGGGGTGCTATTTTTAGATAAATATAGTTGTTTGGAGTGAGGGGTTAAATCATATATTTGACCCAACGATCTGTTGAAGTCATTTGTCTATATTTTAAGAGAGTCAGTTTATGTGCCATAAGTAATACATCCTTAGGCGATCATATATCTTTCGATACATGACTGACGAGGCAGATTTTTCCCGCAGTAGGTTGCCATTTCTTACTGCGGTAAGACCAGTCTCCATCGATGGCTATAGAAACCGGTCTATTCTGCTATATACCCATAGATGGAGAGAGAGAAAGCGAATTCATACAATTCCCAATGGGATTAGCACGGAAGTTAATGTAATGAATTTGACTGGATGACTTTAAGAAAGACCGTATCAGTTTTGTTATATCTATCTGGGTATAATCATGAGTTGAAAGTACAGAGAGCAGTGTTTCAAAAACATCATGGATCCGTGTAAGTGCCGCACTAGTAGTAATAATAATAATTTTCTTATTGGATGACGAAAATAACGCGGCTGTGTTTGGACTATATTAGCTAGATTGGAACACTACTTCAAGGAACTCGAAATAGAGTAATATTCAAACAAATTTGATGTTAAAAGTGGGAATTCGAGCGATAATCGGGAAAAGTGGTTAATTAAGTTTCTCCTTTCGATAGTTTAAAAACATTAACCAAATACACATGATTAATAGAAATAAAACATTAATGATAAAAATATTATTATCTCGAATTTCTAGCATATGCTTAGACGCCAACTCCCGTAGATGTTTCTTTCTTATCACCCTATCATCAGACGCAAAATAATTTTCTCGTAATCAGTTAGTATCAAAGAAATAAGTTCAGATAAACCGTGCCAACACCGAAAAAAAAAAAAAAAAAAAAAAGAAGTAACTAAAACGTAATCATAAATAAAATATCTCCATGTATTCGTTGTATTACAAAAATTAAAGGAGAGAAAGGCCTTGTTTTCAAAGGTTCTTTTCAGTACAAAAAAAAAAAAAAAAAAAAAAAAAAACTTTGGATATAAGAAAGAAAGTCGTGTCAACAAGTACTAATACATCCTACAGCAGCAACTGAAATAAAATTAGCATAATTTGGAAATGTATTCAATGGCATAAACTGCATTCATGTAAGTACATTCTCCTTCTACAAAAACGCTTATAAAGATATTCATGTAATTTGAAAGGACTGTCTCACATATCTGACTTCGCTCCGACTGTATAAATAATAAATATTACAGGGTCCTCCATGTATATTAGATCAAATTTGAATGAAATAATTAAAAAAAGGTGGAAATTCAACAGAAGAAGCAGTTACGCCCATCTCCAGAATGAGTAAACTAGAAAATGCTCACCGAATGCAAGACATTTTGATCACTGACGAAAAAATATTTGCAGCCAAGGAAGCAAACGGTGGTCCTGTATAACGATTTGCGATTACTTAGATACAGCGAAAGACAGATATTAGGAGCACCAAATAAAGGTAGAACTCACTTTCTTTCTTTTTTTTTCTTTTCATGTGCCATGTTTTTCAAGAAGCAGGCGATCATGGCTCTCCACCCCCTCTATCCCTTGCATCCCTCAACATGTTCCTTCCCTCTGCTTCCTCCACCAAACTACGTTCTATCACCCGACAGGTATGTCTCACGTTGTTTTCCCTTGTCTCTCTTTCCTCCTATTCAACCCGTGAGTATCAGATTCTCCAGGCCCTCATTATGTATCCCTGAAACTTCAGCTGCCTCTTTCGGGTGTTAAGTATAAGCCCCCTCCTTGTTTGCAACTTCTCTAAGACCTCATCGATGTTCACACACTCGGTCCATGATATCCTTAGCATCCTTCTGTAGAACCACATCTCTGTCGACCCGATTCTGTTCTTCATCTTTGAGGAAATCATCCAAAATTCGTTGCTGTAATGAATGTCAAGTATCAGCTCAGTATTCTTGATGTAGTGAGGTAGACTTACTAACCATTACACCACAGCTAAGTGCACAGTAACACGGTATAGCGATTTACTAAGCTTAGCTTACTTATAGTACAAGGATAAACGTATAGACCAGCTAGTGCGAAATAGAGCTCACTAATAACTCTAGCGAAACAAAACTGCTTACCATTATACTTCAAAGTGGCCAGCGATTTACTAAGTGTAGCTTAGATGAGGTACAAGGCCGACAG
>OZ010582.1:91527159-91562159 GCA_963932145.1 Acanthosepion lycidas | reverse complement strand
GTAAGACAGGAAATAGAAGTTGTTTGTAGAATACTTGTGACTTGGCTAGAGTTTACTGTTACTTTTCCTTAATAAAATATTGCGTAATGAAATTGGTCAAGTCTTTTTTACTAACCATATATATATATATATATATATATATATATATATATATATGAGATTGCTGACCCCTCGTATTCCAGGATAACCGTCTCCTAGGTTGACTAGCTAATCCATATTGCAGACGCTTCTTCTGGTGTTTTTTTGTGTTTGTTCAACATCTACAGAAGCCACCTCTGGTATATATTGCAACTACGATGAGAAGACCTTAGTTACAGTTTCTGGGAGAGAGGAGAGCTATCTAAGTGTGATCAACAATCTGAACAAGTACTCAAACCATCGGCCAGATGACTTGTGACTTCGTTCTAGCGGTCATCGACGGCGCTCAAGGGTTCCATCTACCCAATTGTCACTCACAACACTTGGTATGGATTTCAGGCATTTTGCCTCACGCTGGGATCGCTTCCTCTAGGCTGATACTATCAGGAAGTCACCTTCCTGGAAAAAATCGACCATGGTGAGATTTGAACCAGGGTCTCATGGTCAGAAAGCGAAAATTTAAACCACCCGGCCACGTGCGTACCAAAGAAGGATATGCGGTGTAATAGATCCTGACTTGGCATCTCGACTTCAGTAATTTTTTTCAACAACATGACGTGGCGTCTCTGTTTTTTTTTCCCCTGGTGGCCCGACTTCAAGAATTTAAGCGTGCTATTATGTTGGTGCAAAAATAATGTCGTTTTCTCACATGTGAGAAAACGACTTTATTTTTGCACCAACCTAATATTAATTTGCATCTAGGGCTCACCGTTTTACTGTTAAAACGCCTAACCACTCCTACTCTAAATGTTTCTCTTCTCGCACTTCCACCCTTGTGAAAATCCCTTCTGATTTTTTGCTTCCCGGATAACGATGATCTTCATAGTTTTAAATGTAATCTGAATCCACATTTTGAACTTAAACTCTGCTTGATTAATATAATCTCCTCATTTTTCCGCATCCTCAGTCTTCTCATTTATGTTCTCTCCCTTTTTTCTTTTATCTTATTTTCCAAGATACTTTCAATCTCATCCGAGTTGATCTTCAGGGGAAAAATGCTACGACAAAAAAGTAAAAAGTTAGTTGAGACTTTTTGTAAATACGCATGAAATACTTTCTGTTAAAATTATTTTAAACACGCATTAACGATTAAAGCTGTCATATTTTCATGTTTTGATCTAATGGAAATAACTCTGATTTATATTATTATAAATTTTTATAAAACTATAATTTTTTTATATAATTTTAATTTTAAATAAATATTGGGCGCCTCCATAAACATTAAGAAGTCGATCAGAGAATTCGAGTGGATTAAAATAAAACAGACATAACATGTCCAGATAATTTGACCAAACATGAATATATACTGCCTGGATATGAATTTCATATATATATATATATATATATATATATATATATAAGGTTGGTGCAAAAATAATGACGTAATAATGTCGTTTTTTGACGTATTTTTAACGTCAAAAAACGACATTATTACGTCATTATCTTTGCACCAACCTAATATATATATATATATATATATATGTGTGTGTGTGTGTGTGTGTGTGTAAGATTTACATATAAATGAAATTCAATTGTACTCCATTTAGATGGCCATTTCATTCCTCGATAAATCTCTCTCTTCGAGAAATTCCCTGGAGCTTGTCAATACCAAAACGTTTGAAAAAAATTAAATCGTAACGTTTTGTCAATTTTAATTTATGTCCTAACTTATTTGTTATTGATGTTTCCTTCCATTAAGGCCTCTTCTCTAATTTTAATTCATATTTTAATCTATATTTAATCTCTACAATATTTTATAATGTAATCTATAATTAATTTTTAATATATGTTATTATCATATCTATTTTTTTGTAATTCATTCTATAACTAATCTATCTAATCTTTAAATTTAATCTAAATTTTTATCTATTTTTACCTTTTATTAATCTATATAATTTTTTTCCCTTTATAATATAAAACATCTTTGGGGTTCTTACTTATTTATTTAATTTAATTCTTCTATTATTTGATTATTAATATTAATATTCTGCTTTATCTTGTTTACGTACTAATAATGTTTTAATGATCTTTTCTTATTATAATATTAATTCCTTTTTATAATATTAACATTATTTAATGCTATTAATATTAAATTCTAAAATTTCTTTTCTACAACCTTAAAATCTCTTTCCAAACTTTAAAGATTGTAATCCATTATATATTTATTCTAGTTGAACAAGAGTTAACATTTTAAATATAGGCCAATTTTAATTTTCAACCGTTGTTAACTTCTGTCTAGATTTCTATGTATATCTAGTCATCCTGTTTGTTCCTCGTTACTTCTACTCCTCTCACTACTTTGTTTTTTTCTTCACCCTTTTTTCTCTCTCTCTCTCTATCTCTATTTTAAATGCCTTTTTCTTTGTTTTCAATTTTTTCCTCTTTCATCCGATCTATTAATTTTTTAATAATAATAATAATAATAATAATAATAATAACGTTACGATTTAATTTTTTTTAATCAAACGTTTTGGTATTGAGAAGTTCCATGGAATTTCTCGAGGTGAAGAGTTTCTCTATGAGCAAAATAGCCATCGAAATTGGTCACATTGAATTTCATTTATATATAATTCATTTATATGCTCTGTAATAAATATATTCAGCCCTCATTTCTGGATCAGTTTTAATATTTTCTATTATTAGTATTCACTTGGTTTACTTACCCACGGATTTAAATAAATAAATAAGTATATATATATATATATATATATAAAGAAATATAGTCTTAAGGTGTGCTATATTTATGGAATAAAGTGCTCAATATCAGAGATAGAGCGTGTGTAAATATAAAAGTGAACATAGAAGTCAACATTTAGAGGCGATAGTCTGTTTCATGCTATATGCAATCGTCAGGCCTGACGATTGCATATAGCATGCAACAAACTGTCGCCTCTAAGTGTTGACTTCTATGTTCACTTTTATTTATATATATATATATATATATATATATATATATAAGCATTTTGTTTTTTATGCTATATTTGATTCATATTTTATGAAATATCTTATCTTCATGCGTCAGATATTTGTTTTAGTTATAAAATATATTAAGCCGCTTTGTTCCGAAAATGGCATGTGTGTAAAATATTTCTACCAGCTCAACTATCCCTGACTATCTTTGAAACCGAATGAAAAGAATGGGTATCTCCCTAATTGGTCACCTAGAGGAAAAAAAATATATTACTGCCTTATATGGAAAAAGAAATCATCACTAACTGATAGAAAGTTATGGTATGTAACAAGGCAATATTTGTGGGTTGTAATTTCAATGCGGGCCATATGACGTATAACATCTTATTAGAACAATATTTAAAAGCCAATAATATTCCCAAAAATAATTTAAATGCATGTTTAACAGAAAGAGAGGAAGAAGAAAAAAGAAAATCAAGCGTTGTTCTTTCATAAATGAAAAATGTTGAATGTTTATATTAAAGCACCTTTGGTACTGGTACGTCTTAGACAGCTCGGCTCGCTTCATATGTCAGTAGTTTTCTAATCCCTGTCATATATAGGAATGATGATATGCAATCAGCATTTTTTTTTTTTTGCTATAACATGTAGACGCATCCTTTTCAAATCTTTGTTTTCCGATGACAAACGATATGCGCTGTCAAAATGGCGCTTCACAAATTCAACAGAGAATCAGATTTGTGCACAAAGGATAACCTTAGGAAGCAAAGAGTGTTTCATCAGCAGATATAAGCCGGCGATTTCCACTTTGTTTTCTTTGTTTTTTCTGGCATTGTTAATATCGATAATTGACGCCCGGCGCTATACTTCATTCCCTGTGGATATCCTCCCATTGAACACATTCAATCTTCTTCAACGTTGAAGTAAAAAAAAGAAAAGAAAAAATGAGCATAAAAGAAACTTTCAAGAAAATAATAAGACATTATTTCATCCTCTTTCAAAATTGATTATGCACTTTGTTTCAAGAGGTGACGCCCGTATTCCAACGATAAATTTCTTTTAAATGTTTCTCCTCCTTGAGTATTTCGCGCATTTTAACTGATTGTTTTTTTTTCTCAATCACTAGAAAAAATAGGAAACAAAAATATGTACTTAAATGCAAATATTGTTTTATTCTATTGTTGTAGTTTATTCTTAAGAAGAGAAAATCTGAACGTCAAACTGTCATCATTAATAAAACGTAGAAGGCTAAGCGTTTTAGACAGATCTCTGTCGAAGAACGATTTTGGTAAAAAAAAAAGCGTCTTTTCATTATGTTACTTTGGCTTAAAGTTGGTGAAACGATTCATACAAGTAATAGCATATGTAGCTTAAATGTTTTTCCTCTTTCGACATTGCTCTTCCCTTTTGCATCTGGGACCAAAAACTTTAATACACGGGTGTTACCTTTCTTTTCTACGATATATATGCTCCTACTTGGTGCACATCAAGACGGTGTAATGGTTAGCGATCTTGTCACACTAGAACAATTATGACTGAGCAGTGAGTTCAATCCTAACTGGGTGGCCCCTACTTTCGGCCTTGTGCTACATCCAAGCTACGCTTGGAAAATCCCTATATGCTCCTACTTTCACGAGATCGATAAGCAATATATATATATATATATATATAGTGATTTTCCAAGCGTAGCTTAGATGTGGCACAAGACCGAAAGTACGCGGTACCCAGTGAGGATCGAACTCATTACTCAGTCGTAATTGTTTTAGCGAGACAAGCTGGTGTCTACACCGCCTCGAGGTTCCCAAATGATTTTCTAAGCATAGCTTAGATGTGGCTCAAGCCCGAAAGTATGGGGCACCTTGTGAGGGCCGAACTCACTATTCAGTCTCAACTATTTTAGTGAGGAAAACTTGCTAACCATCACACCACACCGAGGTGCCACATTATTATTATTATAATTGCAGACCCCCCCACATATATATATATATATGTGGGGGGGGGTCTGCAATAATAATAATAATAATAATAATAATAATAATGGACTCTCCCGTCGGTTTCGACATATGAGGATCTGAAAGCTTAATTGATTCAGTTGAAATTTTGTGCGATAATCTTAAGTGACATTTAAGAGCCGCTAGTTATTTACAAAGGAGGCCACATATCGAACAAGTGTGAGGATTGTGAGATGAGGTCACTGTTAGATTGGTTGACCTTTTTAGATCTTTCTCTCGCTTATTGAAGATGATTTAGACAAGCAGATTGAAAATTGCTGAGTCCACTAAAACACGTTGATCTCCATTCTACCGGCTCCAAGGCTAAGCGCTCAAGGGTGTCATGTGGTATATTGACTGCTGACAAGTTGCTTTTCATCTTGTTTGTATCTCAGACATGAGCGTCCTGTATTCCTGTAGCCCTGATTTAACTGGCTGTACATTAGGGTCCAAAAGATTTAACATTTTACCGAAAATCCACTAACAAACATCATACCCTCCAACACCCGATATCTGAGATATAATCAAGATGAAAAAAAAAACTCCATTTCAAATGCCGTACTTTATTAAATCAAATGTCAACAGTTCAATAACATGTATATTGGGGAGGCATCACGTGATCTAAATATCCCGCATCAAAAGAAACTAGCGATTAAATAGACAATCAAACTCTTGTCTTACACGGCAACGACGTGGGACATAACTTTAATTTCACCAATGCTAGATTTATTAAGAAATAAGCATAACCCTTTAAAAAGAAAATAATATATAAACGTATTTATAACAATACTATAAACTTTAACACACGTTTAAAAAACCTACATTACCTCACCAACATACATACAAAATACGCACGAGATATGCTTTAATGAAAAATATTAGGTTGTCCCAAAAGTTCGTAAACACTTGCAAAAAATTGAATTTTTACACACCAAGTAATAACAAAAACAACAAAAATTATTCCTCAAAATAAAGACCATCATTTCCCAAGACTTTCTGCCATCGATCTGCAAGCTTACGGATCTGGTGAAAGTATCATTCAGCCGGCTTCGACTCAAAGAAATCTTAACACGCTTCCTCGACTTCATCAAACGAGTCGAATCGGCGGCCCTACAGAAAGTGTTGCATTGAGCGGAAAAGGCCGTAATCTAATGGAGCACAGTCAGGACTGTAGGCTGGATGTGGCAGAACCTCAACGCCGTCCAGCTTTACAAACTTGTCTTTGGTCTTCCTGGCGGTGTGTGGCTTGGCATTGTCCTGCTGCATCAAAGCGCGCTTTCGGTTGATCAGAACCGGGTATTTTTGCTTCAACGTAGTCCCGTTCCAGTTGCTGACAGTAAAGTTCGGCACTGATGGCACGACCATTCGGAACCAACTCAAAATGTACGATTCCTTCAAAGTTCCACCAAACGCACAACATGACTTTCTTGCCGAATCGATCTTGTTTTGGAACCAACGGTGTCTCTTGCCCTTTCTGAACCCATCGCTTGTCTCGATTGTGCTGGATTGTGTTGCATAAAAATTCAATTTTTCGCAAGTGTTTACGAACTTTTGGGACAACCTAATACGAGTTCGAATCACGATCAAATTGGTTAATTTCAATTTTGTACATCTTTCCCTTGGGAAAAAAAATCAATCTATTCACCCCCACCTGCCCAGTAATGTGTAAAATAGCGGGAAAAAACTTGTCTTTCCATCCATGTTTGGCAGCTACTCCACAAGAAAGTCCACGTAAGCTGAAAACAGATGGTTAGACATGAAATGCATATATTATTTCTGTAAAACTAAATCATGATAGATTTCAACGATACTGGTTATCTTTGCTGGGTAACCCTTATTCAGAATGTTGTTGGAACCCTTACATCTGGTCACCTAACTCCCCAGAATTAAATTTCATTATTACGTGTGGGGCTTATTTGAGCGCCAGACCAACAAAACTCCTTGTAACACCAACGGTGATCGAAGGCAAGAATTATGGCAGCATTCACCAACTTAAATAAAGAAGCCGTCGAGAAGAGTTGTAGGAGATTCCGTAGTCGTCTGAAGGTCATGGCTGAAGTCAATGGCAATTTTATTGATGAGATAAACTTTTTAGTATTTCAAGATATTTTTGCGTAATTTTGGTAAATATAATGGTTAAACTGAGATTTCCGTGTTAGGTTCGTCTTTGCGTAATTTAGACGCGTAATTCCATTGCACCCAGTCAGTATTTATAGAAAAGACACAGGAAAAATGCGTTACGACGGCGAGGAAATGACTGAAGCCGATATGCTAGGCCAGGACCAATAATAATGCGTATTCTTTGTATTTTATCAGTTGGTATTTTATTTATTTAATGTAGTTTCCATATGGAACACCTTTTAAATATAGAACTCACAAGCAAATGGCTAACTTTTTGGCTATTACATGATAAGGTGATATTCTATCAATAATTTTAAATCAACTCTTTTGTTCAATACGAGATTCAGAACAAAGAAATTTTATTGCGAAATATTCGCCAGAATAAAAAAAAAATAACAGTCAACCATAGTCTTCAAGATGTTAGGACTATAGTTGCCGAGAGAACATCCTTCTTGAGATTCTGTTCCACAGAACAACTGTTCTTGGACATTAGCAAAAATACCAAATGAAATGAGGACGGTCAGCTTTTATATACACGGCGTGGCTGGTCTTAACTGAAATGGTTTGTGTTTGCAGAACTAAGGATTTTTAGCTCCACTGTATATTTTCCATGAAATAGCAATAAAGTAATGAGAGGCATGAAAAGTTTCTTTTTGTTGTGAAAAGGGGTTATAAGGGGGAGACACGGTGGGTAATGGAGTGTGGCTCGGATGGAGGAATTGGAAAGCTGAGTTTGAAGTCCAACCGAATCCATCACATTCACTTAAGTCCTAATTCTCTTGGGAAAACTATGAAACCTCTCATTCTCCCCTAGCTATGGGTAAATAACAGGACAGACCGGGTTCTATAGCTTTGGATGGAAACTGGTCTACCGCAGAAAGTAATGGCAACCCACTGCGAGAGAAAAAATCTGCCTCGTCAGTCCCGTACTCTTGGATACATGATCGCCTAAGCGTGTATCCCGCATGGCGCATAACAAACTTAAGAGGTGTGGAAATAATCCATCACCCCCAAGGCCAGTAAAACGTATACTCTCTTAGATCAACAATCATTATTATGGATCCTATTTTATAGATTATTACCGAAGCGTTATGCCAAAAGGTCGGTTATTCCCTTGACACTTATTACAGCGTTTCTTTTTTTTACTCCCTCGGAAATGTTTATCTACAACATTATAAGAATGTGAACCAAGTACAACGCCATATTTAATATTTATCATTAAAAAATATATTTTTTTTTATTTACTATATAATAAAGAAACAAATTTGAAAAGAAATATTTTCATTCAAACGTTTGATAAGACAAAAAACAAATCGTTAACATTTATCAGTCTAACATGTTTCATTTTTGTTAAAGTTTCCTTATTGAAACGTTATTATTGATAAACGTTTCCTATTTGTTTTGCATTTGATCCTAAGCCATTCAAACCTTTATAAAAAAAAATTAAAATTATCAAAATATTTTAACAACAGTGCTATATGTGCGGTAAAATTTACAGACATTCTTCAATGAAATGGAAGGGAAACGTTGTCCTTCCGATGAATGGGTTGAAACACTCGCAAAATATTGATTAATTGTGGTCTCGCCCAAAATCTAAAATTAAAAGAATGTTTGGTCCTGAGGAAGAAATTCTCTCAGCTTGTTTTATTGAATTTATATGGCGTGATTAAATGAAACGAAAGTCCGGAAAATGCGTTTCCAAAATATATCATTATAATTACTGATAGTAAAGTGCGTAATTAATTTTTCTTATTCATATTTTCATGAATTTTTGATTAAAAAAATAATATCCATATTTATTTCTTTGTAAAATGGTAAATAATAAATATTTAATTATAGTAGGTTGGTGCAAAAATAATGACGTAATAATGTCGTTTTTTGACATTAAAAATACGTGAAAAAACGACATTATTACGTCATTATTTTTGCACCAACCTAATAGTTGCTTCTCGTATTTTTATAATCTTGTGATACATAAAGTTATCCAATCTAAGAAATCTAATAAATAGTGTTTAACATCTTTGTTGTCATTTCTCAAGAATAAGGAATACGTATAAATCTCCTTTCATATGTTTGGGTTTTATTAAAATTCTAAGCATTTTTTTTTTTAAATAAAGAAAGAGAGGGAATCAAAATTGTGAAGAAATTCTTGATGAAATACAAACAAATATCAGCAATATTATTGATCCTGATCTAGCATCTCGGCCACTCATTTTACCGCCGCCTAAAGTATCTTCACCTATTGTCTTTTTTATAAATACTTTCATTGCAATTGTTCGGATTATCGCTACGCTATGTTGCCTAGACTTTATGAATTTAAGAGCAGTACTGGATAAGCAAGAAGGACTTATCGATTATTCATTTGGATTGGATAGAGGTAACCGTAAGTTCTATGCTAACAGTTTCTTCTTTCGCACTTGCAAGTTCTGGAACTCTCTTCCGACCCCATGCTTTTCCTGCCAAATTTAAATGCAATCACAATCGTTATCTAATGTATTTCTGATTACTCTTCTGTTGTTCTCGTTTCTTAATAATATTTGTTTTGTAATTCTTCCACACCCAGAAATAATAATAAAAAAATGAAAAAAAAATGGCAATTTAAAGAGAATAACCGTCCATTTGAACCATATTATTTTCATGTAGGAAGTTTAAACATTGCCGTTTTTTTCACAGATTTTTATTTTCTTATTTTTTCCGTTTTTTTAAAAGTTGGATCTTTACCTACAAAAATTTACACACTGTGACAACTAATTCTTATTGTTTTTTTTTTCTCTTGCCACTCGTTCAGTGGTTTTGTTTTGTTTTTATTATGGCAGACCGGTTTAAGCGTAATAAAGCAAAGAAAACATCTCAAATTTGCGACACTTCTCCTTTCTTTATTCATTCTCTCTCCATTTAATCATTCCGCGATTTTTTTTTATTTCCAAAGTAAAAGTGCCATTTTCTACAGAGTACATCTCGTTCGGACGCGATCTTCTGATCTTCCAGAATAAGTAATCACGTGACACAATCAGTTCTCTAAGACCGGCCATTACGTCCATCTGACTTACTTTCTTTCCTTTTTAAAAATAATTTGTTATCTCTTCTTATCTTTTATTTTCCCTCGGTTCTCCAAGAGCGAATGAAGAGAATTCTACTTTCGACGCATTAACTTTAAAGAGAAACTGTCTGCTTAAAAAGAAAACAAAAATAACAGGCATGCATTAAGTCCCACTTACGAAAATCTTCTTCACCTGTGATTATTTGTGAATCAAAAGACAGAAATTTAAGGCAATGGCGCATCGCAAAGATCTGTTAATGTTAATGCACGCCTGTTTCTGTGCAAAAACTCACGGATCTAGATAGGTCGCCGGATTACGTCATTTCTCTCCATTCAATGATGGCCAAACGTCAAAAAGCTCCTCGAGAACACATGGCACGGTGGACAAAAGAGGAATGACGCCTAGGAAAATTTAAAACTCACGGGACGTATTGAGGAAGGCATGAATACTGTGAAACGGTTATCCTGTTTTTTATTGGATTGATAGCATTGCAGTGACTACATGGGTGCATTGTAAAGATTCAGACGTTGCTAAGAGTTTCGAAGTTGTGGAATTTGCGGGGAGACACGATCGCCTAATCTCTGAAATATCACGGCACATATATGATGAAGATACCAAAAGAAAATGAAATAGGTACCTTTTTTTTGTCACTGCTCGATTTTTTTTTCTCTTAACCCTTTTATTCTTTAAAAATAAAAATAAAATATACAGCAGATAAATATTATAAAACAATTTAATATAGCATTTTGTTAATTAGCAGTGATAACCAAATTATCCTACTACCATTGGATGCAGAATCAATGAAGGTCTCAAGGCTGTAAAATGAATAGATAATATAGAAGTATTTTTTTTTTTTTTAGAATAGAACTAATATGTGCTAAGATCGAGTGAGACCCCTTTTTTTTTTTTTAGTTTGCCGTGTTCTTTCATTAAGCAGCAGGGTTTTTTTTTTCAGCCACGCATTTTCGATTGATTAATCACAGACCGCGTGAACTGACTTCCTCTCACGAGAGTCAGCGGGACCAAGTGTGATAAAACGGACAACTCCGCCCGTGTTGAAGCGTTCAGTGATTTTCAAAATCTGTTCTATTGTATAGAGATAATTGTGTTGGATGAACGGAATGGCTGCCAAATGATTAAAATTGCACATCAGAACGACGCATGCCCGGCCGACGGAATGCGGTAATTACAACCCGTATCAACCGGTCTTCCACGGTGTGTGAAGTAAAAATGATTTCATCTTGATATTCTCCAGAAATATTCCCACGATCCTGACGCTATCAAATTACGCTTAGGCACATGACTCCACAAACAAAAGAGAGGCGCATATACATTATAAAATCCCACGCGCATGATCAAGAATATGTCAATAAAAGAAAATATTTCGTTCATAACTTTAGAAGTTTTCATTAGAGAACATCATCGTATATTAATAGGATGCTGATTCAAAGCATCATAGCGTTATGTATTGTCCATCTTTTAACACGTTGACTGTCAACCCCAAGTCAGTTTAAGGTCAAGACTGGCCCCTAATTAAAAAAAATACTTTGTAAAAACATATGTTAGGTATCAGTAAAAGATTTTATGCTAATTTTTTTTTCGAAAGTGACCGGCAAAGTATTTTTTTTTTTTTACCCATTTCTTAAAAATCTTAGGGATCAACAACTATTTTAAGACATTTTTATGTTAATACATTCTTTTTATATGTACAAATATTTAAATGCTCTGTTCGGAGGAAGAATATTTTCTATGAAAATTTCGCGGACTTTCAGGCCGGTAAATGTTGTTTAATACTGTTTATTATAAACGCAGCATTTCCTTAAATATTTGTACCTATAAAAAGAATGTATAAACATAAAAATGTCTTAAAATAGTTGTTTGACGTCATAATGTGTGACGTCAGTTGCTTACATTTTGATACGCCATGAGCAGATATGAATGTACGTGAGAGAATCATGGATGAATGTAGTTTAAAGACAGTAAAATTCACCTTGGTAATCGAACGCTCTCCTGTGGCCAAATCGGTTAAAGGCTCATCAGGCTATTCGACTGTTCTGTAAAGGGTACAGGTTCGATTCCTGTTGGAGGACGAATATTTTCTATGCAAATTTCTCAGACATATAGGCCGGTAAATGTTGTTTAATACTGTTTATTATAAACAGAGCATTTACTTAAATATTTGTATCTATAAAAAAAAATGTCTTAAAATATATTTAAAAAACTGAAATTCGTAATTTTTAGTGCTCAATCGATAGTAATATATGAAAAAAGAATACCAGAGTACAAAGTTCATTTTTTTTCATTTTCCTCATTGTAAGAATGTGTGTGATATGAGCCTATCATCAAGTCTCCGTAGACTGATAAAGTTACAATTTAAATAAAATCATGGGCTCACATTTAACTTTCGTAAATTTTATCAAAAAATCTTTTTTCGTGATCTGGATTACATAAAAGATAGTAATATTATATAATATAAAATATATATATATATACAAATCATTATTACATGCCAAGATACTTATTGTAAACCTCTATTGACAAGACTTTCTGTGTTTCACCGCAAGCAGCCCAGCAAAAGCAATAAGCTTGATATTAGAATTACATTTTTTTCCATTAAATAATCTTCATTCTAAACAGTAAAATAAGCAAATATTGAAGCGTCAGTAAGAAGAACGAAAACAAACTCCTATTTTAACTACAGCTGGGAAGTAAAGGGGTGGTTTAGAGACATTTGCTTCTTCAGAGAATAAAATATTTGTCGAAATATCTCTTGTGCTTACACTTTATTGTACAAAACGTCTGGAGGCTGAGATTAAATAGTAAAATCAATATTGCTCTATTGATCTGCTATCAAATGCCAAATCCCAGAACCCACTAAATAAGTGTTCCAAAACTGAGTTCTGCAGCGTCTTGAACATAGAAGATTGAATTGGGAGTTCTCGTTTAATTTCGGCTGTCTGAGCGACGTGGCTTCCTATTTATTTATTTTTTTTTTATTTTTATACCAAAGGAGGGGAGTATTCTATAAGACTTGGTTAGTAGGAAAAAAGAGTTTGTGCTGCGATTGTGGAAGGTTTTCTAAACCATAAAAATATTAGCAATCGAAATCGTTGCATTGACCTCGGACTGAATGTTGCCCAGATGGCACATGCGCATTCAGTCCCTACTAAAATATAATGTAAGACTTTACCATTGTGCAGGCTTGCGGTCATATCAAATTAAAAGACAGTTTCTCGTACGATCACCAAAGTTAAGCAATGTGTTGTCTGGTCATTATCTAAATAGGTGACCGCTTAGGAATATCAAGTAGTGTAAGGTTGGATGTGTGTGCCGTCTTATGCATAACGGCTCGGAAATGGAAATTGGAGAGTTGTGTTCGAATTCTAACCAAGTTCATTATATTTTATTGTGTTAAAATAATCTTGGAAAATGTATGAAGCCTCGGTTTCTTCCGCAGATTTGGATTGATTAGAAGAACTTTTATCAATAGAACATTATTACCTTCAAATATTGATTACAATCTAAAAATAAAACATCTGGTTTAAATAACCTGCTAAATGATGATGCGTCTTCATAAAACAAAAAATAAAAAACAATCAATAAATCGATTACAATGACTTTCTAAATAGAAACAAAACGTTCTTGAAGATAAACGTGGCGTAATATATATACGAACCCTCTTCGATAGCCATAACAGTACGCGTCAAAGTGAGCAAGTTAGCACGGCACCAAGTGATTCATCGTTATTTTGCACAATTCTCCTCAGTCTTGAATTTGAATAAATTGTTATATTAACATAAAATTTATATATATATATATATATATATATATATATATATATATATATATATATATATATATATATATATATATATATATCACTTGATGTCCTCCATAGACTTGCCTGATATTTCCTTTAAACTGAAGCAAGGGAGGTAACTTATGTGATTTTTTTAAATTATTTTTTTACTAAATTTTTAAAAGATTTTTAATTGTAGTATTTTAATTTATTATGTTTATTATGTTTATTTATATAAAACTTTGCTGCTGCCAACATTTAAGTACTTTGTTGCTATACTGGTAGTTGACTTACTTTATTTTTGGGCTGCAGTTCTCTTATTTATAGGATTTTCAGAACTATAAGTTCTTGTTTATTATTATCTTGATTGAGCACTCCTGAGCACTTTTCGACTAATAACCGGGAATGTGGGCATGGGATTTCTAAGATTGAACTATGATTGTTTAATTATATATACACACATATATATACATACATACATACATATATATATATTATAATATGATTCCTTCGCTACATAAGAATTACAAAAACGAGAGCCGAAACCATCAATATAATTATTAAAATTATGTGGAATCAAGGTGATGGGTCTCGTTTCATCTCCCAGCGAAAATTTATTCCTAAATTTTCGCTTGAAGGTGAAACGAGACCCATCACCTTGATTCAACTTAATTTTAATATTTATATTGATGGTTTCGGCTCTCGTTTTGAAACTTGAGAAGTCTTAAGTAGCGAAGGAATCATAATTTTTAAACAGAAAAATATTATAATATAAGCTCTATTTATGTATGGAGCACTGTCTTCTTAAAAATAAAATCAAAAATACTAAGGAACTCCGGATTATTTACCTGTCGTGTTCTTTTCTTATTTTTCTGCATACTTGCGCGCGCGCGCGCACATATATATATATATATATATATATATATATATATATATAACAATTTCTTTTGGGTAATTTGTAAATGGATTCTTTTAAATTCTTATAAACATTCTCTGATGTATTAAGAAATTTCTTTTATGTTGTGTGCCTAAAAAATTCCTTATGTCGAATTAGATTTTGTAGTATCTTCTCTTTTGACACCTTTTACGTTGTGGCGTTGTTTGAGTCTTCTTGATAATGATGTGCCAGAGTTCCCGCCTAAATTGACCCGTGTTACCGTTTAAGACCCCTCTTACGTGAGATACTATAAATCGTGTGCCATTTCCATGACTATTTTCAGGGTAAGTTTTTCAGATGAGTTTTTTTTTTTTTCTTCTCTTCAGCAATTTAAACGAAGTACTAGATTACTAACTAGGTCACGCAATTTCACTGCTAGTTGTAACCTTGCGATTTGTGCTAACACACACTTCCTTTGCATTTCTCAGTTTTTGGAACCATTCTTCCGTCATCTTGATTTCCTGTCAACATAAAAAAATCAAATGTATCGTAAATCGTCATCTTATGACTCTTTGATCTTGTTCATCAATTGTCTTTTCTTCTCAAACTTTTTTTTTCTCATTTCTTTCACATACAGTAACCTCTTGTCTCTCGATTGCTTTTTATCACCTTGCTTAGATTGAAATGATTATAAAAATAGTTTCGTGGTAAAGGCTCTAGTCAAAAAAATTATTAACTTTGCATATTTTATATATACTCTTTTGCAGTAGAAGTTTAAATAAGGCATAAAAATTCAAGAACAAGTGGAAAATTTCATTTAAATTTCTTCTGCAATTTCGAATCCACAATTCTAAGACACTGGAAAAAGAAAGCATATTTATAGCGACAGAAAATTAAGTCCCTATTTTTATTTGCTGGTGGAAACAGTAACATCACTTTGATTTCGTACAATAATTCAATCCATTTTGTTCCTTGTTATATCCCATTATATACAATCGCCTTTTCGTTTCGATTTCGACACTATCTGTTCGTTAGATGCTTTCATGAGGATTTTTCACCGACCTCACATTTGTCCTAGAATGAAAATAATTTTCCAACGATTTATTTCAAATTCATTCTTATAGTAACTGCTAGCATACAATTTACAGTTACATCTAGTCAACACAACTGTATATTGCTGAAACATCAGCACCATTCTGGTACAGCGATTAAATTCAAAGATTCTGCGCACCGTAGTAAAGAGCTTTTCTGAATAATTATGATTAATTAAATCTATTCGCGCACTTTCCTTTATTCTTTCATTTAAAGGAAAATATAAACTATTATTTTGAACTGCATTTTAAGAAAATAAACATATCATAGACGGTTATTAAAATTGATGTCATTTGAGATGTAAACATCTGATTGATCACATAGACTAGGCAAATGAAATTAAATAGGCTTATTTTATAACAAAATAAGCTTTATTCATCAAAAAAGAGACTGTCAACGTTATGTGGATTTCATGAAGATTTAACAAATTTTCAGCATGCAAACCCACTGTAACACGGCACGCGTCGATTCGGTAATTCGGCTCTTCCTAAACATGTTCTTTACCATGACCAAATCTGCATTGCATTTGGTGCTTTTTAGTGAATTCTCTCACAAATGCATACTGTACAGACTTGTTCAATCGTGTACGTGCATACTCTAACACAAAATGTGCATTTTTCTTTTCCAATAAATGTCAATTTCTATACCCGAAAAGATAAAAAATAAAACTTTAAAAAGAGAATAGTGTTTCTGTACATGCTGTATAAATTTAAGATCATTTGAAAGAGAATGGGTCAAGTCATTAGATTGCGAAATGATATCAGATTTTCTCTGTATTTTTCTTTAATTTCTGAGTTTCCCTGGGCTATTTCCTTTGTATCGAAAGACTAAAGTGCATCACACCCTTCCACTACATCAGATAAATAATGCACAATTTCAATTTCCTGCCGATTTGTGAATAATCCAACGATTAATTTCGAAACCCAGCGAAAGTCTTTCATGAAAAAAAATAAATAATAATAATTGTACGGAAAGTAAGGAACTACGTACGTGAAAGTGTCTTTAAATTAAGTGGCCTAAGAAGAATTATCATTTAACTTTGAAAAGTTAAGTTTAAATATTAATGCAATACTTAAATGCAGCGATGAATTTTGAGTTCTTCTGTAGTTTATTGTTGCCTACCGCCTCTACTACTCACGATTTCTTGTGACGAGGGCCTAATCAAGAGCCCTGTGCATGAGCTAGCATATATGCCGCCTGATAGAGGGAGGCTTTTAAGCTAGTAGGAAAATAAACGCACCAAAACATGGGTTGAATATACCAACCTAATTCTTTTCCGATACTGTTGCTTTAATAAATAAAATACTTATTAGCATGTCTTGAATATACCCACCTGTCTATGTTTTAAATAGCGTTTACTGTTTTTTTTTATGCGTTAAGTACTTATTAATTTTCTCTGAGTCATCTATTTACTCTCCACACAATAGCGTTGCTCAACAGACCCCCAAAACCTATTCGTTCCTATCTGCGCTATTGAAAAAATAATAGTAATAGCAGTCGTCATAAAAAAACTAAAAACAAAAACAAAAAAAAACTGCAGTGTCTTGCTAAATTATTGAGTTGACAGTCACCATTCAAGTCTTGCACAAAGGAAATAATTTGCTTGACAAAATGAAAACTCAGTTCGCCTTATGATGGGAAGCAGAAGAGGGGACAAAAAGAAAAGAGAAATAAACAAAACTGATACAATAACCAAATATGTTCCACACAGAGAGAATAAATAATTTCCTGTCATCTCAAGCAGAAGATTAATCTCCCTGTGAAAAAGAATTGTGTCGTCGGCTGTAAAGAAAAAAAATGTAAATATACACCTCTTTCTATTAAACTCATATTTGAAAAGGGTTCAAAAGAATGCAAAAGAATTTATGTTTGCAAACAAGTCTGCAGTAATTAAAATCCGTATATTTTAATGAAGGGGAAAACAGGACACCACACCTGTTAATTTGTTTGGATGTATCACAATGCGGAAACTTAAAGGGAGTTACTCGTTAGGTAAATGTTATCGGTCGGCAGAAGTGATTTGATTAGTAGGCTAATATCTAAAGCGTCCTGGGTAAGACGATAAACTACATCTGCGTCCTGGGTAAGACGATAAACTACATCCGCGTCCTGGGTAAGACGATAAACTACATCTGCATCCTGGGTAAGACGATAAACTACATCTGCGTCCTGGGTAAGACGATAAACTACATCCGCGTCCTGGGTAAGACGATGAACTACATCTGCGTCCTGGGTAAGACGGTAAACTACATCCGCGTCCTGGGTAAGACGATAAACTACATCTGCGTCCTGGGTAAGACGATAAACTACATCCAACCACAAGCCCTCTGATCGGGATTTTATGAGCATGGGACAACCTCTTAATTGCTGGTGTTCCCAGGTCCACTGCGATCCGGGATGGTAGCACCTGTTAGGGTTCCATCTATATAAAACTGTAAAAATAGGTTTTAATACCAGAAATGCATTGTAATATATATATATATATATATATATATATATATATATATATATATATATATTACCAGCAATAAATTTTTGAAGAAGAATTATTGCCAGCAATACATTTTTGAAAAAATAAATATTACCATCAATAAAAAAATCTTGTCGGCATTAAATAATGCATTGTGGTTGATATGCTATAAAACAAACCAACCAACTATCTAAAAAGCCTAAACAAGAAACATATTTTACACACATTAGTTTATAATTATTGTTGAACGAAAGTTAGATTTGCAGTTAATTACAAACATGATTTTGATCCTTCACGAAGTAGGTTTTTAATCGATGTCACCCTAAGCAAGACGGTAACGCCAGTAAGACACAAGGACGTGGAAGAATTAGAAAAAGAAATATTGCTAATGAGCAAGAACAAACGAAGAATAATCAGGAGAGCAATAGATAGCGATTGGCGGGAAATTATGGTAATGGAAGGGAGTTCTAAACTGGAATTGTGAAAAAAGTAACTGTTAGCATAGAATTTACAGTTACATCTAGTCAACACAATTGTAAATTCCTGAAACCTCAGCATCATTCCAGTACTGCGATTAAATTCAAAGATTCTAGGCACCATAGCAAAACGCTTTTCTGAATAATTAACATGAAAGTACTTACAGAAAGGGCAAAGGAAGTCATTCTTACGACGCTGGGAATGCGAAAGAAACCGAGGCGCCAGAAAAGAGCCGATAATATTGTTGATTCTTTTGATTTTATCAAGGAGCCTTAGATAAATAGCAGGAAGAAGTCAACACAACTGTAAATTGCTGAGACCTCAGCACCATCCTAGTACTGCGTTTAAATTCAGAGATTCTGGGTACCGTAGCAAAGAGCTTTTCTGAATAATTATGCTTAATTAAATCTATTCTCGCACTTTCCAGTATTCTTTCATTTAAAGGAAAATATAAGCTATTATTTGGAACTGCATTTTGCGAAAATAAACACATCATAGTTGTATAGCAGCAATATTCTAAGCATGGTCAAAGGTATTAGCTTACGGCCACATCATGTTGAAACCGAAGTTAATCACCCTCAAGTACATAAATGGGTGACTATTTCGGAATGCCAAGCTTGGATGTGAACGCGGTGTAATGGATAATAACAAAGAATTGCTAATCAGGGATCCGAGTTCCAATACTCGTTGGGTTTGTTTTATTCACACGAAAATATCATTGGGAAATATATGAATCTACCCCTTCTCCTACAGCTATGGGTTTAATTAGGAAGACTTGTATGACTAAATTATTATTATCTTAAAAAAAAAGTCTTACAATCTAAAAATATTTTCTGGTCGTAAATAACACGCAAACGATTGATTAGCCATAGAAAACAAATCAATAAATCACTTCACTGGGTTGTAGTAACTTTTAAATATCTCATTGTAGGTTAGATAATGCAAATATCAGTTTCTATTTAATTTTTGAGAGAGAGAGAGAGAGAGAGAGAAAGATAGGGAGAAAGAGAAAGGGAAAGTGAGAGAAAGGGAAAGTGAGAGAAAGGGAAAGTGAGAGAAAGGGAAAGTGAGAGAAAGGGAAAGTGAGAGAAAGGGAAAGTGAAAGAAAGGGAAAGTGGGAGAAAGGGAAAGTGGGAGAAAGGGAAAGAGAGGCAAAGAGAAAGCGAGGCAAAGAGAAATAGAGAAAGATTAGCTTGTATAAGACTTTCGAAACAATTCAAACCATTTAAGTAACGAGAGAGAGAGAGAAAGAGAAAAAGAGAGAGCAAGAAATAGAGAGAGAGAGCGAGAGAGAGAAAAGGACAATGAAAGAAGACGTTCGCAGAGTGAGAGAGTTGAACTGTCACAAAGCATGTGTTAATACATTTTTCTTATCTCTCTCTTTTATTGTCTTTACGATTATGATTTAATTGTTCAGGCAATTGTAAGCGTTGGGCCGTCTGAGTGAGATGGGAATCCATTATCCCATTGTCCTATTGCACAATTTGTCTGCTTGTTTTTTTTTGTTTTGTGTGTGTGTGTGTGTGTGTGACCTGATTCCTACTGCTATTCTCTTCGCTTACAAGATCCAATCGAGACCAAAAATGAAGTACTATTGCTATATATAAGCAGAAGTTTTCCAGTCATTTATTTCCAATATCGATAGAGTCAAAAAAGCGACTCCGCTCCTTTGTGGAGCCGTCTCCCAATAAGATACACTCCCGACCACAACAATATTAGACCGTTCATTCTAGCGTTAGCCGTTATCTTTCCCACATGTTCCTATAACGCATTTTTTTAATCGATTCACCCCAAGCAAAGCGATAATGTCAATGGTCCGCAGGGAGGTTACAGGAAATGAAGGTGATGGAGAAGGAGGATTTTGAAAATGGGGAGGATTTAGGAAAGGACAAAAAAGGAACATGGTTCAAAGAACACAGAAGATGGCGTTGACGTTGCATTTATATTATTGAAGATTGTAGTTATCAGGTAAACAATAAATCGATGAGGGAGTTCCACAGATGAGAAGTGTGAGAAAAGGAAATAAAAAAAACTCGTCAGGGTAGTTACCATGAAAATATTCATAAAAATTACATAGGGAAGCATGTCACTTCAGTAAGATCTGCGCCACTTACTCTGTAAATCTCTACCTCGGGTGGCTCTTCTGCCTTGATCGTTATAGCAAAAAAGAGTCAAATGAGAGTTTTAAATACGCACACGCTAAGTTAAACGTAGACATTATATGATGGGAAACGAATTAACTTTTTCTTTTATAATGTAGTCTTCAGAGTGATGCTATTAACTTTACACCTGCTGAAAATCTGAGATAACTTCCGTATTGTGCTAAGAAGAAACAGCAAAAAAAGTAAGATGAAACGAAAACGTATCTTAAATCAGAACGTATATAAATAATTTACATTAGCGATTCTTTCGCAATCAGTATATTTGCGTACCTGTGTGCACGTGTTTTTTTTTTTTTTTTCATATGGTATATTGTCTATCTAGATTTTCTGTTCCCTGCATCTAGACCATTTTTCGCAACGAAAGATGTTTTTAAGTATTAGGTTGGTGCAAAAATAATGACGTAATAATGTCGTTTTCTTACGTATTTATAACGTCAAAAAACGACATTACTACGTCATTATTTTTGCACCAACCTAATATTTGTCAGATCACTTAAATGACTTTCCTTCAAAGGAATGCCGTTATCTGGCCGAAGCGATACGAAGGAGATGCCGGCGAGTCGGAGACGAACGATGTCAATTGCATATATGTTACCACACGTGCCACGCACCTCGCATATGTGCAAACAAATCAGATTATCGCCCAGGTTCACAATAGAGCCGAGTAAACTGACCTATCATTGACTTAGAGCTCAATTTGCGCGTCTTTCCAAGGCATAACGTGATTTTATTTCTTTGCTTCCCTCTTCCGAAGCACATATTTTACGTCCTGCCATCTTCATTAGGAGAAGGCGATTCCTTTCCATCAACATTATTTTATTACTGGTTACAAATAGGAGGCATCAAAACAATTTACAGAGATGAAACCGTTTTTGGTAAGAAAATAAAAGCGCGTCAGATAGAAAGAAGCGCTAAAGTTAAATGAAAGAAAATGTTTCTCATGTGTATATATATATATATATATATATATATATATATATATATATATATATATATATATATGTATGTATGTATGTATGTATGTATATATGTATATTTGTGTGTGTGCGGTGAAAAGTTACGGAAAAATCCACCTGAATTGAATCATGTCCAAACAAATTATTTAAACTGGTATTCGAGAGAACAAGTTGTTTGTTTATTTTTTTAATTATTCGCTCTGTATAAGCATTTCTAAAACAATTTAAACAACCTAAGTAAAGAAACATGTCCATAGCACACTGACAATAAAAAATACTTAAATAAATGTGAGAAATTCTAACGCTTAATAATAATAATAATAATCATAACCATCATAATCATAATAATAATAATAAGCATAATAATAATCATAATAATCATCATAATAATAATAATAATAATAATCATAATAATAATAATGATAATCATAATAATAATCATATTAATAATAATAATAATCATAATAATAATCTTAATAATCATAATAATAATATTCTATCAAAAAACTACAACAATAATCAGAAGCATACCTCACAAAAACCAATGACCCTCTTGTAAAAACAGTAAGACACGAAATCCACTCAATCAACAAAGAAGCTACACTCTATGAGAAAGAGTTCAATATATCTAAATCCCTACCAAATGAAAAAGAAAGCTAAACAACTTGGCCAAATGAAATCGCAAAAAAAGCTGGGAGCGCAAGGGGTTGCTTAGCAAACACCTAAAAATAACGAAACAAGCAGAAGTGGACCAACAGAAAACATATCAATGGCTGAGGAGCGCCTGTTTGAAAGCTGAGACAGAAGAGCTAATTATTGCAGCTCACGAACAAAGGCTCCCAACATGTCCGATTCCTCAATCCAAGCCGCAATCCATTACTCCCCCATGACTATACATTTATCGAAATCTTTGGAAGCTATATCAAAATACCAGTCGATGAATTGTCGCTCCCGACTGGAGCCATGGCAGAAAAAATCTGATGTCCTGGGAGACCGAAACTTTCTATGATTTCAGAATAGACATCACCGAGGAGAAATTCTGCTGCGCAATATATTCATATAAAACGAAGATAGCACATGGAACTTGAAGGGTAAATGATAACATAATCTAGATGTTGATAGTACGCACGAATTCACACACAATGTTAATGGAAGGTAGCATCCATCTATAATAGAAATAGTAAGAAGAAAATTTTTACTCGGCAATTGCAAAGCTGTTTAATGAATATCAACTATCTCCGGTGTAACTAGAAAGTGTTAGTGAATGTGGAATAACCAAAACGAAGGTTGGAAATGAAATGGTAATCTTTATAACATCAACAAAATACAATACTCGCCAGCGTCGTGAAGTAGGTAAACCACTGCTAGTGGTGAGCAGCTTAGCATATTACCTCAATATAAAATAGTTTCAACGTATTTATGAGGATTGAGACATAACCACTTGTGTTCTTATGTACGGTATATAACCCTCCCTCTTTTTAGATTTACTTTGTACAGAGCCAATATCTCACCCTCTTTGCGAAGATATTGTAACCTACAAAAAGATTACTGAATGAGGAATAACGAAAACGAAGGTTGGAAATGAAATGGTAGTCTTTATAACATAATTCCGTACTGTCCTGTGGCGTGAAGTAGATAAACCACTGCTAGTGTTCAACAATTTAGAGAGCATATTACCACGACATACAATAGTGCCCAACGTATTTATGAGGAATGAGATATACACATTATTGTTCATAGTTACAGTATATAACACACCCCTTTTTAGATTTACTCTGCATAAAGACAATTTCTCATCCTCATCGTCAAAATATTGTAACCGACAAAAGGTTACTGAATTAGGACTAACCAAAAGGGAGGTTGGAAATGAAATCGTAATCTTTATAAGAAAACACAATACTCGCCAGCGTCGTGAAGTAGGTAACCCACTGCTAGTAGTGGAGTACTCAGACCGCATATTACCCCGAATTACAATAGTCTAATGTATTTATGAGGATTGAGACATATACATTTGTGTTCATAGGTACGGTATATAACAGTTTCCTTTTAAGGAAACGAGTAATTTGACAATAACCATTACCATTAAAAATGTGAATAATCGTCGCGGATTATATATACGAGTGACATTTCTTAGGGAGACATTCCTTAGACCAGCCAAGAAGTCCGTCTTCTAAAAGTAAAATGTTTCGTGATTTGGGCAAATTTATCTAAGTTAGACCACACACAAACACATGCACATCTACATCGATATCTGCTTATTAAAATATCAACGATAGTTCAAATTGCTGATAAATCTAAGCTGGAGCTAGCGAAACTTCCCTTTTCATCCTTGACAGGATCAAAAATGACACAGGCTTTTGTAGGAATGACCTATTTTCCACCAGACAACCACTTTCCGACAGACGCAAAACTGCAAGCCTCTATCATTATTTCTATTACTTCGTTCTACTCCTTTGAAGCTAAGACGTGTTTCGGTGTCTAGTCAGCATAACTTCTATATTCAAATTGTCTTGAAGATTCCTATGTTACTACTTTCCGTAAGCATGCAATAAGAACTTCTTCACGTAAAGTTTTTACCAAACTTCTAACGTTCTAGGTATGACGATAAACTGTATCCGCGTCCTGGGTAAGACGATAAACTATATCCAACAGCAAGGCCTCTGATCGGGACGTTTTGAGGAACGTGAAACCACCTCTTGATTGCTGGTGTTCCCAGGTCCACCCTGGCCCGGGATGGTAGCGCCTGTTAGGGTCCCAGCTATGGGCAAATAGTTAACTATTACCAGCAATACATTTTTGAAAAAAAATATTACCAGCAATACATTTTTGAAGGAAAAATATTGCCAGAAACAGATATTTGGAAAAAAAAATATTACCAGCAATAAAATAATTTGTCGGCAGTAAATAACCCATTGAGGTTGATGCCGTAAATCAAACCAAACAAACCAAAGGATGTTCACTAATCTTACATTCATATCCCATATTTTTTAATAAACCTCTAAACTAAGTAGCTTTGTTGCTTAAGATTTGGTGAATATTTGGAGATATGCACATATAAAACAGGCCTAATATTAGGCTATATTTTGTGTGCATCAAAAATAAACCAATCATCAGCACTTTCTTCATAATATATCCTAAGCTTTGTCACACAGTCTTTTGTTCATTCGTGCTTATAGTTGGTACAATTGTGATCACGTGATCAAAGATTGAGCTTGAAAGCGCCAGTTTTCTGAATGCTTTTAATGTGTAAACATGTAAAATGTAAACAGTGTATACATTACCCAAGCAAGGCAGGAGTGTCACTAGCCCACACAGGGTTACGGAGAGTTAAAGTGGGAGAAAGGTTTGGGTGTAGGTGGGATTGAAGAAAAAATAAAACGACAAGGATCAAGACAATAGAAGATGGCGATTGACCACGCATTTAAATGTTTGATGTTTGCAGTTATTAGGTAAGCAGTGAGGGTTACAGAGTTCCAAAGTCGGGAAGTGCGAGGCAAGAAGCCATTGGAGCAGAGGCGGCGGTTGCCTTTAACTATTTGGTTGGTGCAAAAATAATGTCGTTTTCTCACAGAGTAACATATGTGAGAAAACGACATTATTTTTGCACCAACCTAATATTTCAGCAGTAAATGCGTAGGACCAAAATTAATACAATAAATAGATATAATACCAAAATAATACAATAAATAAATATAAGTAGATAGATAGATAATCATCGAGACACTCAGCATATAAATATCACGAAATATGGAATCAATTTGTAATATATATATATATATATATATATATATATTCATATATATAATCATGTTCTTAAATTGTGTGACGATGATTTTTTTCATTGATATTTGTAAATATATTTATATCCGTTTTTATTTGTCAATATTGCAGCTGATCGATTTTCTTTAAATGTCGTTCTCAGCGTCAGTCGGCTATCCATCAATTACGGAATATGAATGCTAGCGTCCGGTGACACTAAATGATGTGAACAGCGCACCGTTGATTGCCACTTTGGAACAGGGCCATGAATATGTGGGTCGGTAAGCGAAAAAAGTGGATTAAATTACCATAATCATAACACAGAGACCGGAAAATAGAAAGATAAATAGAGACAGAGTAAAAGATAGTATATGGGAGGGAGACAGAGATAGAGAAAGAGAGGGGGATGGCGGAAAATACAGACGAGAGAAGACAATCTCGAAGGAAAGAAAATATAAAGGTATTATCAAGATAAAATGTAAATATAGCAAAAATGATCCAAATAAAAGGAAATAACAAAAGTATATTTACAAATACACACACACAAACATATATATATATATATATATATATATATATATATATATATATATATATATATATAAAATATTAGTGGTCAATATATATATATATATATATATATATATATATAGATAGATAATACTAGTGGTCAATATATATATATGTATATATATATATTTATATATTTATTACCAAGAGTATAGAATCCAGGTAGAACACAATGTCCAGGACAGAGTAAGAATATAATACCAAAATAATACAATCATCTTTAGACCTTCCTGTTCTTCTCTCGGCTGTTACCCCTCTCTATAGCTTTCTTTTACTGTAACATTAATCCTCCACTCTCATACATACAGTCTCACTAAATTTTATATTTTATTCCTGGAGTTGTTTTTTCTGTTTTCTTTTTGAATTTGTAGGTCCGATGAATTGGATCGTATTTACGATTCTAATGGAATAAATTATGACCATGGAATATTATTGTTTAAGCCTTTTTATTATATATATATATATATATATATATATATATATATATATATATATATATATATATATGTTGTCACGGCCAAGGTCTCCGATATAAATGACACTTATATTTTAAGGCGGTAAATGAGATGATTTGACTCAGGGTATGATTCCCTGGATTAATTAGGAACGAGCTACACAACAACGCGTTAATCGTTGAAAGAAAGTCAGTGAACACGTGGGTTTACTTTCAGACAATTGATTCAATACAATAACACGAAAAGCAAGACAAGATAAAGAGAAGATTAAAAAGAAACAGTTTTTCTTAGCTGAGCATGCGATAAATTCGGCATTTAACACAGAAGTTTCAATATTATGCGTTCAACAGAATCCGAGTAGTAAATATGTGGGCTTCAAATTCATCATATCAATATTTTAACAGAATTACATCAGATACCTCCTTGTATTCACATAAAATGACTTGATCAACAAGTTCGAAAAATAGAATGTTCGAATTTATGGGTAATTCCAATATTTTCCCGCTGGTTTTCAGGTAGTCATTGTTAAGGAAAATGCTTCAACAATCATCTATTTTAATATTCGGTATCTTTTTATACCTTAGAATAAATCTGTAATTCATAGATATAGTTAATGGAATACTTTATACATACCTTTTCACCCCTCCGGAATAATAAACTCTACCACAAAATTACCTTTCAACCAATCAACACCCTAATTCCAGTGAAATAGGCATTTCATTGGCTCAAATTTAAGCAAATTTAAGCAAAATATCTTTTCGCGTCAAGCTGTTTGGAACCGATTGCTAATTCTAAGACAAAATAAAAAGGAAGCGTTTAAATCGATCAGGGAGTCAGAATTTCATCCTGGAGAAGAACCCACGCCAGTAAAAAACATAGCCAGCTACATTTTTGCCGCGCAAATTTCTCTGACTCAACACACGCAGCATTTCGCTCTACCAGGAACAATTTCTTACAATACTAAAAAGTGATAATAACTCACTACTAACAAGTATTCGTAAATATTCAATCAAATATCTAAATAATCCAGGGTAAACAACCCTGGAGAATTTAGAGAATTAAACTCCTACTTTATTCACGCATACAAACTACACAAATTTCTGTATAAATTTTCTACTTTACCCTGTTTGACCAGTTCTTAAACACTTGAACAATTTTGAATTGTAAATCAATAAGAAACCCAGTTTAGCAATGATCAATTTCTTGCATTATCAAACTACAAGTTTTCAAATTGTATATTAATTGTACATAAATGCATGTTGTTTTATTGAAATCTCATAATCGGTGTTTCTTACTCAACTGCCTTGTGATTGATTCGTTTTTGAATGTCTATATTCTATATTGTTGTGGATTAATATGGTGAACATGCCCGTGAACTAACCATTTTAATATAAAAATCTTCTGATAACAAATTCAAACTCATAGCAATCCCAACATAGTTCTCCCTAGCAGTTTCATGGCAAAATCTGGTTAATTCGATTATCTCTTTCAGTTACTGCCTTTTCCGCTCCTTTGGAAAGACACGTACAAGAGTTGAACATCTAATACGTTCGGCTGCCTACTTCCAACTGTGAGATATTTGATTTTGGCGCCTCCACATGTACCTGTGGGCATGTGACCTGCTACGGGGTCGACACGCATGATATCAGAAACAATCACGTGCACTCTGCTACCGATGTCCATCGAGTAGTACAGGGAAGTTCAGCGATCCATTGAAAGAAAGAAAGAATGAATGATTGAACGAAAGAAAGAATGAAAGAATGAATGGATGAATGAAAGGATGAATGAATTAATGAAAGAATGAATGAAAGAATGATTGAATGAAATAATGAATGAATGAATGAAAGAATAATTGAATGAAATAATGAATGAATGAATGAAAGAAATAATGAATGAATGAAAGAAATAAAGAATGAATGAAAGAATGATTGAATGAAATAATGAATGAAAGAAATAAAGAATGAATGATTGAACGAAAGAAAGAATGCATGAAAGAATGAATGAAAGAATGAATGAAATAATGAATGAATTAATGAAAGAATGAATGAAAGAATGATTGAATGAAATAATGAATGAATGAATGAAAGAAATAAAGAATGAACGAAAGAAAGAATGCATGAAAGAAAGAATGAAAGAATGAATGGATGAATGAAAGGATGAATGAATTAATGAAAGAATGAATGAAAGAATGATTGAATGAAATAATGAATGAAAGAAATAAAGAATGAATGATTGAACGAAAGAAAGAATGCATGAAAGAAAGAATGAAAGAATGAATGGATGAATGAAAGGATGAATGAATTAATGATTGAATGAAATAATGAATGAATGAATGAAAGAAATAAAGAATGAATGATTGAACGAAAGAAAGAATGCATGAAAGAAAGAATGAAAGAATGAATGGATGAATGAAAGGATGAATGAATTAATGAAAGAATGAATGAAAGAATGATTGAATGAATGAATGAATGAAAGAAATAAAGAATGAATGATTGAACGAAAGAAAGAATGCATGAAAGAAAGAATGAAAGAATGAATGGATGAATGAAAGGATGAATGAATTAATGAAAGAATGAATGAAAGAATGATTGAATGAAATAATGAATGAAAGAAATAAAGAATGAATGATTGAACGAAAGAAAGAATGCATGAAAGAAAGAATGAAAGAATGAATGGATGAATGAAAGGATGAATGAATTAATGAAAGAATGAATGAAAGAATGATTGAATGAAATAATGAATGAAAGAAATAAAGAATGAATGATTGAACGAAAGAAAGAATGCATGAAAGAAAGAATGAAAGAATGAATGGATGAATGAAAGGATGAATGAATTAATGAAAGAATGAATGAAAGAATGATTGAATGAAATAATGAATGAAAGAAATAAAGAATGAATGATTGAACGAAAGAAAGAATGCATGAAAGAAAGAATGAAAGAATGAATGGATGAATGAAAGGATGAATGAATTAATGAAAGAATGAATGAAAGAATGATTGAATGAAATAATGAATGAAAGAAATAAAGAATGAATGATTGAACGAAAGAAAGAATGCATGAAAGAAAGAATGAAAGAATGAATGGATGAATGAAAGGATGAATGAATTAATGAAAGAATGAATGAAAGAATGATTGAATGAAATAATGAATGAAAGAAATAAAGAATGAATGATTGAACGAAAGAAAGAATGCATGAAAGAAAGAATGAAAGAATGAATGGATGAATGAAAGGATGAATGAATTAATGAAAGAATGAATGAAAGAATGATTGAATGAAATAATGAATGAAAGAAATAAAGAACGAATGATTGAACGAAAGAAAGAATGCATGAAAGAAAGAATGAAAGAATGAATGGATGAATGAAAGGATGAATGAAAGAATGATTGAATGAAATAATGAATGAATGAATGAAAGAAATAAAGAATGAATGAAAGAATGATTGAATGAATGAATGAATGAAAGGAAGAATGAAATAAATAAAGAATGAATGAATGAAAGAATGAAATAATGAATGAATGAATAAATGAAAGAAAGAATAAATTAAAGAAATAATGAATGAAAGAATGAATGAAAGAAAGAAATAAAGAAAGACAGAAAGAGAGAATGAATGAAAGAAAGAAAGAATGGATGAAAGAATGAATGAAAGAAAGAATGAATGAATGAATGAATTAATAAAAGAATGACTGGATGAATGAAATAAATAATGAATGAATGAAAGAATGAATGAATGAATGAAAGAAAAAAGAAAAAAAAGATAGAAAGAAGGGAGAACAACCAATGTTATTAACTATGAGATAATAGAGGGATTACTCTTGATTTCCCTCCTTTAATACACAAATCGTAACAGTACATAACATCCCCTTAGTCAAAAGAAATAACAAATTACAAAGAATAAGCCAATGTTGTTTTTTTTTTTTAACTTGGAGGTTTACGAATTCTTCGAAAGATATTTACGCTTATGCTCTAGACAAGGCATCCGTTGTGAGATTGCTTTTGCCAGAAATATTTTTGATTTCCTAGCTGAATTCTTGTAAGAGCAAACTCTAGGCTAGGAGTCGCCGACTGTTATTCTGCATTCTCTATATAAATAACAGACGATTATGATTCGTATCAACATTAATTGGAGTGGTTGAAGCTGATATGTAAATTTCAATTTGCTTCAGACTGTCTATCAAAGCTAATGCTTCCTCTGGAGTAAGGCTTTTGATGAACATTATTTTTTTCGAGTAGTATCTAACAGGGTGCAGCATACTCCGCTGGTCTTCTTGTAACAAAACTACCCCCCCCCAATTCAACGTCGCTAGCATCTTCAGCTAATGAGAGAGGTTTACTAAAAATACATCTTTTTAATTTTGACAAAAGCTGCTTGGCAGACCACGCGCATTTACATTTCTTTTTAAGTAAATTAATCAAGGGTGAAGCGATATCTGAGAAGCGAGAACAAAACTTCCTGTAATATCCAACCATGCCCAGAAATCTGACTTCCTTCACACGTTTTGGGTTTGGGTAATCCATAATACTTTGGACGTTTCCACACTAGGGTTCTACTTTCCAGTATCTAATCACATGCCCAAAGTAGTTCAATGTAGCTTGACCAAATTCGCTTTTATTTAAATAGACATTTCCGAGCCTACTAAACATTTTCTCCAAGGTTGATATGTGTTGCTTCCATGGTTCACTATACACCACTATACCTTCTACATAAGTAGCTACCCCTACGACATTACGAAAACCGTGGTTTATCATCAGAGAAAAAGTGGTTTGAGTGTTTTTCATACTAAAGAGCATTACATAGTATTGAAAGCTCTCCCCCGGGATTACAAAGACACTGTTTGGATTTTTCGGAAAAGGGTATAGCCCAATATCCCTTCAATAAGTCGCTGATAACTGTTTGGCTCTTTCAGAAAAGGGTACATCCCAATATCCCTTCAATAAGTCGCTGATAACTGTTTGGCTCTTTCGGAAAAGGGTACATCCCAATATCCCTTCAATAAGTTGCTGATAACTGTTTGGCTCTTTCAGAAAAGGGTGCAGTCCAATATCCATTCAATAAGTCGCTGATAACTTTTTGGTTCTTTCGGAAAAGGGTACAGCCCAATATCCCTTCAATAAGTCGCTGATAACTGTTTGGCTCTTTCGGAAAAGAGTACAGACCAATCTCCCATCAATAACTCGCTGATAGCTGTTTGGCTCTTTCGGAAAAGAGTACAGCACAATATTCCTTCAGTAAGTCGCTGATAACTGTTTGGGCTCTTTCGAAAAAGAGTACAGACCAATCTCCCATTAATAACTCGCTGATAACTGTTTGGCTCTTTCGGACAGGGTACAGCCTAATATCCCTTCAATAAGTCGCTGATAACTGTTTGGTTCTTTCGGAAAAGATTACAGCCCAATATCCCTTCAGTAAGTCGCTGATAACTGTTTGGCTCTTTCGGAAAAGAGTACAGCCTAATCTCCCATTAATAACTCGCTGATAACTGTTTGGCTCTTTCGGAAAGGGTACAGCCCAATATCCCTTCAATAAGTCGCTGATAACTGTTTGGTTCTTTCGGAAAAGATTACAGCCCAATATCCCTCCAGTAAGTCGCTGATAACTGTTTGGCTCTTTCGGAAAAGAGTACAGCCCGATCTCCTATCAATAAGTCGCTGATAGCCGTTCCTTCCTTTCCACTGAGGGTAGGTGGTCAAGTTTAGTTTCCAGATAAGCTAAGATTTTCGAATTTCGCAGTTTGATGGTGGACTTCAATCCACAGCTTAGTTTTGCTAGTTTTTAACTAACCGGCTCTCCTTCGATTTAAAAGCAGCTGGCACGGTTGTTTCCTCATTTCTCCTAACATATGGCTTTAAAATATTTATGTGACAGCTCTTTATCTTCTTTCGACGATCTGGCGTGCTAAGGATATAGTTTATGTCACTGACTTTTCCAAATATTTTATACGGCCCTTGAAATTTAGCTTTGAGAGGGTATGACGTTCATTGGTAACAGTACTTGAAATTCATTTCTCACTTTAAATTCTTTTTCTGCCGTATCTTTGTCGTCATACATTTTCATCTTTTCTTGAGGAAGTTCAACATGATTTCAAGGTAACTTGCTTACTTCTAATATTTGGTCTCTAAATCCTGTCATATAATCCGACGAGTTCATTTGACCCGGATTGACATGTAAACATCTTTCTTTTATTGATTTCAGTGGTCCTCACACTGCGTGTCCGTATACCAGTGCAAATGGGCTAAATCCTAAAAATTTTCGTCTGGCTTCTCAAAATGCAAACATCACAAAAGTGAGACTTTCGTTCCTTTCTTTGTGGTGTTTCACACAGTAAGCGTTTATCATACAGTTTAGCGTCGATTTTAACCGTTTTAGTGCATCCTGATTTTGGGAATGATATACGTTAGCGCGTATCCATGGGATTCCTGTCTGATGGGTTGCCGACAGAGCCTGGATATGAAGTTCGATCCTTGATCAGATTGGATCTCTTTTGACAGTCCAAACTTTGTGAAGAAGTTTGTTGGAAAACCTAAAATTTCTTTACTAAAATGTTCCTTATTCGGATGGCTTCGGGGAATCTGGACGTTGCACAAATTATTGTAAATGTGTACCTGTTTCTTCACATCGTTTTTGGTAAAGAATCCACGTAATCCATTATTACTCGGCTAAATCGTTCTTCACGTATAGTGATATCATGTAAGGGTTTCCGTTGGGATTTTCACAACAGATTTTCTAGGCAGTCTGACATATATGTCAAGTGTTACAAAAATCTGCTACATCGTTCTTCAGTCCAAGCCAGTAAGAGTGCCTTACAATCTTCTCATATGATTTATTCACTCCTAGATAACCCGCTGTCTTCAAGATCTAGGTTCTATAAAAGTTAGGCAAAATTATCTGTTCTTTGGTCGCCCAGTCTTCCGGATTAGGGATATCCCTTGACTTTCAACTAAGTCACAGGGATATCCACTAATGGAAAGATCTGGGCGACCAAAGCACAGATACTTTTGCCTAACTTTTATAACCTAAGATCTTGAAGACAGCGGGTTTCTGGAGTGAATATATCATATGAGATTCCCATTTGTCATTTGACTATTTAACGGGATCTTCTTTTCCAATTCGTTCCCTCCATCCAACCTGTCCTACTTCTCCTCTGCTTTCGTGCATAGCGCGTGTTACGACCCCCGTTTGACTATTCATCTTGCTACCCCTCCCGTCGAAATTCGCTTTTGACGCCTACAGCGATTCTGCTGGGTGGTTATGCTAGCTCTACCTTTCGCATTGCTAATTCGTTTCCGATCAACATGTCTTCGCCTTCCGTAGGTAATTGACTACCTTGAACAGGTATGTTCATAGATTAACTTCCGACACTTTTTTTTATATTGACTCGGCTACCGGTCCCTGAATTCACCTCTTTCAGTAGGCTACTCCGTAATCAGAGGGATTGCGACGCCCCCCCCCCATATCCCTTAATATTCTGATGTTTGATTTACTGTTAATTTTTCACTGTTACCATTTTTCAAATATGATAGCCGAATTTTATATATAACTGGCTGATACTCAGGTTGTAATTTATCTGCCGATACTGAGCCCAGCGACTTTCCCTGATCCGAGGTTTACATACTGCCACGAAACATATGAGTAACTTGGCCAGATGTTACCCTTTCTGTGGTTTAGAGCATGCTCGTCCGCTAAAATGGCTAATTCATGTGCGGTTTTGACTCTTTTCTCCCGTGTAGGAATTCAATTCTTCACTTAAGACATTCTTAATTTCTTACATTAAACTCAACTGCTTCAATAATAATTCACAAATTCTCTGGCTAAGCCCCATCTATCGAAGTAGGGTTCGTTCTGTCTCGCAAATTCTACGTATGTCTAGTTGCCTCTAGTTTCTAAATTTAACTCATACGATTTGAAGATTGCTGACTTTACCGTCATGTCTTCTGCACAATCTTCCATTGACAGCGCGGCGTAACCTTTCTATGCATTCACACTGTCTGGGACAACATTGGCCATGTATTCTTTGGCCATTCAAAATTTGTCGCCGTTTTCTAAAAATACTTAAAATAATTATCCACTTTTTCGCTGAACTTTGAAAAGAACCTTACTTGTTTCGTCAGGTTGAACTTCCTGGATCTCGCTACGTCATTCCATTCGTTCATCTCCAACTTTTTCAAGCTTGTTTACTGTTCTAT
>OZ010582.1:91474659-91512159 GCA_963932145.1 Acanthosepion lycidas | reverse complement strand
TTCCCTGTAATTTTCCATTAATTCAACTTTCTGCATTTTCCATATATCCTATAAAGAGTGTCTGCTCACACAACTTGAAAATACCATGTATTTAGAAAAAATAATTCGTCTAACACTGAGATCTCTTTTTAACAGATATATTACTCAAAAAATATCTTGAAATACTAAAGAGTAAATTTATTCAATAAAATCAACATTGGCTTCAACGATGGCTGTTCACACGTCCACGGAATATCTCATTCAAATATTATTTTATGAAAAACACTTATCTGTACAGTATCGTATCCGAAACTTAAACGAAGCACTTTCTAATAGAATTATTTTTTTTCTTTAATTTTTAAACAGACATGTTTTATTATTTCAGACGTTATAATTGTCAATAATCGTATATGAAAGACACGCCATATTTATTTTTGATTTAAATAGTATTATTATGTCTATATATGTCTTATACGTGTATGTATAATATATATATATATATATATATATATATATATATATATATATACACACACACACACACACACAGTGGTGGGAAATAAATATTCGTACACTTGAAAAATTTTATTTTTATTAATGTAAAACCCTCAACTGAAATAAATTTTGATACATTTTATGTGTAAAGATACATTTTATTAAAAAATAGTAATAAACTTAATTAATACTCATTCTAACAGAAATTAATGCATTTTTTATGTTAATTGATGAAAAAAGCATTCGTACAAAAAAAAAGCATATTAACTTAATTTAATACTTTGTGGAATATCCTTCACTGAGTTCAACAGCTACCAGTGTATTCCTGTTCGTCTCAACTAATGATCTTCACACATTGAGTGGCATTTTGTTCCATTCGTCTTGGCATATTGTCTTCAAATTCTTGATATTTGTTGGTGCTCTTTTCCCAATTTGAATTTTCAAATATCGCCATAAATTCTCAATTGGGTTCAAGTCTGGGGACTGACTTGGCCATTGCAAGACATCAACGTTACTTTTAGCTAACCACTTCTTTGTAGATTTAGTGGCATGCTTAGGATCATTATCCAGTTAGAAAACCCAATCAGGAGGTAGCCGAAGTATCGCAGCAGAATGCATTAAATTGTCTTGCAGGATTTTCTGGTAGCTTTCGGCATTCATCTTGCCATCTATTATTGATATTCTGCCAACACCTTTTACAGAAAAACATCCCATGATCATGATACTGCTACCACCAAACTTTACAGTTGGCAACGTGTTCTTTGGTAAGTAGGCTTCACCGTACTTCCACCAAACATTATTTCAATAATTATGACCAAACAACTCTATTTTAGTTTCATCTGTCCATACTAATTTTTCCCAAAACGAATATTCCTTATCCTTATGTTCTCTAACGAATTTTAGCGTAGCATCTCTGTGTCGTTTCAAGAGTAGTGGAGTCTTCCTTGGGATGCGTGATTTCAGACTATTTTTGTGTAGTTCATTACTTATTGTACGCTTGGTTACTTTGATCCCTAATGCACGCAGATGGTCCTGCAGCTCTTCTCGGGTAACCTGTGGATTTTTTTGGATCTGGCGTCCTAATATCCTTGCTGATCTTAGAGAAATCTTGCTCGGAGCACCTGTTCGTCTTTGGTTTTCGACGCTGTTACGAGATTTAAACCTTGCAATGAATGAAGCAATTGTAGGAAAAGGAGAGACAAAATGTGTTGTTTTGTGAAATAATCAATTCTTTACCTTTGGGCATTATTAGAACCTTCTCGTAAGACTAGAAATTGCAGAATGCTCTGATAATGGCTAATAGCGTTAACTATAATTGCTGATAACATTACTGGAACATTCCAGAATATACTATTTTCATAATTAATTGATTATTTTATTCTAATATTTGATTGATACTAATACTTTTTTCACCAGTTAGAATTTTAAAAATGCATTAATTTCTGTTAGAATAAGAATTAATTAAGTTTATTATTGTTTTTAATAGTATGTGTCTTTATACATAAAATGTTCTAAGATTTGTTTTATTTAAGGCTTTTACATTTATAAAAAAACAATTTTTCAAGAGTACGAATATTCATTTCCTCCACTGCACACATATATATGTATATATATATATATATATATATATATATATATATATATATATATATATATATATATATATATTGTTTGAATAAAAACAAATCACTTTAAGGTTCCATGTAATAAGTTATTTCAACACAACCCTTTTAAAGGGCTTGTGATAATCAGACTTTACTTCCAAAGTTTGAAATGAAAAATGAAATTTAACAGACCGCACCAAGCATATGTAAAATTAAGGAAGTGATGAGTGTGTTAGATCTACCATTTCAATTCTTTATCCTTAACCTCACTCTGTGTAGTCTATACGCCGCTTAATTTAACGTCTGTTATCTCTAGATATAGATGGGGTGAGAGAGATGTCCGACATTGAGCTCTCTGGATATCATCCTACTTGGGTCTACCCATCGGATTACCTAGTTTTGCATAAACTATATATATATATATATATATATATATATATATATATATATATATATATAGTTAGTTAGTTAGTTAGTTTATGCAAAACTTGGTAATCCGCATGGATAGACCCAAGGAGGATGATATCCAGAGAGCTCAATGTAAAATTCAGAGCAGATATGTTTGAATAAAAACAGACCACTTTAAGGTTCCATGTAATAAGTTATTTCACTACAACCCTTTTAACAGGGCTATGGATCATCAGACTTTACTTCCAAAGGTGGACCATTTCACCTAACCCACTCATATCTTATCTTCTCTCCCACCTCACTTCGTTAATTTTACATATGCTTGATGAGGTCCATCAAAAACGTGGGAATTTTTCATTTTTCATTTCAACCTTTGGAAGTAAAATCTGATGATCCAGAGCCCTGTTAAAGGGGTTGTGGTGAAATAACTTATTACATGGAATCTTAAAGTGGTCTGTTTTTATTCAAACAAAAATATACATTATATATATATATATATATATATATATATATATATATATATATATATATATATATATATATATGCCTTATGTCGCTAGAAAAATCAATAACGATTTTTTTAATCAATATCTTACATTAAATGATCATCCGCTAACATTTTATAATTACTCCAGCTGCTTCTTTTCTTTATTCGTATTTGCCATTAGTCTACTCTCTTTCCTGCTAATGTATGCCAATTTACAAATAATATAATAAACGAATCTATAGAGACTCATGGCCGCTTCAGACAAGTAAGTGATATAAATTACGTATGTCAATATTTTTTAAAGACAGCTCGAGTCACGTGTTCACAGTGACAAAATGAATAAAGCGCTAGCAAGCTGCAATAATAAAATAATAGAGAAGCTATAATAAGAGTTTACTTGACACATTGGAAGCATATAGAAATAGAATTATATTAATAAATGTTTGAGAAAATTAGGTCAATCAAATTATCAATGTAATATGTAAATATTGATATTATTATTATTGTAATGAAAAAAGGGCAAAGATGTTCAGGGCTGAATATATTTTTGCAACGTTAGAATAAAATCAAGAATGAAATAACTTACCTCCACCGCGAGCAAAGATTCGAACGTGCCCTGCTTGTAAACTCTCCAAAGGAGAAAGGAAAGGCAGCAGCGCGGGTTACATATTTAAAATTCTCAGATCCCAGCGTAAGAAACTCTCGAGATGTTTTCTTTGCGCATATGCAAATTTTGGCCATCAATGCTCTTAGGTTGGTGCAAAAGTAATGTCGTTTTCTCACATAGTAACATATGTGAGAAAACGACATTATTTTTGCACCAACCTAATACATAAACACGTCAAGAAATAGGGGACAAAAAAAAACGTTGAAGGGTTGCAATTTCTTTGTTACATTTAAACCAGGATTAAAAATCAAAACATTTCCCTCAATATAATGGATGAATACACTAGATAGTGTAAACTCGTCCGATGAAAAGTTAATTCTGTTCTACATTTGTCAGTTTTCGTTACAGTTTTGTTCATCATTTTTCTCGTGATATTAGGTTGTTGCAAAAATAATGTCGTTTTCTCACATAGTAACATATGTGAGAAAACGACATTATTTTTGCACCAACCTAATATCTGTTTGTTTTTTTTGTTGTTGTTTCGTGATTCGAATCCCATTCCGCTATGGAGGGTCCCCAGCAAAATGAGCCTATGACCACCCAAACATCGACTTCTACATGGGCGGCGAAAGGCTAAAAAACGACCTGAATACTACAGTGGGTCTGAAAGAAGAATATAACCCATTCATCCCAGGCAATGAACTCATTCGTTTGCCTTCAGCAATGGAAGCTATCACTAGAAGAACTATCTCCCTGTTGAAAACAGATGCCAAGACAAGAAAATTTATTGCGGTCAGCAGGGAGATGATGGAAGAATCCGTGAAGACTTTGAACATCGCGGTCAAATTCTTAACCCGTAGATCTAATTCATGTGGCACATCTTGCAAAAAACATATCAGATGCCATGGCGTTGGCTGGCAACGCCCTTACTACCAAATAGCTTCGACTCCAAAGTGAGTACATAGCCACCAGGAAGACTCGTATTACTTTGTACGAGGTGCCCAAGTACATCACTAAAGACCATCTATGGACCTTCTTTTCCGAGTAGTGACCGGTGGAGGAGATATCCTAGGTAATACCCAAATCGGGCATCGGCCTCAGCGACGTGTTACGAATGATGTCGTTAACTCGAAAAAGGTTTAACTATTAGGTTGGTGCAAAAATAATATCGGGTTTTGTTGTATTTTTTAACGTCAAAAAACGGCAATATTTTTGCACCGACCTAATACTTCCCGAACGCGCTCACTTGCGGCGGGAAGGACATCTATGTGGTAGTGGAGGGCCGCAAACCCCACTGCTGTACTTTTAGTACCACGGGAGATCTTGCGAAATTGTGTTCCGGAAAGAAACATGCACCGCAGACTCAAACATTGACAGCAGAGCAGCTCCGGCACGAAGTGCCAAAGAATGCCTCCAATGGTCCCATGTCTCTTTGAAGCCTGCATTGCCTGGGGATTTCACCCCATGTAAAGCAACAAAGCTTCTAAGACAAAGGTGGTCACTGAGTATGAGAGTAAATATAAAAGTCGTCCAAAATTGGCCAAATAAGTTATTCTTTCCTAAATGAAATGAAGGAATGTGTGCTAACATAACAAATTATAGTTTCAATACAATAAAACTCAAAAAGATAAATATTTTGTTAGTTCAAATGACATAGGAAACAGATAGGGATTTCTGGTCTGATATAAATCTAGACACACACTTTCACATACACAGAGTTTCATTGATCTGTTTGCTATTGTTTATCAAGCCTTTGCAGGTTAGTTAAAAAGCATAAAATATAATTTTCTCTTCTAAGATATTTTCTGGGGCGAAGTGGGGTGTTAATAATGATTTAGTGATAAAGGTTTAATAATTAATCCATAACTTGAGGTTGGGGGAAAAGGCGGATACATGCCTGTACTTAAGGTCATTTGCGTGTAAGTGAATAAAACTGGTCGGGCCGAAACCTGAACTCAGTTCTCCGATAAAAAATAACGTGTCGTTATACCAAACCTACAGTACCCAGTTATTCGCTAGAGGTCATCCATTGAGGTACTGAACAGGCTCGGCTTTGATTATGTTCAGTGACCGTACAGGAGCCGGCATTTCAACCCGATATGGCCATAAGACACAAGCACACATATATCACTGTATTTCAACGTGATAGAGACGTAACCCATATAGGCACACGCACACTACAAAGCTGGACATATTGTTTCAACGTCAAAATGTTTTAACGTTTCATCAGGTGGGAAATCATAATGATACCATCTTCGTAGCATCGTGATTTTCCACCAGATGAAATCTTAAAACATTTTTAAACGTTGAAACAAGACGTACAGCTTTGTAATGGTATGCGCATGTTCTAATGTAACACTGCATAATAAATAAATATTTATTGCTCTACTATTGTATCGAGATCTGTTTTAAATTAATATTTTGAACGCTGAAATCTTACCATTCGTTCTTTTATATTTGTATAGTTCCCTGCTACCAGCAAGCAGAAATATTTCTTGTCCTGATGATGGCCATTTTGGCCGAAACTAGTCGAGGAATCTAAATGAAATAATAATAAAAAAAAAAACGAAAGAATATTAATCAACAACCCAGTGTGTCTGATGATTTTAATTTTTAGAAATTTTTAAATTTTTTATTGTTCAATATATATATATATATATATATATATATATATATATATGTGTGTGTGTACTTTGTGGTGACTGCATAGATATCTGTAAAAAGATAGCAGAATCTGTGTTGGTTTTAAAACCACATATGTAACGAAGGAAAATCGTCTCTTATGTCATGCAATATTTAAATTTGATTTAATCTAATAATGAATCCACTTGTGAAATGTGTTTTAAATATGAATGTACGAAAAGAAAATAAATAAAAATCATTATCCATTCTGAGCTGACATCATAAATCCAATCCCTTTCGAATCGCCGTAATGTATCTTACCTGTCCTTTTCTATAAATATTTTCATGGCCTTTATTCCGGAGGAGCTTTCTCCTTTGGGACCACTACTTCATGAATTTTAACGTAGTCCTATAGGATCTCCAGGTCTCATCAATCTACTGCTGAATTTGAGAGATTTAGCCGTAAGCTCTATGCAAATAGTTTCTTTTCTAATCTTATTGCTTATGGATCTCTCTTAAGACGCCGTGCTTTCTTGCCAACGTCGGTCTTCAAAGATTAAATACGGCATTTTCTATCACAGTAACTCCTTGTGTATTAATTGTTTCATATCCTTGCCTAGGGCAAAATGAATTTAAAAAAATAAATCTTTATTTTGTTTGGAAAGAACATCTAGCTCGAAAAAAAGAAGCTACAAAAATAGGCAAGTCATATATATATATATATATATATATATATATATATATATATATATATATATAGTTAAATTCCCAGATCAATTCTGTGGACAAGACAGATTGGTATAAATAAAATGACAATTGGAAAAAAGATCTTAGATTTTGCCGACGCGTTTCGTCTTCCGACTATTTCTAGGCAAAAATGAAATTGAAATGTTCTTGTTGTTATAGTTACATTAAAAAAAATCCAAATTTAAAAAGATAGACGCTTCTGTCTAAGCCTTTTTTTTTCTGGTTAATGTAAATTCCCTTTAAAGTAAGAGATTTTTTTTTCCATGTCAACAATATAGTTAAATTCCCAGATCAATAAAATATAAATCTCTTACTATGAAGGTAATTTATATTAACCAGAAAAAAAAAGGCTTAGACAGAAGCGTCTATCTTTTTAAATTTGGATTTTTTTTAATGTAACTATAACAGCAAGAACATTTCGATTTCATTTTTGCCTTGAAAATTCGGAAGACGAAACGCGTCGGCAAAATCTAAGATCTTTTTTCCAATTGTCATTATATTTATACTATATATATATATATATATATATATATATATATATATATATATATATTGTGTGTATTTAGGTAGAATCTTTTCATTCATACACGTTTCATTAAATAATATAGACAAGTGCTGTCTATTTATTTTATGTAATTTTTTTTCGTAACATCTGATAAGTCTAATAACATTATCGTTGAAAAATATTAAAAAAATATGGATCAATATTGTGAATTTCATTCTTCGTTCAACGATAATGTTATTAAACTTATCAGATGTTACGAAAAAAATTTACACAAAATAAATAGACAACACTTATCTATATTATTTAATGAAACGTGTATATATATATATATATATATATATATATATATATATATATATATATATTAGATAGTGTCTTAAACGTGGAATGTAAAGTCGACTGTATAGTTATGATTTCAACACAATCCCGAAAATAGAAAAGATAATATAAGACAGTGATTCTCAATGTGTGTGGTATCCCATCAACACAGACATTAAAGACCTCTTAAATGGGCAGCAAATATTCTGAGTACGAATTGTGAAGTGATTTCTGAAAGAGTACATTGATTGAAACAAGTTTAGGCACTTTTATACATGTTTCTATACTTATTAGGTTGGTGCAAAAATAATGTCGTTTTCTCACATAGTAAAATATGTGAGAAAACGACATTATTTTTGCACCAACCTAATATTTTACCTGTATTATCATTATTAGTTTATTTCCTTTGACTTCTGGTGTTTACACATTAATTTCCGGGTCCCGCCCAGAGACATAAGGTCAGAAATGGCATCATGACATTTTCCACTGAAAAAAAAAAAAATCTTTTACATAGATAAAGCCCTTGGTAAGGTGTGGACAGTACTCGTGAGAACAATTTTTTGTATTTCTTTAAAGCATGTACTTCCAGGAATCACTTCAATTTGACTACTGGAGCCTTTTCGAAACAATCCGAGGTCTCCAACTACAACAGATATTGTTCATGTTCCCATGAACTACATTTTTGAGATTTCGATTTCTAGGCTCTTGTATTTTAATAGCTTTTTGAAGATCTTCAACATTGCAGTCTGCAGGGACTGCCATATGAATAAGGAGGAACTTTTTTGCTTGCGGTCTCTAATAACAATGTCTGGGTGGTTAGCTTTGATCGTTCTGTCTTTGTGTATTGTGTAGTCCCATAAAATTTTAACAGGTCCTATCTCCGTAACAGGGTCTGAGTGGTGTTCATACCAGTTTCTTTCAGTTTCCTTCCCGTAGAAGTTGCAGATTTTCCAGTGCAGATACTGTCATGCTGGGTTTTATATTCAGTGGGTGCCAATACCGTGTAATCTGATAAAAGATGATCGATTGTTTCTGGGTAATTATCATAGAACCTGCATTTTGGTCTAACACAATATTTTAGTATGTGTGCTTGATATTTCTAGTTAACAAGCACTGATCCTGTGCAGCAATGATAAAACCTTCCGTTTCAGTGAATGAATAAAAGCTGAAACGTAAGATTTTATCCTTACTGCAAAGGATCAGAGCTTGTTAACTAGAAATTATCAAGCACGCATGCTAAAATATTGTGTTAGCCAAAAATGCTTGTTCTGTAATAATAATAATAATAATAATATTATTATTATTATTATTATTATTATTATTATTATTATTATTGTTGCTGTTGTTGTTGTTGTTGTATACTCACCTTCCCCATTGTTTTTGTTCGGTATCAACCGGAAGTTTTGTATTATAGTTGTTCTCTATCAAGCTGAACGGCCTCAAATAGAGAGAACCTTGTGTAGAATATTTTCGGAATAAAGCAATGCAGATTTCTGAAGCAATGGGATACTAGGCTTTATTTCAATTTTTCTAAATGTCAGACCTTAAGGCCGGTAGTATAGAACACAAAGCTCAAAATATACTGGGGCAATAGCGTCCTGAACGGACCTCATTAAGACAATGACGTACACCGACCTTCCGGATGTCGGTGTTCATATTAGGTCTTTCAATTTTTTATCATATTTTTTTCTTCGAGTTATACTGTAAACTCATTCTGGGTTCCAACCAGAGATCTAAGATCAGAAATGACATTTGATACGGAACATATTTGTAAAAAAATATAAATAAAGCATCTTAAAATCACACAATTTACATCTATAAAGCGCTTCATAATGTGCGAGCTGTGCTTGTTAGAAGTTTTTCTTTCTTTCAGGTAAGGACTACAACGGATAGCTTCAAGTAGTCTATCAGAACGTTTTCCAAGAAACCGATGACTCCAATCCCAAATGGAATTAATTATGTCTTTGCGTACCACATTTTATTAGATTTCTACGTCAGGATACATTAGTCTGCAGGAACACCCATGTCAATAAGAAAATACTATCTGTTTTAGTTTTTATCGATCACTGCTAAGTTTAACTTTGATTGTTACGCCTGTGTATATTGTAAAGTCCCATATATATATATATATATATATATATATATATATATATATATATATATAGGATCTATGTCAGTAAACGAGTTTGGGTGAATTTCATACCAATTCCTTACAGTTTCCTTTTCAGAAAAGTTGCATATTTTACAGTGAAAATATTGGCCCACCCTATCATGCCTTAGTTTATATTAGGTAGATGCTAATATATTGCAGCCTCATACAAGATGGTAACTTGGTTTCCGGATATTGATCACATCATGTGCATTTCGAGTTAACACACTATTCCAACATGTTTGCTTGGTAATTTTCTAGTAAACAAACTTTGGTCCTGTGCAGCAAAAATAAAAACTTAAGTTTCACCTTATAATCCTGAACTATGTAACTACTGAGGGGTATTTATCTACATCAGCTTTTTGGCACAGGCTGAGTATTGGCCATAAAGATATTTACGTTGCCTTTGTCGACGACGTAGTAGTTGTAATTGCTATAATAATAATAGGGTCAATGCTTGCTAACTAGAAAGCAGACATACAACCAAAATACAGATAAATATCCAGAAATAATTGAACATCGTATATCATGTTGCATGCTATTGGCATCTACTGAATATAAAATTCGGCAAGACAGAGTGGGCCAATACCTGCAAATAAAACTGCAAGAAATAGGTAAGAATACCACACAGACGCAGTTAGAGATAGAAACTGTAGCGATCTTATGGTACTTTAAAATACACACAGATAGAACGATCAAAGCTAAATACCCAAACATCGTGATTTGAGACTGCAAAGACAAAACGTTCCTTCTTATTCACATGGCAGTCCCTGTGATGTATCTTCAAAAACTATCAAAATACAAGGACATTGAAATCGAAATCTTTTAAAATTTGAAACATGAGGACATCAACAATTACATTTATAGTTGGGGCCCTCCGATTGATAGGAATATATTCCAATTGACTCATTGAAGGGATTCCTTGTAGTCTACGTCTTAAAGAAATACAAACAACTTTCCTCAAAAGTACAGCCCACACCATACGAAGGGCTTTATCTATGTAAAATTTATGTATTCTTTTTTAACTGCTCAGTGAAAAATGCTGCCATTTCTGACTTTAGGACTATTGTCAGGATCCGGAAAGAAATGTGTATATACCAGAAATCAAAGAAATTATTATTATTATTATTCTTATTATTATTATTAATAAGAATAATAACGATAATAATAACACCACCATTATCCCCACCCGCAAATTTCGCGGTCTCTCTTATGTGAATTTTCGGATTAATCTTAATTCGTAAGTTACTGATTGAGTAAGCTAAGGGCGAATCTCCTCTGATGTTAAATTATCCGTAGAAATCTCCGTATCGAATCGTTACATATTTGGGCTTAGAAACTTCAACAAAATGTTGAAATAACAATCATACATATGAATGATGGCCGTCATTTTCAGAAGTAGGACGAATGAAGACATTTGGAATGGACAACTTTTTCCATTTCATTCAAACAACACTTCTGTCTTTCCTTCATTTTTTTCTATTTTTCTTACATTTTCTCACTGAATCCACGCAGTGTCGTTTTCCCACTTTCCACTCGACCACAACAGAATAATCCATTATTTATGAGGTATTGGCAGGACATAAAAGTCGTGAATACTAACGAAGGGTGAGACAAGCACACTTAATAGGATAATAATAATAATGATAAGTCGAAGAAGAAAATAAATAATACAAAAATACAAAATAATAAAATAAATCGAAATAAATAAACGGCGAACTCTCTTAGTCCGTTCGTTTGACTAACACGGGCCAAACTTGCTCTACATATACGTATTTTACCTTTATAGAATCGGGAGGATACTGGGATTGAAATTTTACCCTTTATCTGGTACTTGACCCTCCAGCATTGGGAATTTTGTTCGGAGGAAACAGTTAAAAATTCAAATTTTAAAATGACTGAAAAAAATCAGTGATTTTAGAAGTTAATTCATACTGAGTTTAATAGAGCACAAATACATTGTGATTTTTCTTTTAAATTCAGTTTAAAATATCCCATAAACCTTGTGAATTTAGAAAATCTATTTTATTTCTTCAAAATGCTAAACACTCCGAATTAAAATGAGAGTTTTCGTCACGTGAGGTTTTGAAGTTCCACGAAGTTAGTGATTTGAAGAACTCAATTTTCGGCTTGAATTGCAATTTCGGACCAAAATCTGTCTTCTTTTCAGGAATAGAACTTATAGACAGAATCAGATTTAAATTGAAGTTTTAAACATTCATGGAATGAATAGAGGAATTCAAAGTTATTTCTTCAAAATGATCATTGCTGTTTTCTAATTTGAAACGAGAGGTCATTATAGATTTGGACAGGAGGTCGAATTAGTCCTCCGAAGAAGGTAACTTAAAATGTGCACTGATTGCGTCTTTTTAGCTAGTAAATAATAAATTATAGTTAGGTAATAAGATAAACGGCAATTTTGAATATTATAACAATACAAATCTAATATGTATCCAAGAATTTACTTAGAAAATTTGGTATACATTTTTATATTTATTTAGTTAAATTTAACTTCATATTAATTAGATTACCTTTCACCACGGAAAATAATTGTCTACTACACATAATTGAACATTTTCTAATCATTTATCAAAGTCTTCGATATTTTATAAAATTGAAAATAAGGTGAAAAATTAACCTTTCATTATGTAACATTTTAAGTGCTATATTATATATGATAATATATTAGGATTATTCATCTTGACGAAACTTTAAGATGAGAACTTTTTATATCTATTTTAATTTGTCTATTCCGCATTTTTAGACATATTTTAAACATTTAGCTGCAACTGCAATAAATGTATAGATCAAAATTCTGAACGCTATTCTCGTCTAATCTGTTGACCACTGCTTGGCTGTTCCCGCCGAACTGGAATAATTCAACAAAATGTAGATGCGTGATATAAAATTCTGTTGCCTTAATTCCGTTCAATCAACATGTTCAAATTTGAAATATCGGGCGCCAAACGAAAAGTGGATGCTGAAGAAGCAATGTTTAAGACCCATTGCTTTAGGGGTTTGATATACTCACAGACGACACTTACAACCGGAGAGATTCTTGAGGAAATGAAAAGTCGCTGAATTCCGCACATGGTTGTTCAAATGAAGCAAAGGTATCAAGACGAAAGTAAGTGGTAACTACATTTTTACAAGAAAAGTTAGAACATAAAATTTAGTACTGTGCTTATAATAATCTATTGCACTTGAAACAGTGACACAGCATATTCGAGTCGAGATTGCATAATTAAAAGTTGTCGAAAAATATCAAAAATATTGCCACTGTTGTGATTGCTGAGACTGAGTAAGCGCAGAAAAATGCAAAAACTTTTCACGGCGTTATTGGTCATTGATCTCCAAATATAACTGTTATCGGATCTTACCCATAATAATAATAATGGACTATTCCATACATAATAGATACTGCGCCTCAGAAGTAGGCAAGGAGTCAGTCAGTCGCTCTCTTTCTGACCGACTGTTCGGTTGAACTCTCTGCCTTCGGGCGGAGAGGAACCCGAACGAGGATACGCCGAGAGGCGGAGTCTCGTTCGGGGAAGTAAACCGGCCCTGAACCCGTTTATAAGGGTTCAATGGGCATATTTTTAGGGCCGAGTCCACGGGCTCGGAGAACTCACAATAAATAACCGACCTTGTGTCACATGATGCTCCAGTGGGTGGGTGACTGAATATCGTCAGTCAGTAGTTCACTTCTGAACCGACTGTTCTGTTGAACTCTCTGCCTTCGGGCTGAGAGGAACCCGAACGAGGCTACGCCGAAGGGCAGAGTCTCGTTCGGGGAGGTAAACCGGGCCTGAACCCGTTTATAAGGGTTCAATGGCCATATTTTTGGGCCGAGCACACGGGTTCGGAAAACCCACAATAAATAACCGACCTTGTGTCACATGTTGCCCCAGTGGTGGGGGCGGAGACTGAATATCGTCAGTCAGTAGTTCAAGTCGATCTCGGTCGACCGGCTGATCGGTTGAACTCTCTGCCTTCGTGCGGGGAGGAACCCGAACGAGGCTATGTCAAAGGGCGGAGTCTCTTTCGGGGAGGTAAACCGGCCCTGAACCCGTTTATACGGGTTCAATGGGCATATTTTTGGCCGATCCCACGGGCTCGGAGATCCCACGTTAAAAAGGCCTTGTGCCACATGATGCCCACGTGGGGGGGTGACTAAATATAGAGTCAGTAGTTCAAGTTGAGTCAAGAGTCGAGTCAGAGGCAGTCCGAAACAGAGTCGCATTCAGACAATTACTGCAAGACATTGGAATAGTGATACTGGTCGCATTTCCACCGTGACATGATTTCTCGATGTCATTTCTATAAATATGTTCAGGCATTTGTTGTAACATGTTCTCCACCTTGATAACTCAATCACATGAATTCAAGCGCGCGACTAGATTGTCATTTATTTTTCATCATTTTACTCTTGAAATAGGTATATGTACCCTTAATTTCTATTATAATAGTTACTTTTCTCGCACATCTCATCTGTGGAGCTCTTTAAAAAAATTTTGATACCCGCCATCTGCAATCGTCAAAAAATCAAATACGACATCAATCGCCATTTGGTCTTTCTGAATTCTTTTTTTTTTTTTAATTTATTGTCCTTTCCTATCATTAAAATCATCCCACTATCTTCCTCCTACATTAATCTGTTGTGTCTTCGTGTCTTTATCGCCTTGCTTAGGGGGAAATTGTAAAAAGAATCATTATCATGACCGCACTCTCAAGCCCACGGCAACGATGTAAAAAAAAAACAAAACAAATTCCACATCAATTTTCATTTTCTGTCTTTCTGATATAGAGAGAACGTCTATTTGAATTTTCAAAACTTCAGGCTAGCACAGCTATCGACAGTCCGTCAACCCAATTTCACTCACAAGACTTGAGTCAAACCATGGTATGCTTTTCAGGAACATTCCAAAAGTGGCGCACGCTGGGATCGACCCCCGAATCCGATAACATCAGGGAGTCTCCTTCCTGAAAAATCGAACATGGTGAGATTTGAACTTGGTTCTCATGGTCACATTGTGAACGTTCTAACCACTCGGTTTTATGTGAATATAAAGTCAAATAAATATACGCCTATTCCCGAATCAAGCAAATGTATATATCCTCAAAATTATACGACTATTTATTACCTATTTTCGATCCAAGTAAAGGTGTATACACGTAAACATAAACGATCATTATTTTCTTATTGCTAATTCAAGTAGATGCTTATAGACTCAAATATAAACGACCATTATTTATCTGCAATCTAAGCAAGTGCATATGAACTCAAAAATAAAATGGTCATTATTAACATATTCCTGGACCTAGTAAATCCTGGAAAATTCAAGCATTAACGACCATTTTGTACCTAAATCACGTAAATTCCTATAAATTCTAAACTAAACGGCCATTATTTACCAATTCCCGGAACAATGAAATAGATATGAACTGAAATCTAACCGCCTATTATATGACTATTTCCGAACAAAGTAAATGGTTTTATACCCAAATAAACAACAATTTTCTATTTCTCGATACATGTAAATGATTGTAAGATCAAATATATCATGTCATTATGTGCCTATCCCCGAACGAAGTAAATAGTTATATACCCTAATATAAACAACCATTTTGTACTTGTCAATACCTGTAAATAATTATAAGGTCAAATATATAATGTCATTATTTGCGTATCCCCGAACAAAGTAAATGGTGATATACCCAAATATGAACAACCATTTTGTACTCGATGCGTGTAAATAAAGGTCAAATATATAATGTCATTATTTGCCTATCCCCGAATGAAGTAAATAGTTATATACCTAAATAAACAACCATTTTGTATTTTTCGATACATGTAAGTGATTATGAGGTCAAATATATATTTAACTATTCGTGAAACAATGAAATGTTTATAGGCTCAAATATAAATGACCATCTATTCTAGGATTAATTCAATATGGAGCCGATAATTCAACGGCCAATTTTTAGTTATTCATGAACGAAATAAATTTTCATAAATTCATATATATATATATATATATATATATATATATATATATATATATATATATGTAAGAAAATATATGGATATAGATCCGACAGTATGAATAAAAATATATGGAAAAACAAAAATCCGGATATGTGAATATGCTGTTTTAATGTTATTTCAATGTCGACCTCAGACGTTTCGTCTAGTAGAATTTCTTCAGGACATAGTTATTAAAACATAATTAAAATTAGACGATATTCAACTCCACATGAAAAGACGATAGACATTAGAGTATTCTGTTTTGATTAGTCGTACTCTTATGTCTATCGTCTTTTCATGTTAACTTGAATATCGTCTAATGTTAATTATGTTTTAATAACTATGTCCTGAAGAAGGTCTACGAGACCGAAACGTCTGACGTCGACATTGAAATAACATTAAAACAGCATATTTGCATATTCGGATTTTTGTTTTTCCATATATTTTTCTTCATATATATATATATATATATATATATATATATATATATATATATATATATAAACTAATTTCGAAATTATTTAATTCAACAAGTGATGACATATGTTAACTCAACCAACCCATCCGACATATCAAGTCATCGTAAAGAAACAGACGATCTCGGGAGATGAATGTTGCCTTTTTATTAGAGATTAAAATGAATTTGAGAGCAAAAACAAAAACAAAATAAATAGCTAACACAAGAGATTCAAGCCAAATACTGAAATATGATGTTTTACTCTTGATTATCGAAGCTCTTAGAATGAAGACGAAAAGAAGAAAATTAGAAATCAAAAATTGAATCCATTACGAAAACAGCATTCTTGAAATCGGCTTAAATCAAGAAGTGAGTGCTGAGATATTGAATAAAACTTTTATTTGATTTCCTGGGGATTAAACGGATTATAGGCTCGAGCAAATTTGTTCAATAATATTATTGATGTTAAAAACGTCGTCCTAAATAGGGAAAGGAAGATTCGCTAGTGGTAGTCGAGGTTTTAAAAATAAACAACAGTTATTCTTTTTCTTTTTTATATGCCATGCCCTTTCACGACGTAGGCGATCATGGCTCTCTACCGCCCTCTATCCCTTGCAGCTCTCAACAAGTTCCTTCCCCCTGTTACCTACCCGAGATCACGTCCTGTCATCTACCTGCTTAAGCCTGCTTTCCCTTGTCTCTTTTTCCCTCAATTCAACCCGTGGATATCAGAATCTCCAGGCCCTTCTTCCTCATTATGTGTTCCAGAAACTTCAGCTGCTCTCTTATTGATGTTAAAGATGAGCCTTCTCCTTGTCGGCAATCGCCTCAAGACCTCATCGTTTCTCACACGCTTGGTCCACGAAATCCTCAGCAAACTTCTGTAGAAGCACATCTTCATCGCCTCGATTCATTCTTCATCCTTGAAGAAATCTTCCAGCATTCCCCAGTAATAACCAATGAAAAAAAAGGAAAATAAATATTAACTGAAAATATTAAAAGAACTGAAAGGCCAAGGAATATGTTGTTATGGTACCGTACCCATAATAAGATAATTGACTATTCCATACGTAATAAATACTGCGCCTCAAGGGGAAGCAGGAAGTTCAGTCCGAAGTCGGGCGACCGGCTGATCGGCTGATCGGTTCAACTCTCTCCCTTCAGGCGGCGAGGACCCCGCTCTTCGGCGGAGCCTCGTTCGGGGTCCCTTTCGGGGAGTTAAACCGACCCTGAACCCGTTTATACTGGTTCAAAGTGCATATTTTTGGCCGATGCCATGGGCTCGGAGATCCCACGTTAAACCGGCCTTGTGCCACATGATGCCCTCGTGGGGGTGACTAAATACTAAATACATAATGACGGTCGTCTTCGAGTATAGAATCCAGAGGTTAGCAGTGAATATTTCGAAGACAGTAGGAAAGCGTTGTTCAGGTTAGCAATGGATATTTTGGTAAAAGGTAGCAAATCATAGTTCGTCCTTCTGTTTCTTTTCGCCTGACAAGCTGAACTGGACATTCGGGTAGAGTGAACAAAATGGCCGCCTTTATACACGACGGATTGAATGTTCTACGTCTTCTGATTGGTTAACCTTCTATTGGTGGTCTATAAAGTGAGTTAAGTCATTTGAGCTAACTCATTAGTTACATTATATATACACAAAAAACTGTAACCCCCCCTTATTCTGGGTATATTATGGAATTTTCCTTCAAAAATATTATTGAAGTCAATATTAATATGTAACAAATACTTTAATTCCATTTTTTTTCTTTTTTTTTTAGAATTCATAAAATACATTTTTTTTCTATTTATTTTTTTTATTTTTTATTTTTTTTTAAAGAAAATTAATATCCACAAAAATTAGTCATATCACTTCGTCCACAGTTAATTATTCAGGTTAATAAACATTAGCAACAATATTATAAGTTTGGGTTGTGATCACAACCAAAAAAGTGGAAAGAATTGTTACTTTACTCATAGCTGGGACCCATTAAAACAGTTACTATCACTTCGGGTCAGAGTGATCCTGAGAGTCATTAAAAAGTGAAAAATTGTTATTTTACACATAGCTGGGACCCATTAAAACAGTTACTATCACTCCGGGTCAAAGTGATCCTGAGGGTCATTAGAAGAGGATTGGGCTAAAAGTAGGACTATTTACATTTATACCCCGAAACTAAGGACTCGCATTCATGCCAAAAACTGAACTGACGTTTCTTAAGACAATAACTAATGGATGCAGTTTTACGTCCTACCCGGGACTAATAAGGACCTTATAGGGACTTAATGGATGCAGTTTTACGTCTTGTCCAGGACCAATAAAGACCTTACAAGTTAGTACCAAATATGGCAGAATTAAAAGCCCGTAATTTCAATTCCGTAATTGGTTTTGTAAATAAATCCGCCACATTATTTCCCGATTGAACATATTCAATTTGTACTGTTTTCTTTTGTACTTGGTCCCTAAAAAAACTGTTATTTGATATCGATATGCTTTGATCTTTGATGTATTATTGGATTTCTGGCCAAAGCAATACTGGCCTGATTGTCGCAGTAAATAATTATTGGCTCAGTTATTACCAGTGTTGTAATTGTTTTTATTAGTAATTTGTGTTGCTTTTGACAATGCAATATATTCAACTTCACAAGTAGAAAGTGAAATCATTCCCTGTTTCTTCGATTTCCAACTGATTATTGGGTTACCGTCTTCTAGCTTAAAGCAATAGCCTGTTATACTCTTACGGTCTGGTGAGTTTGCCCAATCAGCATCACAAAATCCTTCCAATTTTAATGGTTTATCTGATTGTCGAAATACTAGGCACCAACTCTTTGTTCCCTTTAGATAACGTAATACTTGCTTAGCTCTTGTGAAATGCACAATCCCCGGTTTATTTAAATTTTGGGACAACTTATTAACCGTATAGCAGATATCTGGCCTGGTTGATGTCATCACGTAAATAAGACTTCCAACCAATGTTCTGTATTCTTTCTCACACGCCGCTATACCATCTTCCTTATTCATAATTATGTTTAAATCCATTTCACATGGACTAATTCTTGTTTAACAATTTTGCATGCTGAATTTAGATAAGAGCCTTTCGATGTATCTAGATTGATTCATTGTAATAGTGTTGCCTTTAAATTCGAACTGTATACCTAGAAACCATGATAGTCGACCCGAATCGGTCATTTTAAACCTTATTTCTAGGGAATTTTTGATTTTTAATAGAGCGGCCTCACACTTTGATGCAATTAACATATCGTCGACCCAAATAACCAGAATTACTAATATTTCATTATTAAATGTTCTCGTATATAGACAGGAGTCAACTTGAGGGATTGAAATTGCTGTTTAATTAAATAAGAATGGATTAATTTATTCCATGTTCTTCCGCTCTGTTTGAGTCCATATAGTGACTTTTTAAGTTTCCATAAATAATTATCACCTTCTTCAAATATCTTCTGGCGGTTCTATGTATATTTCGTAGTCGATGGCAGCATTCAAATAAGCTGCTTTAATATCCATACCATAATGTGCGGCCAATTGCATCAAAATTCTAATTGTTGTCATGTTTGTTGTTGGACTGAATGTTTCTACATAATCTTCCCCGTATATCTGCGAAAATCCTTTAGCTACAAAACGAGCCTTGTAGGCTGACAACCCATCCTCAGTTCGCTTTACAGTATAAACCCAGCGGCTGTCGATAATATTTTATCATCCGGGGCCTTTTTTAATTCAAACGTGTCGTTTGATACTAAAGATTTAATTTGTTTTTGCATGGCAGCTATCCAACGTCTGGAATTGACAGAATGTATGGCTTCTTGATAGTTCTTTGAGATACATTGTACCGAATAACAACAATCAATGTCGCAGGTATTACATTGATCCATTCCAAAATAGTCATCTTTCTTCTATGTCTTGTCGGATAACGCGGAATTTTTCCCCTCTCATCAGTTTTTGATTTTTCCTCGTCTGCATCATTTGGTATAATACCTTGCTCTGATTGTGGATTTTGAACGGGTTTTCTACTTATAGGCCCATCATTAGGCCATACTAGTTCAGGTTGGACTAGTTCCTCGCAGTTAATGTTCTTTACTTCGGATTCCTCCCCTCGCTCAAAGGAATCTGTAAATCTGACGTATCTAATCTTCCTTATCGTTTTAGTTTGTGGAAAATAAATCATATAGGCTGGACTTGTCTTATCATACCCAATAAATATGCCGCTTTCACTTTTTGGAACTAGTTTCGCCCTGTGGTCGACATACGTATAGCAAATTGTACCAAAAATATGCATATCACTCACATTGGGCTTGAAGTTCGTATAAGCTTCGTAAGGCGTCTTTTTAATGTTACCATTATAGCAACGGTTTCTTATATATACCGCTGTATTTAATGCATAAACCCACAGATTTTTGGGTAACTTAGATTCTATTAGCAAACATCTAGCCATTTCAAAAAGAGTCCTCCAACTGCGTTCAGCAACTCCGTTTTGGTGTGGAGAATAAGAACAAGTTTTCTCATGTTTAATGCCTTCATTTATTAGGAGGTTTTCGTAAGCATCAGAAGTAAATTCTCCACCATTATCTGTCCGAATTAGTTTTACTTTTCCATACGGGGAGATATCGGATAAATAGATTTTTGTAGTTGCAGGGTATCAGATTTATTTTTCAGAAAAATATATCATAATAAGTCCTGAATATTCGTCAACAAAGTTTAATACATATGAATAGATGTCGATACCCATTGGTGAAATTGGACCCGCTAAGTCGCAATAAACTCTGAACAAGATATCTGTTGTTTTTGGGATCCGACCCCGATTTCTACATTTCATCATTTCCCTTTAATACATGTGTCACAATATTGTAAGCCCTTTGGAAGTGTAATTTTCATTCCAGTGACGTGTTCTTGTAATCTTTTAACATCCGAATTATTACAGTGGCCTAATATTTTATGCCAAGTCCTTAAGCCGTGCGTGGCTGTCTTCGCAGACTTAATACTTTTCAAATAATACAAACGTCCATTTTGCTGTATATTAAATTCAGTTCCGTCTGGATATATTAACTTTGAATTTTCTCGGTGAAAATTGACTTTAACGCCAGTTTTAATTGCAGACTGAACTGAAAAAAATATTTTGTTTAAATTTAGGAATATATAAAGCTTTTTAATAAACATTTACAAATATTTCCTTTAGTATTTCATAGATAAATACAGGCATCGCCTCTTTTTAAAACTAAATTATTAGCTCTGGTCCCATCAGCTAAATCGATAAAATGCGAGTCGGGCTCAAAATTGGGGTCAAAATTAATAAATTTTGTTTTTTATCTGTAATTCCATGATTTGTCTCATCCGTATTGACTAGGTAAGAATTATAACTACTGGCCACAGGACCCAATCGATACGAAAAGGCATATGTTCGTCCATTCGTCCATTTTACATTTTTACAAAAATCATTCTGTGTATAAAATTGCCAATTTGCACGGACATGGCCGACATTACCACAACGAAAACAAACGATATTTCTCTTAGTGTTGTTATTTCTGTTATAGTTCTTGTAATAATTGTTTTTAAGGCCCTTGTTCTTAATATCATAATTCCTAGTCTGATCGGTTTGAGGGACTGGTTTTCTGAATTTTTTAAATGACGTTCTCAGTTGCATTACGTTATTGCATTGATTTTTTTTTTTTGCGGGGGTACACATTTTTTCAGTTTCTTCATAACTACGTAACGCAATTTTAAACTCAGTGAAAGTTAATTGTTTATCTTTTTGAGTTATAACTGTCGTGAATGGTTTGAATGTCGGTGGTAAACCCTTTACAACCATGGCTATTAGCAGCCCATCTGAGATAGTCTCACCTACAATTTTAAGGCATTTGTAACATTCTCAGCTCGGATGATATAATCTGTTATAAATTCATTTTCTCGTCTCTTTAATGTGGTTAGTTCAGTATATAAAGCAATAGTTTTAGGCTTACCTTTTGACAAGTAGTGTAGGGCTTTTTGTAGGGCTCGCTGTCCATTGTCCTTGGCCTCTCTCATCATTAAAGACAAACTCCGGTCATCCAGGAATTGTATTAATTCAGCGAACACGTTCGCATTTCTTTCCATAAAATCATCACCCCTCTCCGGGCGTCTTCGCAAAGGTGATGTCATGGAGTTTTTTTTATTCTGAGGTAGCCTAAGAACTTCGTCTCCCATAATTCATATCTCGATTCATTCCTAATAAATATTAATTGAAAATATTAAAAGAACTGAAAGCCCAAGGAATATGTTGTTATGGGACCGTACCCATAATAAGATAATTGACTATTCCATACGTAATAAATACTGCGCCTCAAGGGGAAGCAGGAAGTTCAGTGCGAAGTCGGGCGACCGGCTGATCGGCTGATCGGTGAACTCTCAGCCTTCAGGCGGGGAGGACCCCGAACGAGGCTCCGCCGAAGACCGGGGTCTCTTTTGGGGAGGTAAACCGACCCTGAACCCGTTTATACTGGTTCAAAGTGCATATTTTTGGCCGATCCCATGGGCTCGGAGACCCCACGTTAAACCGGCCTTGTGCCACATGATGCCCTCGTGGGGGTGACTAAATACTAAATACATAATGACGGTCGTCTTCGAGTATAGAATCCAGAGGTTAGCAGTGAATATTTCGAAGACAGTAGGAAAGCGTTGTTCAGGTTAGCAATGGATATTTTGGTAAAAGGTAGCAAATCATAGTTCGTCCTTCTGTTTCTTTTCGCCTGACAAGCTGAACTGGACATTCGGGTAGAGTGAACAAAATGACCGCTTTTATACACGGCGGATTGAATGTTCTACGTCTTCTGATTGGTTAACCTTCTATTTGTGGACTATAAAGTGAGTTAAGTCATTTGAGCTAACTCATTAGTTACATTATATATACACAAAAAACTGTAACATACTGTTCAGTCCGAAGTGTTGAACTCTCTGCCTTCGGGCGGTGAGGAACCCGAACGAGGCTACGCCGAAGGGTGGAGTCTCTTTCGGGGATGTAACCCAACCCTGAACTTGTTTATACGGGTTCAAAGGGCATATTTTTGGCCGCTCCCACGGGCTCGGAGATCCCACGTTAAACCGGCCTTGTGACGCATTATGCCCTAGTTGTGTGGGGGTGACTAAATACCGTTAAGTCTGAAGTCTGGAGTGAGGTCCGTCAGGAGTCTGTCAGTCAGAGCGAGTGAGTCAGTCAGTCAAGTCAGAGGCAGTCCGAAACAGAGTCGCTTTCAGACAATTACTACAAGACATTGGAATAGTGATACTGGTCGAGACTACATTGTTCTCCCTACTAAACCTGATTGTTCGTACTAACACTTTCTACTTCTCTGTATATATTCCTGTTTGTTATATATCTGTGTTATTCCATCTCTATGTTCGAGTTCTTCTTTATTGGTTCTACCTTGGACTATCACCGTGGTACAAGGAACCGGACCATAACACATGTGAACCTTACAATTCAACTAAATTGCAATAGAAAAGTTAAATTTTGAGAATGGAATTCTTACAAAGCGGCTTTCAAAAAAGAAAAAAAAAGAAAGAAAAATAACGCAAAGTGAAAATTACGTTGAAGAACTGACGTTATCCAGACAACATCGTTACTCTAATCAACAAGGACACTGAAGAGAAAAGGAAAAGTATTGAGGCGATATGCCGTCACTTAATTTCTAGGAAGAAATCTCCAGACAACACTGATGCGAAAACTTAATGAACAAAACTGTGGGAAGGCTTCTTGAAAAATCGGAACTTCAAAACGATTCCAGGATTGTAAATCAGCTGTCTCACTATAGATAGGCCAAAGGAGCAGAGGTAATTGCTGTAAACAATGAGAGGAGACTGCCAAAAAGGTATATTACCACCTAGCAAGCGTAGGTTGAAAGAGAACGGGAAAATAAATGTCAGAACATCGTTAGTAAGCAGGAGGATTTATAGAGCAGGAAAGTTGAAGTTAGAACTTGGAAACCAAGTTACACCAGGAAAGTTTACAAAGACCATTGCAAGAAGAATAGTACTGAGAGAAAACAAAAGTAGAAGTCAGTTAAAATAATATACTAAACATGCATACGAGAATAGAATTGTCTTTAATGAAAATTCATGAGACTTATCAGCACGTATTTACCTGTGATAAAGTATTAATGTAGCCTGAGAAAAGATTAGAATATTAAGTACTAGCAGCATGGCCCGGAGTTGTCCGTGCTTGATTCAAAAATCGTACGACTCATACAGCAATCGTTATCACTTGAGTTAAAATATTTTTGCTCTTCCTTGCCTTTAAAGGAGTGCCCTTTGCCTTGCTGATGTTGCTACATGTCTTACGTCCTGCCTATCTCACACTGTGATTTTTTTCTAAGCTCTATACTAAACATTAAATCAGTTATGAAAAAAGAAATGAAAAAAATGAACACAAAACGATCAGCTTAAAAAAAAAGGACTCGTAACTGGAAAAACCGAATGAAAAAAGAATGTTAACAACAAATACTTTTTCACACCCAACCCAGTTCTGTAGAATCAGAATCAACGTTGAGTTTAAGCAAGCGAATGAGACAATTGAGTAACGTGCCATGCAGATTGAAAATTTTCCCACTTGTGACGAATGCAGGTATCGATTTTTTTTTTGCATGCAAGCAAGCTAGTTAACATTCGTGTCAGTCAGCTGTTGGCTCTCACGTTGGCCAATAGAATCTTCCTGCCTATTCGTGGAAGCCATCTATTTGCTCTCACTCTAGCCAACACAAAATGGCCGCAAACTACATGAAAACTGCCGTACAATCATGAGTTGGGAAACGCAAAGTCGGTATTGGCCTTACCGCTAAATTGGAGCATGTGCATGTAAATTTTGGTGCAAATCCGTCGAAAATTGCGGCCGTGCATTCGTTACACACACACACACACACACACACATCCTGCCTTTTATAGATAGAGATAATAAAGTTGTTAATGGTGATGACAATAATAGCCGTTTCCTTATAAGGAAACATTCGGGATTTATTGATCGATGAGATGAAATTTATTTAATCTTTCAGTTGAAATATCTTAAGTTTTTCTCTTAAAATAAACGATGCTTCATTAAGACAGTGCAATGTGAGCAGTAAATAGATCAGTGTTATTAGTGAAAATTTATTTGTTTCTCTATTGGATCATATTATTTAAGTCATGGCAATTATGTGTGAAAAATAATATCGCCCAAATGTCCACCAAATCTGAAACAAGAAAAAAAAAATGGACGCTTAAAATTAATTCGCATTGAAAATCGGTCCAAGTTATTGGAACACACTTTAGTTTTTCAACAAAAATATTAGGTTGGTGCAAAAATAATGACGTAATAATGTCTTTTTTTGACGTTAAAAATACGTGAAAAAAACGACATTATTACGTCATTATTTTTGCACCAACCTAATAGGTTTCTCCACGTTAAGTAACTGGTATTGTTCTTTCAAGTATTTAAGGGTGATCCCTTCCTGACCTTTTATTCGAAATAGTGTACAAAGTCAGCAAAATCGATTTACATATCCTATATATTTCAATTGAAGTCCAATTCTCAACGTATATCCGATACTATCGGACTTGTGCCATATCTAATCTACACTTGGAAAAACCACCGCGTATCAATGTGAGCTTTTGTTGATTTTTGGAAAACCTCAAGTTATGTCGTTTCTGTTATTTGGCACAGTTCTTTGTTTGTGATACTCTGGCGTCACTCCACGATTATTTAACGAATAATGATACCCAAAAACAGGCTTCCTTCACTCGAAGCCATTTTTAACCATTGATCTTAGTAAGCGATTGTATACAGCTGACAATTTAGATATTTCTGAAATATCAGGTTGGTGCAAAAATAATGACGTAATAATGTAGTTTTTTTACCTATTTTTACGTCAAAAAACGACATTGTTACGTCATTATTTTTGAACCAACCTAATAGTTTAGCACCATGAATGACAGCCATATAAACGTCTCGAACCGTCGAGATTAGTATTCGTAGAATTAATATGAAAAAAAAAATACTGTTGTGGATTCCGGCAACCTGGCTTTAACATAACAACTGCACAGGCGATGGAAATATTATTTACACATGACGAATTAAAAATTCGGATAAGGGTCGTTTTCTTTAGTGTTTATTTGACAGTGTTGAATTTTTAATCATGGCATCGATTTTCGTCTCGTGACGTGAAGGATCCTGATGAAGTCGATTTATTCCCAAGCCAGTTCTACCTTGTGATTCCATGAGCGCTTAAGCGCCGACATTGTGTTGAAATAACTGCGGGGAGCGACGCTGACAAAGTGATGAAGATATTTGTCGAAACTTTCACTGACTAGTCTGATATGAAATAATTGCAGCTGATGCTTCCATCTTTTAATGTGAGGCAAATGTAAGACAAGAAATCTGCACCTGGTGGCAAGGAGTTAACTATCCAAGCTTACCTGATGATGCTCCTGGCTTCTCTGATACAGATTGCATCGTCTACTTTGGAATGATCTGCTGTGACTCAAGCAAATATTAGGGACAATACAATTCTTTTCCTTTCACTTATTGACAAAAAAAATTCAATTCAAACCATATAATATTATAGCTACTATTAGTATTTTATTTCCTTTGATTTCTGGTGTGTACACATTTCTTTCCGGGTTCCGTCCACAGACTGTTTAGAAATGACATCTCGATATTTTCCCCTGACCAACTATATATATATATATATATATATATATATATATATATATATATATATATATTAGGTTGGTGCAAAAATAATGGCGTAATAATGTCGTTTTTTGACGTATTTTTCACGTCAAAAAACGACATTATTACGTCATTATTTTTGCACCAACCTAATATATATATTACATAGATAAATCCGTACGTAAGGGGTTGGCTGTACTCGTGAGAACAGTTTTTTTTTCTTTTTTTTTTTTTTGTATTTCTTTAAGACATGGGTTTCCAGGAACCCTTCAGTGAATCTACTGGAATCTTTTCCGACCAATCCGAGGGCTGATGTTCACATGTGCCACACTTTTGTTATTTCGATTTCACTACTACTACTTCTACTACTACTACTACTACTACTACTACTACTACTACTACTACTACTACTATTATTATTATTATTATTATTATTATTATTATTATTATTATTATTTCTTTGGGTTTCTGTTGTATTATCTTCCTCGTTTTAACCAGAGATCTAAGGACAGAAATGACGTCATGACTTTTTTCTCTAAACATTTTTGTAAAAAATTAAAAATAAAATAAAACAAAATAAAAGATCACACATTTTACAAGTACAAATCGCTTCGTAAATTGTGAGCTGTACTTGTGAGAACATTTTGTGTGTTTCTTTAAAGCGTAGGCTACCAGGGATCACTTCAATATGTATGTCAGAAACAGAATGTAACCCGACCCCTAGCCAGAAATGGAATTGAAATTGTCATTATCGTTATTACTATTTTTATTATTGTGTGGTTTCATCTCGCCAGAGAGTAATGTAAAGTGTGTAATTAAGAAGTCCCCTCTGGGGTCTGTGTAAAAAGAGAATTATGCATATTTGGGATGTTTCGTTTACATGGAGAGAGTCGTGCGGGTGATATGTGCAGTTCTGCACAACGTCATCTTTTATAGGTATGAAATTCTGATGTGTCCAGTAATTTTACTCACAAGATTTTCGGTAGCCTTCTTTATTATAACCAATACTCCTCTTATTGTTGTTATTATTATTTTCTTTCCTTTGGTTTCTGGTGTGTACTCCTTACTCACCGAGTTCCGACCAGAGACATGAGGTCGGAAATGGCATCAGGAAATTTTCCATTGACCAAAAGAAAAAAAAAAGTAAAAAAAAAACAGACACACACATATTTAACATAGATAAAGGAGTGGACTGTACTCGTGAGAACAATTTTTGGATTTCTTTTAGCATGGGCTACAAGAAATTCCTTTAATGAGTCTACTGGAATCTTTTCCAAACAATCCAAGGGCTCTAATAACAACAGGGATTGTTGATGTTCTCAGGTGCCTCATTTTTTAGATTTCAATTCCAAGGTTCTTGTATTTTGATAGCTTTTTGAAGATCTTGAAAAATACATTGCAGTCTGCAGGGACTGCCATATCTGTAGGGATGCAATTTTTTTGCGGTCTCTGAGCGACTAGTTTTGATTGTTCTGTCTGTATGTATTGTGTAGTCCTATAAATAATAATAATAATACTAATAATAATAATAATAATAATAATAATAATAATAATAATAATAATTATCATTATTATTATTATTATTATTTTTATTTCCTTTGATTTCTGGTATATATTCATTTCTTCCCTAGTCTCGTCAATAGTCCTAAGGTGAGAAGTGACATTTTTCATTGAGCAGTTTCGAAAAAATAGAAAAATCACATATTTTACATAGATAAAGCCCTTCATAATGTGTGGACTGTACTTGTGAGAAGGTTTTCTTGCGGTTGTTTTAAAGCATGGGCTATCAGGAAACCCTTCAATGAATCTATCGGAAACTTTTCCTATCAAGCCGGAGGGATCCTACTACATCTGGAAATGTTGATGTTCCCAAGTGCCACATTTTTGAGATTTCGATTTCCAGGTCTTTGTAATTTGATAGTTTCTTGAAGATCCTCAAAGATACATTACAGTCTGCAGGGACTATCATATCAATAAGAAGGACTGTTTTGTCATTGAGGTCTCTAATTACGATGTCTGGGCGATTAGCTTTCATTGTTCTGTCTTTGTGTATTGGAAAGTACCTTAAATTGTTACAAGTCCTATCGCCATAACCGGGTCTGGGTGGTGGTCATACCAATTTCTTGCAATTTTCTTTCCGTAAAAGTTGCAGATTTTCCATTTTAGATATTGGCCCAGTCTGTCATGCCGAGTTTTATATTCATTGGGTGCCAATACATTGGAACCTGATACAAAATTTTTAATTATTTCTGGATATTTATCACAAAATCTGCATTTTGGGCTATCACATTTTTTTTGTATGTGTCCTTGGTAATTTCTAGTTTACAAGCATTGGTCCTGTGCAGCAAGCATAAAAACCTTCGGTTTCAGCTTTTAACCCTGCACTACGTAGTCATTGAAGTGTACGAGGTTTGTCAGCATTAGCTAGATTGTTACGGGCAGAGTAGTGAGTGCGAAGCGGTTCATGGTGATATCGTTTCTGCATCTGGTCGGTTGCATTTGCTTTTATTTTTAAGTATTTTGCATTTGCATTCTGTGTATTATGCTCTACTTTCATTTCTGATTATTCATATGAGTACCTAATTCGGTTTTTCTGATGACCCAAAATTCTTAAGTTAATAACTAAATATGCTTCTTTCATGCTTGACAACTAAATACTTGTAAATTTTAGCGTTAAATATTTGACCTTAATAACTTTAGTAAAATATTGCAATAAAAACCACAAGTACAACTGCATTAAAGTAGTAAATGACTCAATACTGACAAGGCTTCTTTTAAATTTTAGTGATGCAGACATTAAACGCATGAGAATATTATCACCTCTACTGTCTTAAGAGGCTTTCTTTCATTGCTCATAGCTTTCCAGATTGGTTTCAGAAATCAAATTTGTCTTCCCCACTAATCTGTGCTATCCAAATCAAGAGCTTCCAGTCACTTTTCTGTTTAATTCATTGCTGCGGAAAGATGGATTCATGCCTTCTCAATCAGTCATTATTGCGAAGTGAATAAAGCAGGCTCGGTAAGAATTTGAACCTGGAATGCTAATTTCATATTCCGCGCAGATTCCATACCAGCATATCGGACAGGTGTTTGTTCTCACAAGTCGATTTTCACACAAGTTAACGCGGGGCACGTAAGAAGTTTATATTTGGAGGCATGCATTCTTCAGCGAAAATAAGAAATATTTCTTTAAAAAAAAATATAACTGGAAAAGTATTTGATCGAAATCGGGTGGGCCAAAAGCCATATTTACACCGCAGCTGCCAAATCATGATTGGCGAATTGTCAATATTGAATGTGTCTGCTAACAACGCAAAATAAAGGAAACGTTGCCGATCAATACGCAATATCTATGCACATAAATTTTCACAAACATTCAGATTAAGGATGAAAGGGGATCTGAAAATATATGGTGCGGAAAGAAATTTTGATTAACAGGCAAGTGGATTTAGTTTAGATATGTAATATTTTGTTAGGTATTTCAAACAACGGTAGCATTATTATAAACATTACAAATATATATGAAATGATTTACAACTATTTCGTTATCTTTACAACGTATTTTATCCGTATAGTTAACTAGAATATTACGTCTAAGAAGTATATAAGAATAGGACAGTTTGATTTTTCAGTCTCTTTAGCAAAATAAAATTGCACTCGGTGCTAAAGGTTGGGACTGTTGTGTTAACGACTGCAAGCAAGAATTAGATTAATAGCTTTTACCATTTTCTCAGAATCTGGCTTTAAAGATCGTCTGAAAAATCGTGAAATTTCTGCATGCTTTTTCTTGCAAAATTTCTTTAGAGTTTCAGAAAATAAATCCAAGTAAATTTGCTACTTTTTTATTCGATACATTGAATGGAAAAGAAATTTAAATCAGAATTCTAATTACGAATCACCACACACAAGCTACAAAAAACAATTGCTGCATTCGATAAGTAAAACGTGTTTAAAACAAATTGTAAAAGATTACAAAAAAGGTTAATAAATGAATAAGATCTGTTATATTTTTTGTTAGATCATAATTAATAAAAGCCAAAAAAATAGATAAAAGTGTTTATAACATCATAATACTGCAGGGCACAAATTATAAGACAAAATGTTTTAAATTTTCATTGATTATTGAAAATGGCATAAAAAATACTGCACGGTATAATGATTATACCATGTATTTTAATAGTTCAGTATAATTTCCTTTGGAAAAGAGTGTCTTGTTTGATATTGAACTGATTTACTGCTTCTGTCGTACATCTTGTCAATATAGCAGATTAAAAAAAGACATTTTTTAAAATTATTTACAGATTTTCACCGTTGGTGATTCTAAATTTCAACTGCCATAAATATTCAACTCAAATTCAATCAGCCTACGCATATATTTTCAGCTGAATAAAGTGAAAGCTTTTTTTTTTTTAAAGTGTATAAAGATTTTTTACGTCTTCTAAAAAAGTCCTATAAGTTAACTCCCTTGCATGGAGGTAAAACTATTTTGAATTTATGGTGTTGTCGCATATTCAACCGCTATTTGAAAGAAAATTTTGTAATTTTTCTTAATCAATTTTCTACGGAAAACAAGAAATTACTTCGTAAATTTGAAAGGATGAAAACTAAAATAAATATACATAGTACATCTAAATAATTAAAAAAAAATACTTGAATGAAAATATGCTACCTATATATATATATATATATATATATATATATATATATATATATATATATATATATATATATATTGATAAATAAACAAAAATCGTAACCTGATATATTAGTGTAACAGAAGAATTGTAATGTTTCAAATCAATTCTCCGGAGAAGAGGATGCACTATCTATTATCAGAAAGGAATAATATACGATAAGTTGCAATAATAATAATAATAATAATAATAATAATAATAATAATAATAATGATAGAAATCGAAAAAGGTGACACTTAAAAACTAAAACTGTTCCTTTTGTTTTCAGGGCTTGGGGTCTGATTGATTTAAATGATTGATCTGTTTTTTAAAGAATTATCAACCCTTTGCATGTCATTTATTGGCAGAATATAATTGCTTTAAGATTGCAAGAATTTAAATAGATGATAATTCCTTCTACAAGTTCTATTAATTAAGCCATAGCCTGAGGACGAAAGAGAGAGATTCATACCTTTCCCAAGAGTATTTAATGATGAGTGAATATAAAGAACTCGATTACAATTGGAATTCAGCTCTCTGGATTGCTATTTCGAACCTTTATCCCTAACTTTATACTCTCGTACATATACCTTTGCAGCACTTAGTATTCACAAGTGATCATACGTATAGGTAATGACCAGGTTCGACGATGCTGAACTTCGGTGATAGGACAACGACGAATATTTCAATATGGTTAACTCTCCCGTCGTATTCGGCGTATGAGTGTCAAGTAACTCAGTTCCTAGGAACCGACAGCCAGACACCAGCACATGTGATTTGAGTATAGTGGTGTAGCTTTGTGCAGAACCAACCACACATTTTGAAGGGCCGAATACAGAGACCTGGTGCACTACGTGCCACAAGTTCACCGAGCAACCCTCCGCAGGTTTTGAATTTGAGTTGTCGTTCTCCTAGACCAGTTGCCATCTAATGTTATAGAACCCATTCTGTACAGCTATTTACCCATATCTGGAGGGAGGAGAAGAGCAGTCATATCTTTTCGAGGAGTATCAGCACGTATTCCAATATATATATATATATATATATATATATATATATATATATATATATATATATATATATAAACGGAAACTGACAAGAGACAAAACAATTTTCAACCGATACATTTCGTCCTACGAAGGACTTTATCAAGGCAATGTAGGATTTGTTTTGTTGCACGTGTTTTTATTCAAAAGCGAGGACGTCACAGGCTTATCAAGTCTTTTAAATCTTAGAACGTTCATGGATGTTCATTGGTAGTTGAAAAGTCCGTCAATTCAACTGTCACAATTCAAAGCCTGGCAAAAGTTTTTTTCATTTTCTCTCCTCTGCAGAAATGCATGCACTATCTTAAAATACTTACTTACACACACACACACACACACACACACACACACACACACACATATATATATATATATATATATATATATATATATATATATATATATATATTCATGTACACACATTGTAAAATAGACATTGAAAGAATAAATCAATAAAGGTAATGTCGGACTCACTTCGCTTACAGCTTATCGAAGCATTAACTCATTGACCTTTCTCTGAACGACACGATCCTTGTTTAATAATTTTACAATGGATTGATGGTCGGTCCATATTGTTTGCAAGTACTTTCAGTAAAAAGTATTTACCATCCTCAGGCAGAGATGTTATTTCTGATAATTTCGGGTAAAATTCCAAGACGAAAATGTACAATTATTAAAATCAAGCGAGTGATCAGTGAGTTAATGCCCTATTAGTCTGTTAGCGAAGTGATTTCAGCATTAATTTTATTAGCTTATTCTATGAATGACTATTTTACAATATTAATTAAGCTGCATTATATATATATATATATATATATATATATATATATATATTTAAGATGAAATATAAAAAAATAACCCTGGTGAAACATCTCTCCTGGAAATCCCTAAATTAGTTCTAACAGATGAGATTTGTCCAAGTTTTCTTCTTTTTTTGGGGGGGTGGGGTTGTAATTGTCTTTTGTTTGATTAACTCGAAACAACAATCAACCTTTCCCCTCCCCTTGTTCTATGCTGTTGCTTATGAACCGGCATCAAGTTATAAAACAAACGCTGGTTAAATCATGTTCTATTTAATAATAAATATTATATCACATAGTTTCTTTATTAGATTATCAGTGCAGAATGCGTGACAGAAGTTGATACAATGGGTGCAAATGTCAATATATAAATAAACCCCCCAAAATTGAGTAGTTTGGAAGAAAATAGAAATGATGAACCTTGAATATTCCGTTTGTTTTATAATTACTAACGCTCCAAGTCCTGAGTAAAAATTGCAGATGTTATTTTACAAATACTATGGATTCTTAGAAAGTTTAAAATGATTCAGATGGAAGAACGTCAGTAGATGTTCTCTGCATTTGAAGAGACATGTAGTTGGGCAATTCCAGGCGATACCAAACAGAGATTTGGTCAGAATAACAGCTAAAACATTAATCATACACACAAATAAAACCAGTTTAATTTGCAGTTTTTAAATGACATTAAATTAATTATTCATCTTAAAATCAATTTTTGAAGAAAGCGTCTTGTGAGTTGGTACAGTGGCTGTTTAATATCGAAAATATGGAAATGTACGTCTCTTTTATGTTCAATATTAAAATCGATTTACTTTTTTGCATGTTTCGTGAGTCTGTTTCCCAATCGCATCTGGAATTGTTTGCTGCGATGTATGCAAACATCACGATGGATTGGGAAGATATATTGAAAGAGTGAAAGAGGCGTGGTGAGAGGAGAAGAGAAAGACAGTGAACAAAAATGGGCGACTTCTTCGAGCGGCAAACGAAGAAGAAAATTAAGAAATCGGAATAAAATAGAATAAATGTCTAACCCACGAGGTTAATACGTACACAATTCAACAGAAAAGCGGGATTCGCGCACGCAAACACACAAACACACACGAAAGCAATAACAGAACCAAAGAAGCAAGGAAGCAAGCCAAAACAAACAACCAAAAATCCAGATATCGTGTGAAAATTCCTTTTGGCATAAACATCTTTGCAAATTTCACATCGCGCAAATAACACCTTTTAGAAAGAAATCACACATATTTCAATTCCTGTGCAAAGCCGTACGTACACTTGCGTTGCCACGAATAGTCTCGAGACTTCAGAGGGCAAATTCTGTAGGAAGAGCTACGGCTGCAAACATGAGCCGTGGACGGAAATATATGCTGAGAGAACTAGCATTGTACGGTCACTGGTCAAAAGGGAGGTGCGATGCATAGAATAGAATATTTTATTATTATTATTATTCCTCTCGATCGAGTGAAAACGGATTTTTTTTTTTAAACCACAAAACGATATTGAGTGAATAATAGGATGTGCACAAATTCTGCATCTGTTTGACCTCACTGGGAAGTTAAGATTTCACTTTTCTTGTCAAATGTAATTTTGGCTTCGACTGATCAGACAAAATGAGGAGATATTTGCATCTAGTAATATTGTCCATTCGATATCCAACACAATTTGTATTTCATATATATATATATAATATTTCATATACATATATATAAAAGATATATATATATATATATATATATATATATATATATATATATATATTTACAATATATATATAATATATATTATATATATACGATACATATATATACGATACATATATATACTATATATAATATAGTCATATATATTATATATATGATTAATATATACATATATATTATCTCAATTGTCTGTTTTTGATTGTTCGAAAAAAAAGTATTTTTATATTTTTTATATATGATATATATGCATATATAATTCATATATGCATATATATTATATATGTATGATATATATATATATATACATAAATATTATATATATGATACATATAATATATACATATATATTATATATATATATATATGATATATATATATGCATAAATAAGCATATATATATATATATATCATATATAATACATGTATATATTATATATATATGATAAGTATAATATATATGATATATATATAATACATACATATATATAATATATATTATATATAAATAATATATATACATATATATTATATATATGATATATGTAATATATTATATATATGATATATATATAAAATATATATATATATAATATATATGTATGTATATATATGATATATATATATATATATATATATAGATTATATACATATATAGTATATATTATATATAATATAAAATTATATGTGTATATATGTGTGTGTGTGTGTGCGTGTGTGTGTGGTCAAAACTACTTTGAAATTTTAATAAAAATGAAAAATAAAAATACACTTTTTTTCTTACAATCAAAAAGAGAAAATTGAGATTTCTGTGAGAGATAATGAGAAATGTGCTTATAAAATTTGACGCTCACAATATGTATTTAAGTTAATAGGGAGGGAATTAGCGATAAACATACCCAATAAGCATGTTTAAACGTATGATAGAACAGATGCCTGGTGGCGATAAAAAAAAATATATTGCTACAAGCAACGCTATTTAGGAAGATTTGGAGAGTGATGATTGTCCACGTCCTGAAGTGACACGGCGTAGAATAGAAAATAGTTGTAAGACCGGTTAATTTCGTTGCGTTTTGGATGCACGTCTAAATACAATGGCATTTCAACTTCAGAACTAATACTGAATGCATACACGTATATACAGCAGCTGGGAATATCGTCAAATTAGGCAAAACAGTTTTTATGACCATTTCCGACCAACTCTCTTTTTACTTAACGTAAACGATCTGCCTAAGAGTATATTCGCATCGTACCTAAGTATCTATGCCGAAGATACAACGGTATATGCGTGAACTTCCAGAACTCGAGATGACCAGAGTTTGGCTGCTGATCTCTCCTCCGAGAGTGAGGGAAAACTCGCTGGTTACATTCAATGTCTCGAAAGCTAGTTATATACCATCATCGGCGATCGAACCCCGAAGTACGAGCAGTCACTATAAAAGAATGTCCTCTCGCGGAGTCTCTGTGAGTTAAGGGACTTTTGGGTGTCAAACTCAACCCAGACTGGAAATAGTACATAGTATCCATCGCTAAAGATCCAGGTAAACTATTTGATTCCCTGTACCGCTGCAGTTAATGTCTAAGTCCTCTTGCTACCCTCTACAAGTGCCAGATCAGGCTTACAATGTAGTACTTCTGTCATGTTTGTGCAGGAGCTGACCAGTTTTCACTTTCCAATCTCGATCGAGTCCAAAAACATCTCCAAGTCTGTGTAAGTGACAAATTTATTTCCACACTACAACCGATCTCTCACAGACGGCATTTAGCAAGTCTCTCACTGCTCTATCATTGCCTCCATGGAAAGTGTTCAGATGAACTAAATTCCCTGATTCCGCAAGTTCTACCGGCCATGGATAGAACCCGACATTCTACATATAATTTAGCGAATCACGCTGTTGAGAAGTGCGTGGTACTCGAGCAGCTTCTTCCAACGTACCACTGCTATGTAGAACCGTCTCCCAAGATGATGTTTCTTTGATCGGGGCGTTCATAATCTGTCCAAGTCTAGCGTTAATTGTTATCTTTCCCTCCTATCCGCATGATACCGCGAGTGGTTCACGAGCTTTGTATAAGGTGGGCTTCAATGTAAAATAAATTCGTTGTCGGGAAAGTATTAACAAGTTACACTTGTCATAAATTTTCTACAGACAACGTGTTAAAGCACGTGCGATAACCTGCCCTCATCAG
>OZ010582.1:91469659-91472159 GCA_963932145.1 Acanthosepion lycidas | reverse complement strand
ACTAAATAAAAATAAGAACAAGATGATAGCCCCAGATACGGGAAATATAACAAGACGGTTCTACCCCCACCGTAGATTAAATACAGAATTTCAAGTTAAGAATACCCTGTATGTTACCCAGATCGATATACACCTGAAGAAGGCTTGAGGCCACAACAGCCGAAACGTTGTGATAACAAGAACAAAGATAAGGACACTAGTCTTAGAATAAATAGTGTAAATAAAGAACTATGTTATTATGTTTTGAAAGGAAAGGATGGTGATTCTAATCCCTAAAAGTAGCATAAAGTGTACACACCTAAAAATCCGAAGTTATTAAACTAAAGAACGGAACGTATCTGATCATTTCTCATGAAAAAACAGGAGCTGCAATGTGCAGAATACATTAGCCGTTATAAAATCGCGTATTGATAATTGCTGTCGAGTCCTTTAGCTGCTTATTTTAATTTTCCATGATTTTATTTCAAAATTTACAATATATCTACTTTTGCATATTTTTCGAAATTTCGAAGTTGATACTTTCAACTTATTGTCGGCCTACTATACTATCCAGCCTATTGGTGCGCTGCATGTCGTTTCTGTTTTTTTTTTTTTTTTTTTTTTTTTTTTGCGTTCTATCGGTAATTCCTCAGGCCTCAACGCTGCATCACAGACAGATTGAACGACGGGCGATTTTCTTTAGTTTCATTTTCTTACAATCCAGTTAAACAGTTTACTCAATATATTTCCCACCTTATTTCACCTTCAATATATAATATAAATTTTAGATATTTCAGTGCTTCTTTCTTCATTATGTGTTAGAATAATTTCATCTGTCTCATTCCGATTGTAACTGTTTATTTTAAAGCCCATTTTTCTTGAAACGTCCTTAATTCTGTACCCATGGTATTCACATCATCTTTTGGCAGAACCACATTCAAATATCGATTTCATTATTTTTTTTTTAAATTTTATAAATCATTCCATCGCAATCGAGTTCGTAAAACGGAAGGCCTTATTCAGAGTGAGGGAAAATGTGTAACGTTTGGTGAAAAGAAAGTGTAATAAAAAGCAATGTAGACATTAGGTGACGCTTTACGTTGCATTTAATTCTTTCAAGTTCATAGTTGGCAGAAAAGCAATAAGAGGGAATCGAGTTCCCCAAGCGTGAAGTACGAAATTATTTGAAAATAACGCGCGATTTTATTCTGCAGGTTTAATAGTAAGATGATGAGATCTTGTTGGCAAACTAATGCTACGTTTAAATTCATAAAGATGCGTTACCAAAGGCAGATTGTTTCGCATTCACTGCTATAGAGGAGGTTAGATATTACCTGTGAAGGAAACATTTATGTTTGCGACGGATATTTCCTTTCATTTCACTAATGTGCACAGATTCTAGAAGTTATTTCTCCTTATTTCTATTCTTCGTAAGATTTTTTTTCACATATTCAGTCGCTCTTTCCAATTCCACTCCGTTAAATTACTCTACCCGATTGAATGTAACGGTCGCAATGCGTGGCTTACATTTCCTGTCATCTTTTCTCTTGATTAACTACTCAGTTCGTTTTTCCTGCAAATTAATAATTGATTCTTTTTCCTCGCATGGATGTGCGGATCGTGCAATGGAATCGGAGGTCCGAGTTCAAATTTCAAGCGTGTTGGTTCATGTCACTTATGTGCAAATACACTGGGGCATATCTTTCACAAGTCAATTTCCACAAGTATTAGGTTGGTGCAAAAATAATGTCGTTTTCTCCCATACGTTACTATGTGAGAAAACGACATTATTTTTGCACCAACCTAATACAAATGCACACTAAAACTTACTCACCGTCTCTCTCCCTCTCTCTCTCTCTCTATCTCTCACATACACACACACACACTCTCTCTCTCTCTCTCTCTCTCTCTTTCTCTCTCTGAATTCAAATACATATATTTCCCCTGTGAAGCCCATATTATGCAGCAAAGGAAAAGATCGTGGGATTTGCATTGAGTCTGTGGCCCCCACTACGGACGGCATTGTTTCTTCCTCGTTTATTCAGCAGTTTAATATATTTAATATATATATATATATATATATATATATATATATATATATATATATATATATATATTACATGAATCATTCATACAAAAACAGATTAGCGAAGTTGATGATATAAATGGCGAGAATACATCTTCGCAAACAAATTTATTAAAATTACATCAACCCACGAACCTCTAGATGCATGTTGTGATCCCTGTTTTTAATAAAATCAAGTTGTATCAGGTCTTTTTTTTTGCTAGTACTTTCATCTGTTCATACAGACATTATCATGCAGGGAAATTGATTTGTTTTTTTTTTATATATATCCAGGTAATAACGGGATACGAAAGATTAGATGTGAATCGAAATATATATATATATATATATATATATATATATATATATATATATATATATATATATATATATATATATATATATATATATATATAATATCTACCTTTACAAAACAAGTAGTGTGTGTTTATCTAC
>OZ010582.1:91367159-91464659 GCA_963932145.1 Acanthosepion lycidas | reverse complement strand
AACCACCCCCAACCTAAAATAAAATGCATAAATCCAACTATGAAAACAACGAGGGTGATATTTCAGTTGTGAAATAAGGGGTTTGGTTTAAGAAGTCATGCGAGGTTGAAATACCTTGGGATCAATAAATGTCTGATGGTGCCGCCAGGAAAAAAGCTAACGGACTGAATTTTCACTCGTCAGATTGAATCTACTTTCTTTTGGTTTTCGTTTTTTTTTGTTTTTGTTTTCTTTTTTGGCGATTTAAGAATTGGTAGAAGGAATTTCTTGTTAGAAACAAGGTTCTTTCTCTCACAAAGAATGCTTTGTTTCCTAGCACTATTGTGATGAATACAATGAACTTCAAACAATGATAATGGCAAAAATGATTAAAAAAATCATTTTGCCAGGTGCAAAAATATAAGATGAACAAAATTGAATGAATGAGTGCGATATTTTTACTGAAATCAAAATTTAAAATAAAATAGTATTCTTGTCTAATTGATATGAGCCGTGCGCAAGTCATGTTTGTTAGCTGAAACTTAGATTCTGAAATGAAAATATGACTGTATAATGTTAGATTATAGTGCTTACTATTTACCATTGCATCACGTGCATTGGAAAGTAAAGAGATAATATTGTAAAGTATATATCTACTATAAAATAAATACAGCCTCCATTACTTAAACATTCTTGATGAAAGAAGATACAACAGGGAATTACAACGATTAGAGTATTACATCTCAGTAATGTATTGCAGAGATACATCAGATGTTTCTATGCATGTTACTAAAGATCTATCTAATTATTTGTCTAAGATATTTCTATGCTAGAATATACCAGATTTTGTAATATGTTGGCATTACGATCTAGTCTGTTATATCTTCAATCTAAACAAATAAACGGCAAATTCTGTCTACCCATCCCCGTGTTTGAAACCCCCTCTAACTCGAGTCACACTTTCTCTACGCAGATATATTACTAACTAGCAGTAGAGCCCGGCGTTGCCCGGGGATGTAACAGTAAAAGATAGAACAAATATCGACCATCATAAAGACTGAAAAATAAAATTGACAGAGATTTTTGTTTAAGGTTGACGGACACGCATGTCTTAATTAGTTTTATTTTTTGTTTTGTTTTGGGTTTTGTTTTTTTTTATATTTTACGAATTGGTCAAACCCAAACTCAAACAAAAGCATTGTTTTCAATCGTTATGAGTCTACCGATTGAATAGAATTTTATTATAAACAATTGTCTTGTAAATGGAATTTTTAAAGCATTCTGAATTTAAAAATAAAGACAAAAAGTGTGCAAGACAATAAGAAACACTACCTGCCAAAAAAAAGTGAAGTTTTGTTGAAATCGGTAGGAAAGCCGATCCCATATATAAACGAACGAGCAAACACATACAAACAAACAAACAAACAACCTGGGTTTTATAGTGATTTTCCATGCGCAGCTTAGATATGGCACAAGGCCGAATGCAGGGGGCACCCAGTGAGGATCGAACTCACCACTTAGTCGTAACGATTCTAGCGAGACAAACTTGCTAACCATTACACTACCTCGAGGTGCCTGGTTTTATAATAAGTATAACTCGATAACTCGATATTAATAAGTATAAATCGATATGAGTTGTCCCCCTTTCATTAATGCCTCTTAATCCTGTTTTCAAATTGATTTTCTGCAAAAACAATTGTGTTTTTCCATTTTTGGCCCTGTCAGAACCACCGCAAGGTAATTTTACGTAGTCCTGTGAAGTTTTCTTGAAATCGGTTGAAAAATGTAGGAAATCCGATCCAATATATAAACGTACACACAAACACACACACACACACACACACAATCTGCATTTTATAATAAGTAAGAGTTTTGACATCTAGGTGATCCAGGAATTGGAGAATTGCCCTTGGGATTTGAATACGCAGCATTGTGATTTGTGTCCGGATGATGATGAAACAGTTAAAAATTCAAATTTTAAAGTAATTGAAGATACAGTGATTTTACAAGTTTTTAAATTAATATTGAGTTAAAAGTAACATAAAAAACTTTGTGAATTTAAACTTTTTTGTACTAACTTCAGTTTAAAATATCTGCAAAACTTTATGAATTGAGGAAATCAGTTTAATTTCTTCAAAATGCCAAGAAATCAGAGTTAAAATGAGAGGTTTTGTGACGTGAGGTTTTGTATTTCCGCACAGTTTGTGATTTGAAGAACTCAACTCAACTCAAGTTCCACATACCGAATTGTAAACTCGATTTTAGACCTGAAATGGAATTTCGGCCCAAATCGGAGTTTCCCTTCAAATCAGTGTTTTGGGAGGAATTGGATTTAAAGCCAGAGTTAAAGTGAGGTTTTGAAGTTCCTTGGAGTGGTTGTGGGTCAGTGAGCGAATTAGCGCTCCTCCTGAGCTAACCTAAAGGTCCCTACTCCGATTTTTAATCTTGTTATATATATGATTTTTATTAACATTCGAGGCACTGCCAATATCAGATATGGCTCCAAGTAGTCACATGGGAACTAAGATGGCCATGCCCTTGTCAATGACATCGACCTACTGGCTCAACTATGTGAAGATAGTCACATAGATTTCTCGATCAGACCAGTGAAGGAGAACGCATATGTACCAAGCGGCCATCGAACAATCACTAGCCTGTGTGTAGGAGATGACCTTCAGAGGTTATCGGTTTACCAGTGAAACTTTGAGAGGAGGGACGGAGTAACCGCAAAGTAATTTTGTCACCATGAACGACAATTATGGAGGGGAATGTAACCACAGCTGCGCAAAGTGCTCTAAATAAATAAAGGATTTTTCTTAATACTTTATTCTCCATTTAAAATTGTCGAACAGGATTATTATGTTAGTATTTAAAATTGGCGAACAGGATTATTCTATTAACATTTGTTAAGTGTATACCTATACTTCACTTGCGTTCGGCAAAAAGGTCTCGAGTCCCCCTCTAAATCTATGATACGGCAGGCACCCTTTAATCTACTATATATAAATTGCAAGAAGGTAGTGCTCATATAAAATACAAACTTTTATTTTAAATTAAATGTATACAATAATGGATCATATGTAATAAAGGTGAACAACGTTGTTATAAAATAAATGTAATTCATGTATATACATCTTGTGACAAATTTTAACATCGACTTGACATTTTTCTTTTGTTGAAACATTGAGTAATTTTACACATTCATCATTATGGATAAAAATAGTGAATTTTGAATAGTGTCTTTTCAAGACTTGACATGAGAAAAAAAAAAAATTCCCGCATTTGGACGAAAAAATAGACCCAGAGAGACGTGAAAGCTGCGACAGTTTTTCATTCTTTATTAGTCAATTGTGCTTAGTTTAATTTGTAATGTACATAATTGTAGGTAGCAAAAAAGCAAATGCTGATAAGATAGCGAGGGTCACAAAGCATTTCTCGCTGCTTCCAATCAGGACGGGATGTTCGGTGGTCGTACCCTCCGGCCTTTTATACATTATATGATACATGGCAATCTTGAGTTTTTAGTTTAAGTGAAGAATAAATATTGGACATATTTATAAATAAATGCATGTGAAATGTTTAGTCGACTGGAAATATTAGTCTCCAGGAACGGAAACTAACTCATTCTTACAGTCTTTAGAATTTGTAGTAATTTTTTTTTAGAGTTGCATTTTGTTTATAAATGTTTACAGATTCCAGGTTCTATATTTATTTTCTGATATTAAAGTTTCTTCGGCTATTTCTTTTTTTTTTTTAGCTACAACATCCGTTAGAAAAGAAATATCACAAGTTCTGTCCTTCTTCAATAAACTTTACTTACAGCGTTTTTTACTTTTACCAGAATCTAAACAAGGATTGGTTTGTGCATTCGATCTAAATATAAATAAAAGGTGTGTTTCATGGTGGGTTTGTTTTATTTATCATTTATTCAAATGTTTACCTTGAATTTCCCGTTAGCAAAGGAAAATAAAAATAAAAAAATAAGAAAAAAATAAGAAAACAATCAAGGAAACTTCGATCCAAAGCGGAACTTGCGCAAAAACTGAGAATTTCATTTTGCTTTTTTGTTTCCACACTTCAAATTTGGTTTATATATCTAAGCAAGGAATTTTTCTCCTCTTCTGCTTTGTACTTAGTCTTACATAATTCTTTATTTACAGACATCATGTTGTTTGTCAGCAAACAAAGACTTTTAAACAGGTTAAAGACTTTGTTTTCAGAAGCGCAAGACAGAGGAAACGATAATGTGATTTTAATGATATTCTTGGGGAAAAGTGCACGCATAAAATCTAAGATAGATAGATAGATAGATAGATAGATAGATAGATAGATAGATAGAACAAAATTAGATAGAACAATATTAGATAGATAGATAGAACAAAATGAAATATAGATAGATAGATAGATAGATAGAACATAAATTAAGTTTCTGTTAACATATGCAACACTCCATAAAAATAACTGAGAGCTAGCTAACTAGATAGATAGATAGATAGATAGATAGATAGTAGATAGATAGATAGATAGATAGATAGATAAAACATAATTTGATAGATAGGTAGGTAGAAAATAATTAGATAGAACAAAATTAGATAGATATAACATAATTAGACATATAGGTAGGTAGAACAGAAGTAGATAGAACATAAATAGATAGATGGAATATAAATTGATAGATATATAGATACATAGAACATAAATTGATAGATATATAAATAGATAGACAGATACATGAGTAGAACAGAATTAGACAGACAGAACATACACAAATAAATAGATAGATAGGAGAGTATTAGCTAGATAGATAGATCATAATTAGGGAGCTAAATAGATTGAACAGAATTTGATAGATATATAGATAGAAACTTATATAGGTAGATAGAAAAGTATTGGAAGGATTGGATAGAGGGATAAATGTCAGGGAGAATAGAATGAGATATAATGATATATAGATAGATAGAACAGAATGAGATAGATATGGATAGAAAGAATAAATCGATATAGGCAGATAGAACAGAATGAGATAAACAGATACATATAGGTATATAGTACAGAATGAAATAGATAGATAGATAGATAGATATAGATAAGTAGAACAGAAGGAGATAGATAGATAGATAGATAGATAGATAGATATAGATAAGTAGAACAGAAGGAGATAGATAGATAGATAGATAGATATAGATAGGTAGAACCGAAGGAGATAGATAGATAGATAGATAGATAGATAGATAGATAGATAGATAGATAGATAGATAGATAAGTAGAACAGAAGGAGATAGATATAGCTTGATAGATAGAGAGATAGATAGAGAGATAGATATAGATAAGTAGAACAGAAGGAGATAGATATAGATAGATAGATAGATAGATAGATAGATAGATAGATAAGTAGAACAGAAGGAGATAGATATAGCTAGATAGATAGAGAGATAGATAGAGAGATAGATATAGATTAGAACAGAAGGAGATAGATATAGATAGATAGATAGATAGATAGATAGATAAGTAGAACAGAAGGAGATAGATATAGATAGATAGATAGAGAGATAGATAGAGAGATAGATATAGATAAGTAGAACAGAAGGAGATAGATATAGATAGATAGATAGATAGATAAGTAGAACAGAAGGAGATAGATATAGATAGATAGATAGATAGATAGATAGATAAGTAGAACAGAAGGAGATAGATATAGATAGATAGATAGATAGATAGATAGATAAGTAGAACAGAAGGAGATAGATATAGCTAGATAGATAGAGAGATAGATAGAGAGATAGATATAGATAAGTAGAACAGAAGGAGATAGATATAGATAGATAGATAGATAGATAGATAGATAAGTAGAACAGAAGGAGATAGATATAGATATATAGATAGATAGATAGATAGATAGATAGATAGATATAGATAAGTAGAACAGAAAGAGATAGATATAGATAGATAGATATAGATAGTTAGATAGATAGATAGATAGATAGATAAGTAGAACAGAAGGAGATAGATATAGCTAGATAGATAGAGAGATAGATAGAGAGATAGATATAGATAAGTAGAACAGAAGGAGATAGATATAGATAGATAGATAGATAGATAGATAGATAGATAGATAGATAGATAGATAAGTAGAACAGAAGGAGATAGATATAGATAGATAGATAGATAGATAGATAGATAGATAGATATATAGATATAGATAAGTAGAACAGAAAGAGATAGATATAGATAGATATATATAGATAGTTAGATAGATAGATAGATAGATAGATAGATAGATAGATAGATAGATAAGTAGAACAGAAGGAGATAGATAGATATAGATAGATAGATAGAAAGCACAGAGTGAAATGGCATGACAATACAGTCAAACTCTCAGTAGAATTTTTACGTCTAAACAAAAAAGAAAATTTAATATAAATTCAAACAGAATGGATTTCGCTTTGATATAAACTTACAGAAATGAACATCTGTCAATGATTAAATTTTTAACATTTTTTTTCTTTTTTCGCTTTAAATCATTTTCAGATAAGAATGTTAATGTGTGAACTTATTGCGAAAATCTACCTCGAAGTGTAACAGTTAGCGACTTTGAATGAAGAACTGCTGTGCCAAGTTCGAATTCCGTCCGAGTTTGCTATGCTGGCTTTCGAACAATCATCCTTCGAAAAAGATAATCGTCCCTCTTTTCTACCATCTCTCTCGTCTTAGGTGACAAACATTCTAGGAGAAAGACAGCTCTGAACTCAAAACCTGAACAAGGATGGACTTCAGCACGATATACAGTCCTTGATACCCGCACTGTTATCCGGAATTCAGTAAATTTGCGGCGCGCAGCATCAATAATGGGTTAAGAAACACGTGCTTTCGCGAACAATCCGAATAAATCTGGGACTCGATCGAGCATATCTCAAAACTCGACCGAACTTATTAAGGCGAATCAAAAGGAAATATTTATGATTAATTATTGGAAGCCTGACAAGCTGCTACTAAAATAGCACTTATCTGATGAATTATTTCAGTTTAAAGAGAAATTGGCAGGGAAAATACTCTTCATTGGCAGAAATGACGACCCATGATTCTGCTGCATTAAAACCTATGCCATTTATGCAAGTGAAGCGAAACCGGATTTGTTTTTACACATAGGAGTGGCAATCTAGAAATCTCACCTTTAAGAATCGACATTTTTTCAATCTGTGAAAATCTGTTCATTCAACATTTGTAATACTCCCCTAAAAATTCAGAGTATTGCATCAAAACTGAATTGGTTATTTACAATGGAATTTGCGATTTACTTACTAAAGCACAGAAAATGATTTTGCTTGATTTTCTTTGCTTATTTAATATGATCGCAGTTTGACACTAACGTTTGTTTTGATGGCTATTTCTGAAGTGTTCTAGGAGGGATTCCTTTCATCGTTCAGTTGCGAGTCAGACTTTGACGAATATTGATGTTTTTTTTTTTCACAACTTATAGATAGGGGATGAAATGTTGCACTTTCGCCATGTTATACACTATGAATTTTGGAAAGGAGTAGATCGCCAAAAATATCAGAAGATTTATTTGGATTGTACTTCTGTTCCTGCCCTTCGGACTGTCAAGAAAGCTGTTTGGCAGATTTATTCGGGGTGATTTTAGCCTAAACGATATACCACAGTCCGAGCGACCCTGCGGCATCGAGGAAGGTGTTCTGCTTGCCATCGTGAAGAATAAAACGCAGCTTTTGGCGGAACACATTGCAAAGTGTTTGTCAATCAATATCTCAACTGCAATTTCGGCATTTGAATAGAATTACGTTCAAGCAGAACGGCTGATGTTGAAAAATCGAATTGGTGACATTTTGCACCGCGAGCAAAATCGCAGACTGCATGCTTCAAAAAAAACCTTGCAGAAGCTTAAAATTTGAAATGGGGAAACCTTCCAGCATCCCTCGTATTCTTTAGATTTTAATTTGTTACGATCTCTACAGAACTATTTATGACAAGAAATTAGATTCTGTACAGTCTGTCGAAAACAACCTTGCGCGCTCTTCCACCTAAATAAAAATATGCTTTAACAAAATTGGCATCAATAAAAATGATGAGAGTAATTTGTTAAAACCAATGGAGAATATGTTTTTGGCTAACACATGTTTCTTTGTGAGTATGTAAAACATTGGCAATGATCTATAATCGGTTCAATATGCAAAGTTTAAAAATTACCTAAATTTTGTGTTCAATGGGACAAGAGATGTTTTTTTTTAAACTTAAAGACTCCCCCATAAAAAAATGCCCTTTTTTAATTCTCTGAGAAAAACTTTATTGATATCCATCACCATAGCTGATGATAACTTCAAGAAAAATGAGACCTAGCGAAATCTCCGGCTAACGTTTTCAGCTGACACGTAGTGGAGTGATTTTTATTGAATCAATAGCTAGGTCTTCTGCTAGAAGATTCGATTTCCTGTGTTGTGCTAGACAAGTTTTATCGCCAGAATATATCTTATTTATTTATAGGGCAATTATTCCTCCAAGCATTAACTATTACTGTCGAATCTGGTCTTGTGCTTCTGCTATGTATGTAGAGATTCTTGCTAACATTCGAACCGGTTCTGCAATATTGGTCCTGATTTTGTATCTCGATTTCAGGCACGTTCCCACTGCAGTAACTTAGCTTCACTGTTCTTTTTCTACAAATACTTTCATGGTAATTATTTCTGATGAAATTTCGTCTTTGGTATCTTTATGAATCGCAATCATTTGGCAGTAAGGTCTCATAATTTAACTGTTGAAATGGCTGGCTGTTACTTCAAACATATGCTAATAGTTTCTGCAATTGCAATTCTCGCTTAGGAAACTCTCTCCCCGCTTGGTGATCTAACGAAAACGTAGCGCTTCAAAAATTAAATGCAATGTCAATCATTAAATTCTGTCTTCTTAATTCGTGTTCTTTTATTGTTCTCTCTTTTTAATAATATTGACTTTTTCTCATGTTCTATTATATGCAGTAAACCTCTGGAGGCTTTATTGCCTTGATTTGCGTAAAATGCTTAACAAAAAATGCAAAGTGAAAGATTAAGTAAAGAATTATAAATTCATAAAAGCAACAATTAAATTTAAATGATATATGTCGTTCATATGCTCCCTTAATATCGGTTATTCTTCAAAGTTATCGTTAATATTTTAAATAGCCTCTGAATAACATGCATTAAAATAATGCTTAGTTTTTCATTATTTTCTTTCAGAAATACAAGCGGTGATTTTGTGCTCTCGATGTGATTCAAGAAAAGACAATTATTATGGTGAATGCGAACAGTCACCACCCCGACCAACGCCTTGTCCGGAAAACAATGAAAACATGTATTGTTCAATAGTAAGAGAAACGGATTTTGATGGTATGTATATGAAAGAAAATTATATATATATATATATATATATATATATATATATATATATATATGAAAAAATGTTAATCAAATTCATACAATATCTCTTTAAATAAGTTCGTTTTGCATATATATTCTGAGCACTTCTCCATAAATCTTAATTATATATATATATATATATATATGGTTGTTTAAAAATAATATCGTATTTTGACGTATTTTTTAACGTCAAAAACCGACATTATTTTTGCACCAAATTAATATTATATCGATTCAATCACAACTGAGACATGGCCTGTTGCCATGTCACATGATACTCGCTCTTGAACAACATATGGACAAAAAGGTTTAAACAATAATATTCCATGGTCATAATTTATTCCATTGGAATCGTAAATACGATCCAATTCATCAGACCAACAAATTAAAAAAAACAAAAAAAAAAAACAGAAAAAACAATTCCGATAATAAAAAATAAAATTTAGTGAGAGTATATGTATGAGAGTGTGGGAGGGATGTTAGAGTAAATAAAAGCTATAGGGAGGTGTAACAGACGAGAGAAGAACAGAAAGGTCTAAAGATGAAGTGGGGGATTAAAATTTAACAGAGAGAAGTTTTAAAGAGGGGAGTCAAAGACGGTTTAAATGAGAGAAATATGAATATTCATGGATGTCTAATACATTAAAGATACACCGTAAAAGTGTATACATTTTGTGGTGACATACACACACAATAGACAATATAATCATAAAGATTAGAAGATGAGAGAGGGAGAGGAAAAGAAAAGAAAAAAGGGGTGGGGGAAGAGAGGTGGGGTGGGGGGAACTAAAACCGAAGGGTATTTTTTAAAAGGGCCGCCGTGTAATCAAGAAAATTCGACAAAAGTAATATCGATTACAGGTTGCAAATCAAATATAAACACACACACACACACACATATATATATATATATATATATATATATATATATATATATATATATAAAAATAACGATTATCTAATCTAGCAAGGACCTATATTTCTATGTTCAAAAACACATACATATGCACACACGCACACAACAATACATACACAATACGGAAAAAAAAACGGAAAACAAGTATAAATGCATAAAAAGAAATCTTTTAGAAATGAGAGCATTGATGTCCAAATACACAATTATTAAAATACATGACATCGCAGCCAACAGGCAATTGTTTTATGAAAAACTAGCAGTAGAGCCCAGCGTTGCCCGGGGATGTAACAGTAAGAGATAGATCAAGTATCGACCATCATAAAGACTGAAAAATAAAATTGCCAAATATTATTGTCTAAGGTTGAAGGCCACGCATGTCTAAATTATTATTTTTTTTTTTTTTCTTTTTTTTTTTTTTTTTTGGTGGTTTTTACGAATTGGTCAAACCCAAAACTAAAAAAAAAACATTGTTTTCAATCGTTATTAGAATTTTATTTTAAACAATTCTCTTGTAAATTTAATTTTTAAAGCATTCTGAATGTAATAAAGAAAAAAGTGTGGAAGACAATAAGAAACACTACCTGCCCCCCCAAAAAAGGGAAGTTTTGTTGAAATCGGTTGAAAAATGTAGGAAATCCGATCCCATATATAAACGAACACAGACACACACTCACAAACAACCTGGGTATATAAGTATAACTCGATATGAGTTGTCCCGCCTTTAATTAATGCATCTTAATCGTGCTTTCAAATTGATTTCGTGCAAAAATAATTGCGTTTTTTCCAATTTTTGGCGCTGTTAGAACCACTGCAAGAAATCCGATCCAATATATAAACGTACAGACACACACAATCTGCGTTTTATAATAAGTAAGATCATATATATATATATATATATGTGTGTGTGTGTGTGTGTGTGTATTACCCCCATTCACTTACTCTTTGGCAACGTGGATTTTTCGTTTTGTTTCTTCCCCCAGTTAAGTAGGATTAACTTGCTGAAAACCAATCAAGACGAAAGCCGATTATACTAAGCAAAGTTAGATAGCTGGGGAAAGAGTGGCTACCAAGCGTCTGTGCCTCTCGACTTCGTTGTTCATATTTTTTATTCTTTTTCAGACGACTCGCCCGGTGATCACAGCAGCGAGGCGTCTTTGAAATGTTTCTTTATATAACTTTACATTGACCTGCAACTCTGATGACGTAAGATCGTCTGATAATAATTAGAACACCGCTATTGATAATCCTGAAGAGGAAAAACTAATATATATATACACACATATATATATATATATATATGTATATATATATATGTGTGTGTGTGTGTGTGTGTGTGTGTGTGTGTGTGTGTGTGTGTGTGTGTGTGTGTGTGAAAATATATAGAAAATAGGAAAGAACTCGTTAGGTAAATAACCCAAAGTTATTTAGTATTTTTGTTATGATTTTCCAAAAATATTGATCGATACAAAAGTAGAGCATAAATATAATTATTTATTTGAAAATATGATTCCAACACGCTGCATAAGAGTTCTCATGTTTCAAAAGAGCCGAAAACTTCAATAAAATTATTTGAATTAAATTGAATTAAAGTAAGCTCTGTTCCATCTTCAAGCGAATTTTTTTTTGGGAATAACTTATTTCTGAAATTTACGTGTTTTAATAACATATTCATTATTGAAATCAAAATTTCCATGGTAACGCCTAGAGCGATTGTTTAAATAGAAAGGGGTGTAGGGTGTTAATAATTTGTATCTGTATAGAGTTACATTCATATATATATATATATATATATATATATATATATATATATATATATATATGTATATATCGTTATACAAATTTAACTTTGGCCTATATTTTTTATTCTGTATGTTCTTGTGTAGGTAATTAGGTCATAGTTTTTGTCATTTGTGAATGCAATAGAATATAAATGATACCTATGTATCACATTTGATCAATATTAAGGACCAAAGAATAAAAAGAATAATATGTTTAACATGAACAATAATTAAAACAATTTCCATGAAAAATGGGCCTGATTTGACCCCAGGCTATAATCAATTTTGTCAAAAGAATTTTTCTTACATCATTTACGATATTCACACTGTTATCCTCATCTATCTTGACATATTCACAACATTTCGATTGTTGTTTGCTCCAGTGTTCTTCAGGTGAATTTCATACTGAACCCTTTATTTTCAATCCCCAGAATAGATTGTTCTAATTCCATGTGCCATGCATCTTCTTGATATCTGATGTCTAAATTATCACTTGAAGAAGGCCAGAGCATACAACATCCAAAACATCTTAAATATAGAAACAAAGATGAGTATTACAGACGGAATATTCTAAATAGTGTAAATAAATACAATACATCATCTCAGGAATATAGAAAGATATTTTTCTTGTACTTATGAATATAAAGCACACAACAATTTATTTTAATCTAGTTTAATTTCATCAATTCCAGTGTTTACTTCAGATCGATGCATATCTTTATATTTCATTGTGTGAGTGTCTCTCTTGTAAAATCTGAAATAACACTGTGTACTGAATTTAGATGAATACTAGCAGCATGGCCCGGCGTTGCCCGTGCTTGATTCAAAAATCGTACGACTCATACAGCAATCGCTATCACTTGACTTAAAATATTTTTGCCCTTCCTTGCCTTTAAAGGAGTGCCCTCCCGTGCTGATGTTGCTACATTGCTTACTTCTTGCCTATTTCACACTATGAATTTCTTTCTACGCTCTATACTAAACATTAGATCTGTTACTTTTAAAAGCACTAAACAAAATGAACACAAAACGATCAGCTTTAAAAAAGGACTCGTAACTGGAAAAACCGAATGAAAAAAGAAGGTTAACAACAAATACTTTTTCACACCCAAACCAGTTCTGCGGAATCAGAATCAACGTTGAGTTTAAGCAAGCGAATGAGCCAATTCGTGTAAAGTGTCATGCAGATTTAAATTTTTCCCACTTCTGACGAATGCAGTTATCTAATTTTTGGCATACTAGCATGCTAGTTACCATTCGTGTCAGTCAGCTGTTGGCTCTCACGCTGGCCAAGAGAATCTTCCTGCCTATTCGTGACAGCCAGCTATAGGCTCTCACTCTGGCCAGTAGAAAATGGCAGCAGACTACATAAAAACTGCTGTAGAAGGATGAAAAACCGATTATTCCCACTATCGATGGTAGTTGGAAAATGCAAGGTCGGTCTTGGCCTCCCCACTAACTTGGAGCATGTGCATGTACATTTTGGTGCAAATCCGTCGAAAATTGTGGCTGTGCATTCGTTACACACACACACACACACACATCCTGACTTTTATAGATAGAGATTACTTTTCAGGATTTGCTAATTCTGAAGACTGAGTATTTTGTAAACTAGTGTCTTGAACGTGTGTCTATATGACGATGTTCTATTTATACACATTGATTATACATTTTTTTTTACATTTCTAATATTAATTTCATCATAGAACGATTTTTTTCTTAAACGTTTTAGGTATGTTCTGAAAATCTAAATCTATATTATCTATTTCATTACATGAAATATATTTATGGCATATAAAAACAACAATCACTTTTCTTTAAAAGAAATTCGTTAGGTTCATGTAAACAATCTCTTGGCTCGAATACAAATATAAACTAAAATGTCTTTGCTTACAATTAGGAAGGATCTAATTTGAAGATCTTGATTCATAAATTGTATGATGATACAAGAATGCTTATGAAAATCGTCTGAGAACAAGTGTGACACTATTTAGGGTTGCGAGAAAGAAAGAAAAAAAAAGAAAAAGGCGAGAATTAAATTTCAGTGATAAGAAGCCATCACGAAAAGGACACTAAGCGATGTTATTTTTTCAAACAAAGAAAAGTGGTAAGATTTTATTTTCATTATCGAGGAAGTAAGACACTGGGTTTAATTTGATTTATGACGACGCGCCGAATAAAAGATAGCCGTCTGCCATGGCAATGGTGAAAATTTCAGGTCGTTCGGGTGGCCTGCGGGCCAGAATACTGGAAGATAAAAATTAATTGGGTCGCGAAAGAAAAATGTCCGCTGGACCACCCACAAGTTAGAAAGAAAGAAAGATTAAACCATTAACTATCGTCGGAGATAATATTGGTTTGAAAGAAGAACACCTGTTTTATTGTCCAAACTTGGACATGATAAAAATTATTTTATCGGAACAGATAATTGGCGAAAATCTCGTTGATGAACTCCAGATGAAGTTCGGAGACCATCCTAAGTGTCGTGTGAGGTCTCCTCGAAGAAAAGAAAGAAAATAAAAAAAGGGAAGTTAATTTTTTTTTCCTTTGAGTGATAATTAGCAAACACCTATGTCGCTGAGCGTTCATTGGCTGAAGGCTGCCGTGAGTGGTAGGCGAAGGTAAACCATGAAGAAGGAGGGGAGGCCTGTTTTCGCAACCTGAAGAGATTGGGTGAGATACGATATGAGAAAAGAAGAAGTTGATAGGATGATTCCCTACCCTAGAAAGTAAAGACCTCCAAAAATGGAAATTAATAATTCCTCCTGACCGAAAACAAAGAAAAACCCTCAATGCGGATTTAGAATTATCAAGGAACCCCAAACCCCGACAGGCCCACCCCGGTTTTAGTCGGCGTCCATATAAGCAGAGTCGCAACGAGTTGCGGCAGTTGGCAGTTGAGTTGGGGTTGGAGACAGACAGGCAAGCAGTTTCAGTGAGCTGAGAGCTCGCAGACGCCTCGCAGAAAGCTGACTAAGATTCCACGCAATTACGAACTCAACTTCTAACCAAGAACAATTTATTTTTGAAGAACGACTTAGACTCACACCACTAAAACAAGTTTTACGAATATCACCTGGAGATACACCAAAAACCAGTTCCTTGAAAAAAAAAAATTAAAGATATTAAGACTCGCATAACAAACGCAAAGTGTCACGAATCCATATTAGCGGTTTGGGAGAAAGACGCAGTCCTGTATTCAGCAACCAGATATATAATATTGTTATTCCTTTTTAACACATTTGAACTTTTCGAGTTATTACTTTATTTTCTTTTACATATAATTGTGCGGTATTGTTCTTGTTCGGACTCGACTTGCTTTACGGCCCGGCGACTGATTGATTTCGTCTACCTAAGATCAGATCATAACGTGGATATGTTAGACTAGAAATCACAGTTACTTCGGTAACCAGACGTTGGAGGCGAGCTGGGAACGACAAGGCTGATACCGAATCTAACCAGATTCCCATCCGAATCAGCAAAAGATTAGAACGTCACATTTGGTGCTGCGACAAATACCAAGTCACATTGGTCGTCACAGGACAGGATAGGACGGCGACGGCGCGGAGACAGACGAGGTGATGTCACAATTGGCGCCGCGACCAGGACAGCACGCCGGGCGCGGTCAGCTAGACGTCACATTTGGTGCAGCGACACCGGGAGACGTCACAATTGGTGCCGCGACCAGGATAGCACGGCGGGCGTGACCAGGCAGACCTCGCATTTGGCGCAGCGACACCGGGGGACGTTAACTACACGAAAAATGCGTATCAAATACTTAATCAGCGTACAAAATAATAGCCATACAAAACAAAAAAAGAGACAATATAAAAGTGAAAAATTGATTATATAAAAGTGAAAAGGCCACATTCAAGAAAAAGGAGAATTAGCGCTTAGTATTTTCACAAATATAAGAGAAATGGAACAAGTAGAAAGCTATAAATAGCTAGGAGTCAGCGAAGGAGATGGAATACAACATACCCAAATGACGGCGAAAATAAGAAAAGAAAACTACAGCAGTGTGGGTCTTACGTTAAATACCGAGTTGAATTCACGAAAGAAGGTATCAGCCATAAACAATATGGCTGCCGCTGTGGGGCAATACAATTTCAACATCATTAATTGAACAAAAGCTGACATTAAGCGATGGAGACAGATACTTACTTCAGCTAGAACTATCTTACAAATCCACAGCAGTTGGTCCTCAAATATATCTGGAAACTACAGAAGATCTGTGTCAAAGAACATTAAAGAAATAAGAAACTTTACTCAGTAATAAAGGAAGCCAACATATTCAAAATGAAATTTCAAGTGGATGACGAAGTTCAAATAAGTCAGAATACATCTGCTGCAGAGGCAAAGTACCCAAAAATGTAAATGCCAAGACAATGGCAAGGCAGACCGCGACAGGGTCAATACTCTGCCCGTACCAAACAAACTGATGTAGAAAAAACTCCGTATCCATCACGTAGTGCAGGGTTAAAATCTGAAACTTATGGTTTTATTCTTGCTGCACATGACCAATACTTGCTGAATAACAATTACCAAGCAGACATACTGAAAAATAATGTTAACCTGAAAAATATCCAAAATTAAATGACCATCTTGTATTAAATGACCATCTTGTAACAGGTTGCACGGTGTTACCAGCCTCTGAATACAAAACTCTGCATGATAGAATGGGCCAATATCATCGCTGGAAATTAGTCAATTCTCATGGGGAGGTAACAAAAAAAAAACAAAAAAACTGGTATGAACATCTAGTTACAGAGATAGGAACTGTAACAATTTTATGGGACTTTACAATGAACACAAATAGCAAAATCAAATTAATGATAAAAGGTCACAAGAACACAATATGCTTTCTTATTGATATGGTAGTCCCTGCAGATTGTAATGGATCTTTGAAGATCTTCAAAAAATCTACAAAATACAAGTATTTTGAAATTGGAACCTCAAAAATGTGGCACACGAAGACATCACTGATTCCATTTGTAGCTATAGCCCTCGGATCGACTGGAGAAGATCGACTCATTGAAGCTATTCTTCGTAGTGAATTACTTAAAGAAATGCAAAATATTGTACTCACAAGTACAGCTCAAATATTATGAAGAGATTTATTCATGTAAAAAGTGTGATGTTGCGTTTTTGATTTTTTTTGTTTGTTTTAATGATCGGCGGAAAATATCTATTTATGACCTTAGACCCCTGATGGAGACCTAGAAAGAAAATGTGCATCTAACGACAATTTTAATATTTAATTTTTCAGTTATTGTTTGAATAAGCACCTGGTGAGATCTAAGACAACAAAATATCAGTAGAAATATCCTAATGTGTTCTTAAATATTAGTGCTTAGCAACTTAACAAAATATTGTATTAGCAATTATGAATATGAATGTTGGTCGTTATTTTAAGAAGTGGGTATAAACAAAAAAAAAAAAAATTAGAAATTCAAAATTTTTCCATTTTACTGAAATGGCTGTTAAACACTTCCCTTCATTATGCCCTTTCTTTATTTCTTTGTTTCATATTCTCAATGATTTTAATTATTTTTCCTCACTTCCTACGCGATCAAAATTGAATAGTCCATTATTTATGAGCTATTGGCAGGAGACGTTGAACACTTTTATCTTACATTATTTCCTTCTTTCAGGCCAAATCCATATCTTACGAACATTTGTATTAATAATAATTTTAAAATAATTCAGCAGATGATGCTAGTTTATTTAATTTATGGAAACTTGATTTTCTTTTAAATTTTGGTTTCCGTTGTTCTGTGCGTTTGGAAAATGGCACATTTATTATTGTCACCATAATTCTCGGCCTTTTGATTATCTGCTCTCGAGTGGATAGACTATATTTCATCGCTCAGTTGTGTTTTTGTCTTCGGATAGAGCGCTACTGAAAATATTATTGTGAGGTGCCCGGTCTGGGAAAGCAGCTGCCCGCGGGAGTAACTCCCTCATTTCACTATAGATCAGTAGTTATTCGAAGCCAGCGCTCTTGCACCCACATTAAACTGAACATGCATCACACCCTGCCGGCGTGGAAAATAAATAAAATCACTCCTCGGCCTTTTGCCTGAGATCAAAGTGTAGTATCTCTTCTTGTCAGCTTGATTCGATACACTCTCCCAGTTCTATATTCTCCTTTCTTTCTTCTATGTTACATTTTCTCACAGAAATCAAGTAATATATTTTGCCCGCTACTAAAATGCAGAATATTCTATTATTTTGACAGGACTTAATGGTCGTGTTAACTAATGAAAGAAAAGACAAGAACAATTATAAATATACTACTACTACTACTATTACTACTACTACTACTACTAATAATAATAATAACAACAACAACAACAAACACGAATTTGGCCGATTACGGCATTATGCTTCCTTAAAATGTAGGACTATTTTGCTAATCTCCATTGCTGGTTAATATTAATAGTAGGACCTGAGGATTGTACATTTCAGGTGTGTTAATGTGTTTAAAAAATGCTGTGTACTATGCGCTAATGTTTTTTTTTTTTAAGCTTAGCGCCCCGAGCAGGCATGAAGCTACTAGGATGCAGAAGATTTGTAGCAAGAGCAGATAGGAGTGATAGAAGAAAGGATGAAGGGAAGGGTAGTGTGTAGATCAAGGTGACTGGAGATGTCGATTGACATTACATTTGAATAGTTGGAGATTATCGCTATCAGAGAAACAGTAATTGGGAAGGGTGTTCCACAGCCGAGAGGTGCGAGGTATGAAGCTATTGGAGTAGAAGAGACGGCTACATTTTAAAGTTTCTACAGTGTAAGGGTGAGAGCGGGATGCCAGTAATGTGTTTAAGATTTTCAGCATACCAACTTAGTTGAGCTTAATTAATCAAAGGTGTAAAACTTATTAATTACAAGATGATGACCCACAGGATGACACAAAATATTATCCTATAGTGTACCTTCATTACACAGTTTATTTGTTTTTTTAAGACGAATGCATTATGAATTTAACTGAAAGATGTAAAAAAGCAATGGAAATTATTTTGTTAAAAAAACTTTGTGTTGAATGCATCTTAATTACATTAGATTTCCAATAACAAGCACAAATATTTTTTTCATTAAGAAATACATCAATTCTATGAATAAAATTAAAGATACAGTATAAACATTTTGTATTTTAATTAGCTGAAGCAATTTAAAGAATATTGCTTTGTTTTTGTTTCTTGATAACAGGAAACAACTGTCATGGCTTCTATTTTTATTTAGGTCACACAAATATTGGTAAAATATAATTATGTCGTATTTGAAATAATTTACAGAACAGGGTTAATTTTCCCTAGCGTAACAAAGAGATGTCACACGTAAAATTTATATTTAAATCGACTCTTTGTTTTTATTTTCTTATGCAAGTACAGAATACAGGAATTATTTTGAGTGGTAGGTGAGAAATTTCATTACCTTCTTTTAATGCTGTCTTTCCTCTGTGCGTAAGTCCACAATATTATGAAGATACATAGATACATACACACACACACACACACACACACACAGACTGACATATATATATATATATATATATATATATATATATATATATATATATATATATAATTTTTGTATATTAAAATAAAAACATGTTAAAATCGGTACTTAATTACAATTATCTCTCAACACTTCAAATGTGTCTGCACGAGCGATGTTAAGCTACCCCGATCTACAAAGCTTTATTAATTTATTAAAGATATCGCTTCATTTTATCTGTATATATATGTATATATATATATATACATATTTTTCGACGTAAAGGGTCAAGTCCTCCATTTCCTAGCACCAACCGACAGACTAATCGCACATAACATTTGATTAAAAAGTGAAGGTTGTGTGCAGAAACAACCACACTTTTTGGAAGAGCCGAATGCAGTGAAGTGGTGTACACTATGCCACAAGTTCCCCAAACGACCCTCCGCAGCTTTTGAATTCAGATTTGTCCTTCTCCTAGACAGGATGCCAACCAAGGATATAGAACCACGTTCGTCCTGGTATTTACGCATAGCTGGGTGGGGAGAAGATATGGATTCATACACGTGTAGTAGCGCGCAAGTGAATGTCATGAACTCACCTGGAATTCGTTGCATTGTTTATGTAAATTGGTTGAAAATATTCCTATTTTTAAAAGACCACTGATTATATTTAGTCACACAAATGTCATTTGTAAAGGTCAACTGGAAAACCATGATATTATTCGTTAACTGGAGCAAGACATCCCCACGAATATCTCAAATATCTATCTGTATTACCATACAATAGCATATTTCTAAAGATGCCTGAGTTAAATTGTACGTTATGCCATACCGATACCTAATGAATAATGAGTTGTAGCATTTTAATCGCAAGCAAAAAAAAAAAAAAAAAGGTTTTGTAGAAAGAGTTAACGCTCTTCGGGGTTCATAATCTTCTTCAGTGAAAGGGAAAACATTTTCGGTTTCTAATCTTTTTAGTTGTAGCCTCTTAAAAAGTCATCTTCATTCATATATATGATTATTATTTCAATACTTTGCTAACGTTGTTAAACATACACACAAAAACACACAGACACACACACACACACACACACATATATATATATATATATATATACATATATATATATATATATATATATATATATATATATATATATATATATATATATATATAAATATACAAATATATTTTTTCCTCCGAATTTATTAGTCGCATTTAGGATGAGTTTCAAAACGACAGGAGGTCTGTATATATATATATATATATATATATATATATATATATATATATATATATATATATATATATGTGTGTGTGTGTGAATTATTTGGGATCGAATATAGAGTTATTATGTATTGCAATCCAACAAAATAATAAGATAAACGCTTATAAATTTAATATTTTTCTTCCTTACTAAACCCTTCAACAGAAAACAAAATATGGCGAAGTATTTCATTTACTTATGAAGATTTAATGAAAGCATAGCATGTTAAATTGATATTGTTTCCTATTTTCTTATTTGTTCCTTGACTCTCTCTCTCTCTCTCTCTCTCTCTCTCTCTATATATATATATATATATATATATATATATATATTTATATATATATATATATGTATATATATATATATATATATATATATATATTTATATATATATATATATATGTATGTATGTATGTATATATAAATATATATATATTTATCTATCTATCTATCTATCTATATATATATATATATATATATATATATATATATATATATATATATATATATGTGTGTGTGTGTGTGTGTGTATGTGTGCGTGTGTATGCGTGTCTGTCTCTGTGTGTGTGTTTGTGCGGTTTCGTTCAAATAGATGCTGTCCCCCACAGAATGTACAAGGACCAGCTGACAATATCGAAGAAAATTATCAGACCGCGATATGCTCGGAGCTCTTTCTATTACAATCACATTGCGCAGAAAGAATTCAAACGATATTTTTTATCATATGTTTTTTATTATAGTTAATGTTTATGTTTTCTTTTTTGCTGATTTTCTTTTATTTTTCTCACGTTGCTTTCCTCTTATTGGAATTGGAATTCTTGAAGAAATTCCCCTTCAGTTCTTTACAGATTAGTCATCGTACAATCAACCGAATAATTCAATGGCCCTTTCTTCGCGAAAGTCGCTTTCTCCTGCATTTCTTTTCAGAATGCCGAGAGTAGAGTACCGATAAGTTTGGAGCAGAATATCGATTGAGTGGATGCAACATTTTCTGTTCTCCGTCGTATACTTCCTGATTCTGGCCTTGAAGACAGCGGTTAAAATCGAACTGCTGTCTTACGTGTTGCTTTTTCCGCCTTCTATTTGAAAAATTTATGTGTCAATTTAACCATATAACTTTCATTGTCACCTTTCTATATTCTTTACACTTTCCACGTTTTATTTTCCTTGCCGGAATATACATTTGTATATTTTCAAGCTTCACAACCAGATTTTAAATTATGCATTTGTGATAACAATATAATTATATTTTGGAATTGTGCGCAATGTTTTGCTTTTGTAGAATTGGCGAAGTGTCAGAAATAGCCTTTGAGTTCGGTCATGAAAAAATATTCATCAGTTTAGAATAACCCAAAAGTATTCCAGCAGTCCAAAATATTATAGTGGATTGGAAGAAAAGTTCTTAGCTTTTATCAACAGATATCATTTGAACACGTGATTACGTCTGACTCTTGACTGAAATTTATGAGGTGACATTCTGAAAAGTGACATTACAGCGACTCATTCTATATAAATTGCTTGCTGATAGTGAATATTAAAGGTTTTTGCGCAATAATTGAAAATAGAGAAAATTACGTCGTATTTCGTTCACAGTGTTGGTGTAACATTTCAAAGTACTCTTCGTACGATGGTCGTCCAGTTCAAAGTGGAAACTTCGATTTAAAAGTTTGAGAAAGTTCCATCGGATCTGCTTCTAGAAATATTGCTGATGAACTTATAATCATTAATAAGGTTAGTAAACTTATATATTTTCAGACCAAACTTCTTATAAACCAATTTAATAATCTGAATCATTACAAGTTCCAAGGAAAATATTGCTAATGATACTGGCCAGTTCAATTGTATGATTTCTGAACAATGCCCATTGCCAATAAAATATTTAAGTAAAGCTCTTGTTTATCTTTGCACTATCTCTACCAATATAGAATCCGAAGAATGAAATGTTCTATATTCGTTATTCTAAGAATTATTCAAAACTAGATGGTATCAACATGTATTGTCCTTTACTAATTATACTTACAGAAATAATACATCACTTTGTAAATATTTTTGGAGCTAGAAAGATGATACTAAAACTCTTAAGATAAAATGGAAAATTTTAAAAATGGCAAGGACATGTAGATCTTTATATGAACTCCGTTTTCTGTGTTTACCTGAAAAATTGAAAATTATCAGGATCATTAATAAGAATGCTTTATTAAACCAAATATCACAGTTAACGATAAATTGTAAACAGTATACATTTTACATTACAATTAAGTTAGACTTGGAGTTTGATAATGCTTTTTTCTTAGATTTTAGTTGAACTGTGTTGCACCAAATATGGTTTATCATTATATTTGTAAGATTAATTTGGAATTTAAATAATTTTATATTAATCTCCTGGTAGTAATAATAGCAACATCTTATACGGATATATTTGTATTTGGTAGGTATTTCTGACAGTTTGCATTTATTGTTTCTTGTTATTAACATCTCATATAAAGAATATTTGTTAACAATTGCATATTAATTTACCAACTAATTATATACGTTTAGATTATTTACTGGTTTCTTAGAAGAGGTGATTATTTAACAAACTATATGTTTTTATGTAGGAAACTCACAATGCATATGACTTATCGAGCATTTAGTTAGATTGCCACTTGTCTAGCATTTAGTTAGATTGACATTGTCTAATAGACAATATGTATCCATTTACATTCGATCCTGTTTAACGACTGTTGCTGATATTGATTGCAAATGTAAGGGTCGTGACCTATTTATGGAAAATACTTTCTTAATTTTTGCTTCTTCGTTTAGTTTAAATTTAACGTAGGTCATATTTGATTGGTTTATCTGAGTAAAACCCACAAACCTTATAACCTCCACTTTCTCGTAAAAAGATGTTGTATTTTGCATTTAAATCGTTTAAATTTATTTAAATTGTTCACTCACAAGTAATTTACAATCGCCTGATGAGATGTATTGATACGCATCGAAATGCGACTGCAATTATGTTGAGATTTTGATATGTCTTCGATATAATATCCTAAAACAATTAATATTGCCATATTTCGAATTGAGTCCTCTTTTAAATTAAATGTTATGAACGTTTGATTCGTATTCTATTCGTTCTCGTCTTACCTGATTATATATATATATATATATATATATATATATATATATATATATATATATATATATATATATATATATGTCTGTATGTATGTATGTATGTATTTGGTTGGATTGATGTGAGTTTGTGACCCTGGGTTTCACGCTTTTGCGATCGTCAGACAAACAGATTATTTTTTTTAAATTTTGTGTTTATGTAGATTGCGTGTATTGGTGTTATTATGGAAGTGGGGAGATCGTCGTCACTCGTGCTAACACAAACATCGATGCATATCCGGACACCCGTTGAGGTACGCAGACAGACATACACACTCGCTCCTCCGATATATATTTATATTTATATACACACACTTTTCATATGCATATATATATATATATATATATATATATATATATATATATATATATATATATATATATATATATATAATGATTTATGCAGATAACATTTGTCATCTCTAGAATTGCTTCAGATTTTTGCATCCACATTATCCTAAATTACCATGGTGAGGGAGTGTAATGTAAAGGGCCTTGATAACCTCTTCAAACATACCCACTCATGTCTGCCGGGACCACAAATGAGTTCAGATAACAATGCATCCTATCAAGTAATTATAAATATACAATCGCCTGATGATATGCATTGATACGCATCAAAATACGACTGCAATTATGTGGAGATTTTGACATGTCTTCGATGTAATATCCTAAAATAATTAATATTGCCATATTTCGAATTGAGTCATCTTTTGAATTAAATGTTATGAACGTTTGATTTGTACTCTATTCGTTCTCGTCTTACCTGATTATATATATATATATATATATATATATATATATATATATATATATATATATATATATATATATATTATATGTAATATATATAATTTGTCAAGTTTTTTCTTTTCGCAAAATTTACTGAAGATATGTTGATGTTTACTACATAAGAGAAATACCAAAATTTCATTTCCTCTATTGATTTTCTTTGCTCAGATATACGTTTTCGTTTTAATACCAAATAATTTGCTATCGATTTTCAATAGTTGCAAGACAATCAACTCCACTGAGGCAAAAATCCTTTAAAATCTAGATAAGAGTTAACGTGCACCAAAGAACATCTCTATCACGGCAGCTATTCTCCAACCCTTGTAAAAGTGCAAGCGTATGTATGGTCGGTTAGGGTGACATGTACTAAAGTAACCCTTGAAAGTTTTGGACAGAGCATTGTCCTACTGACAGAGCAGGATTTTTCAGGAAATATAACGTAAACTCAATCATACACACCACACACACACACACACACACACACATCTATCTATCTATCTATCTATCTATCTATCTATCTATCTATCTATCTGTATATGTATATATATATATATATATATATACATATATATATATATATATATATATTAAAAAGAAGAGAGAAGCCGCAAACATTTTTGGTTGTAATATGGATTTTTTTAAATATATTTTTTTAATATATTATGCTGTACTTTGCACAATTTTGCTGTACGGGTTTCTGGTCTCTCACCCTCCATCAGGCAAAGAGTGGATATTTCCATATATTATTTAAAGGAATTATTTTTTCTTACTTTTTCGATATTAAACATGATCCATTTTAAACATTCTCTTTTTTGTGTGTTAGTGACACTAATGTCTTCCTGGAACTAGCAATGAATAGTAATAAAATAATTAAGATTGGTCCGAAAAAGTGTGTCGAAAGTTAACTGTATTCTTAACTTTTAATGACCACCGTTTGTTTCTCGATCTATTTTCATTTTTTTTTTTTTTTTTTTTGTATTTTGTGTATTTCTCATAGCATGCGTAATGTATAGGTATATTCCCTCTTCATACATATATACTGTCTTATTATAAGGAATTATTGTGTTGGTGCAAAAATAATGACGTAATAATGTCGTTTTTTGACGTACTTTTTAACGTCAAAAACGACATTATTACGTCATTATTTTTGCACCAACCAAATAGTATAAACATATACACATATATTGTATAATAGTATAAACATATACACATATATAGATACATACACAAACACACATGCACATACGTGCATGCAAACACATACACACACTTCCTATGTTGTGTAGGGTTCGCGTGTGTGTCCGTGAGTAGTCTTGTTTTTTGCCAATATGTGACACACACGCACACACACACATTTATATATATATATATATATATATATATATATATATATATATATATATATATATATATATATATATATATGTTTCATTGAATATGACAGAAAAGATTGTTTTTCTTTTCCTCTCTTTTGTCAATTACTGACATTTAATGAATGTTTTCTAAGCAGTCGCTCATTGTTAATATTATTAATATTATTAACATTATTAACTTTATTAATTTTCTTTTTTAATTTTCATACCAGAAATAGAGTTGCCCTACTTGATCTCCAATCGTTTGTTTTTAATGACAGTGACATTTTTCAATTTATAATTTTTATTTTCAATCTTATTTTTAAATTTAAATGCTAATTTATGCCTACATTCAAATGCAAAATTAAACTGAAATTCATTTAAACAATTAACAGTAATAATCCACCCTAACTATAAAATATCTCGCGAAAACTAGAATTATTAAACAAGCGGTATCTACCCAAAAATTACAGCTGAGGATTGTAAATGCCATGATACTCAGAGTTGTGCACTCAATATAGGTTATTATGTGCAGGGGTTGGCAGAATCATTGGAACACTTGTTAAATACAAAGACAATTTATTTAATAAAGATTTCGTCCTCTTTTAGCCTCACAGACAGCTTTAATACGACTAGGAATTGAATCATACAAATTCCTGATTTCATCCAGATGAAATTTCAATCATTCTTCCATTAAAACCTTCTCCAGCTCTTTACAACAAGACGCTGGAGGATAGGGGCTCCTAACTTGTTTCTCCAGAATGCACCACAAATATTCAATAATATTGTTATCTTGAAATTGGCGAGGCCACTCCATGTGTTCTAGCTCACTTTTATGCTCTTCATACCAATTCTTAAACACTCAAGCTGTATGTATTGAAGCATTATCTTCTTGGAAGATACAGTCAATATCAGGGAATAAAGTCTTGGCCATTGGATGATGATGATCTCCTAAAATGATCAGATGATCTTTGCTACTGATTCTATCATGCAGGGCATCTACTGGACTGAGATATTTCCATGTTATGGCGGCCCAAACTATCACTGATCCACCTCTATGCTTCACTGTTAGAAGAAGGCAGTCAAGGTCGCAAGCTTCATTCGGCTGCCTCCACACATAATAGTTGAAGTTGGGAAAAGAGAAAAACTGGACTTGTTTGAGAATATGACTTGCTTCCATTGGTCTGCAGACCAGGCATTTTGATCTCTGCACCATTTCAACCTCTTTTGAATGTTGCGAGTTGAGAGAAGAAGTTTCCTCACGGCGGATCTTCCATGATATGCAGATTTATGGAGCTCACGGTGAACAGTTTTAGTAGAAACTGAACTATTCAGATGGTTATTCAAATTAACAGTCACTTTGGCCGCATTTGTCCGATGATTTTTTGCCACATTGCGTTTCAAATCACGTCAGTCCATGTCAGTAAGTTTGCAAGTTTGGCCCGAATTGCTACGATTGCTAGAAGTCTTGCCCTGTTTCTCGAATTGCATCAGTGTTCTTGATTTGGTAGCTATTGAAAAACCAAACAGTTCAGCAAACTTAGTGATCGAGACTCCTGCCATGCGAGCTCCAACAATTGGCTCTTTTTCGAACTCAAAGAGGTCACGCGTTTAGCTTAAATTAGCTACTAAATTCTAAAAATAAATAATGCAAAGACAGTAAATTAAATAAATAAGCGTATTTACAATAGATAGAACCTGCAATTACGAAGTTTTAGTTGAATTTCTTAATATAATAGGTCTTTGAAATATAGGAGTGGATTTTATTACTGTTCTAATTATTTAGTCCAACCCGTGTATATTACTAATACATTGCATAGCTCTGTCTGTTATTCAACACTGATCACTGTTTTTCTTGCACTATAGTTTATATATATATATATATATATATATATATATATATATATATATATATATATATGTGTGTGTGTGTGTGTGTGTGTGTATATATATATATATATATATATATATATATATATATATATATATATGTATATATGTATATAAGAAAATTTGACTGTTGTGTATGTGTATATACGCATGTGTTTTTTAACATAGAAATATAGGTCCTTGCTTGATTAGATAATCGTTATATTTGTTTTTTTATATGTTTATATTTGGTTTGTAAACCTGTAGTCGATATTAATTTTGTCAAATTTTCTTAATTACACAGCGGCCCTTTCAGTAAATGTCCTTCAATTTTAATTTTCCCTGCCCCATCTCTCCTCACCTCTTTTTCTCTTCTTTTCTTTTCTTCTCCCTCCCTCTTCTGATCTTTAAGATTAGATCGTCTATATTGTGTGTGTATGTCACCACAAAATGTCTCCTTTCCGGTTACATCTTTAATGTATTAGACATCCGAGAACATTCATATTTCTCTCACTTAAACCGTCTTTGACTCACCTCTCTAAAACTTCTCTCTGTTAAGTTTTAATCCCCCCTTTCATCTTTAGTCCTTCCTGTTCTTCTTCTCTTCTTCTCTCGTCTGTTACCCATCTCTATAGCCTTCTTTTACTCTAACATTCCTCCCACACTCTCATACATACACTCTCACTAAATGTTATTTTTTATTCCCGGAGTTGTTTTTTTCTGTTTTCTTTTTGAATTTGTTGGTCTGATGAATTGGATCGTATTTACGATTCCAATGGAATAAATTATGACCATGGGATATTAGTGTTTAATCCTTTTTATTATATCCTTACTCCTTGTGCTGGACATTGAGTTCTACCTGGATTCTATCCTCTTGGAATTATTTTTTATACAAATATACATGTATGTGCATGTATGTATGTATATATATTTCTATATTTTAGATATATGATTACATGTGTATGTGTATATTTACCACTAATATTATCAATATATATATATATATATATATATATATATATATATATATATATATATTTCTACACACACACACACAGACATATATATGTATATATATATATATATATATATATATATATATATATATATATATATATATATAGCTTTTCCTGGAGAGTAAGATTGGAAACAATATGTAACACTGGAAATATATGAGTGTTTTTTGCAAATGAAATGATCATTATATGAAACATGAAGTTTCCCGTTTTAACTATCAATATTAAATTCCTTGAGACAATTCGCAGGAGAGTTATACAAAATATTACAGAAGAAATTGAAGCCATATGAAAAATTCACGTTTAGTAACGTTTATTTACTTTCTCGCAAAAAAACATTAGTTTACTATCGTTGCAAAACCAGGCCTGTATATTAATAATAATAATAATAATAATAATAATAATAATAATAATAATAATAATAAAATAATAATAATAATAATAATAATATTAATAATAAAATCAAAATACAAGGACCTTTAAATAGAAATCTCGAAAATGTGGCATATGGGAACATCAACAATCCCTTTTGTAGTTGGAGCCCTAGGACTGTTTGGAAAAGATTGCAGTAGACTAATTGCAGGGATTCCGGGAAGCCCATGCCTCAAGGAGAAAAAATAAATCTGACAAGTACGGCCCACACTTTACGAAGGACTTTATCTATGTAATTTTTTTTTTTTTTTTTTTTTTGCCACTGGAAAATATCATGATGCCATTTCTAACCTTAGGTCCCTGGGCGGAACCCGGAAAGAAATGTGTAAACGCCAGAAATCAATGTAAATAATAATAATAATAATAATAATAATAATAATAATAATAATAATAATAATACACTGGAAATTCCAGCTTAGGAAAAGTACAAAGAACATTGTCTTGATAAGTACAGCCTACGCACTATGAAGACCTTTGTTCATATAACGCTAGTGATATTATGGGAGTTAGAAAAGCAAATCATGAAATGTAACCATAAAAATACACCACTACCTGCCTCAGTTCTTCCCGCAGCCGACATGCTATGTTTAGTGAGAACAGAAGAAATCAAATAATAATAATGATAATGTTCTGACAAGTACACCTCACACTTTACGAAGGGCTTTATCTATGTAATTTTTTTTTTTTTTTTTTTTGTCAGTGGAAAGTGTCATGATGCCATTTCTAACCTTAGGTCCCTGGGCGGGACCCGGAAAGAAATGTGTAAACGCCAGAAATCAATGTAAATAATAATAATAATAATAATAATAATAATAATAATAATAATAATAATAATAATAATAATAATAATCTTGCTTTAGGTTGCGCGATATTTTCACCCAGTGAATATAAAACATGGCACGACAGACTAGGCTAATACCTGCACCGGAAACTCTGCAACACTTGCAAAAAGGTAACTGCAAGGAATTTGTATGAACACCACCCAGACCTAAATACGGAGATAAGATCTGTAACAATTTTATGGCAGTCCATAATACACACAGACAGAACAATCAAATGGAATTATCCTAACATGAAGTTCAGAGAACACAGAGACAAAATATACCTTGCCATTGATATGACTCTCCCTGGAGAGTGCAATCTATCTTTGAAGTTATTCAAAATCTGTCAAAATACAAGGACCTTGGAATCGAAATCTCAAAAATGTCGAGCATAAGGACATTAACAATCCCAGTTTTAGTTGGAGCTTTCGGATTTACTGGAAATGATTCCAACGGATTCATTTGAGTAATCCCTGGTAACCCATGCCTTAAAGAAATTACAAAAAACATGTACTCAATATGTACTATTGAGTACATGTTTTTTGCGCGATACGAAGTTACGAAGGGCTTTATCTATGTAGAATATACATGTTTTTTTTTTCAAAACTTCTCAGTGGAAAATGTTATGATGCCATTTCTGACTTTAGGTCTCTGGGCGGGAACCGGAAAACAATGAATATATACCAGAAAAGTAAATAAAAAATAATAATAATATTAGGTTGGTACAAAAATAATGTCGTTTTCTCACATAGTAACATATGTGAGAGAACGACATTATTTTTGCACCAACATAATAATAATAATAATAATAATAATAATAATAATAATAATGATAATAATAATCATAATAATAATAATGATGATGATTATTCTCAAAACTACAACCCACACTTTACGAAGGGTTTTATCTATGTAAAATATGTGGGTATTTTTTTTTTTTTTTGTTCCAGTGGAAAGTGTCATGATGCCATTTCTAACCTTAGGTCTCTGGGCAGGACCCGAAAAGAAATGTGTACACGCCAGAAATCAAAGGAAATAATAATAATAATAATAATAATAATAATAATAATAATAATAATAATAATAATAATTTCAATTTTATGGTACTTTACGATACACACAAAAAGAACAATCAAAGTTAATCGCTTAGACATCGTTATTAGAGACCGCAAAGAAAATCTCGCCTCCGTATTAATATGGCAGTCCTTGCAAACTGCAATGCATATTTGAAAAATAAAACTATAATAATAATAATAATAATAATAATAATAATAATAATAATAATAGTATTACAACATTCAGTTACGAAAAAAAGATCCGAAAAGAATATCATAGGAGAGTGCATTTGATGCTAGAAAGTGAAATAAATGAGGCCAATATGAAGGCTATCAACGCATTAGCTACAGCCGTAGTAATATACAGGTTCAAAATTATTAAAGGGAAGTTGAATGGCATTAAAAGATTGGGCGTCAAGACCAGAAAAAATTTCCATGTACCCAGAGCTTTAGGAGGTGGAGGTCTAATTCAACATGAACTAACTCTAAAATCTACAACAATAGAAGTGAAACTCTACCTCACCAAAACAAATGACCCTCTCCTACAAATGGTAGAACAACAAATCCATTCCCTCAATAAGGAAGCTGCACGCTTCAAAGAATAGCTTAATATATCTGGAAACCTACCAACAAAAAACGTATGGAATACCATTTACACCAAACGAGGACAACATAAAGTAAAACAATTTGGCCAAATTAAGTTACAAAAAAAAAAAAAAAAAAATAGGGGGAAAAGGTGTTGCCTAGCCAAAAAATAAAAAGAACGAAAGAATGAGATGTTGACCAACAGAAAACATATCAGCAACTGAGAAGCACCGGAATGGAAATTATGATATAAGGCCTTATTATTGCAGCTCAGGTCCAGTCTCTCAACCAGATCCTATTACTCACATAAACAGAGATGGAAGTAACCCGAAATGCAGGATTTGCTGGAAATATGATGGGACAGTCCACTATATAATCTCAGGATATCTGGATCTGACGAAAAACTAATATACCCACATACATAACAATCTGAGAGAAACACCTTAAAAAAATTTCGAAAAATTGTCCAAACACATATGTGAACTGGAAGATATGCAAGAAGCACAAAATGAAAACCACTGAGAACCAACCAGACAGTTATCCAAACTAACGATGTAACTATGCTCTGGGACATGCCAAGTCAAACTGTCAGGGAATTAAAAGCCAACAGACCCGATATTATCATAAATCACAAGAAATTCAGATAGTAGAGACTCAGTGACATAGCGGTATAATCTGAGAGAAACACCGTCAAAAAATTCCGAGAAATTATCCAAACACAAGGATCGGGAGATCGAGATTAACAGGATGTCGGGGATGAAGACTGAAACTGTAACACTAGAAATCGGAGCTCTAGACACCGTGAGAAAATGAATGAACAGTTTTGCTAACTGTGTCCCATGTAACATCAGCATACAAGTTGCCCAGAAGATCGCCCTACTAGGAAAATACTATATATTAAAAAGTGCTATCAATTAAATGACAATTCTCCTATACGGTTTAAGGGCCATCGTTTAGAGTCGGCTCTACAGGATACAAAGCAGGAAACATAACATGCACAAATAATAATAATAATAATAATAATAATAATAGTAATAATAATAATAATAATAATAATAATAATAGTAATAATAATCACACGTACAGCTCTTACATTACGAAGATCTTTATCGATGTAAAATATTTGTGATCTTATTTTTTTCGATTATTTTTTTAGAAAAATATGTTTATTTTTTTACAAAAATATTCAGTGAAAAATGTCATGAAACCATTTCTAACATTTGACCTCTGGTTGGAAGCCGGACAGAAATAAAACAGAAAACAAATGAAATAATAATAATAATAATAATTTTGAATCATTATGGCGACCTAAAATTTAACCGTATGAAAAATCGTACCAAAGTCTATACACAAAAATCGTACCAAAGTCTATACACAAAAATAGCAAAAATGTGGAAATATGAGTAATAAACCTATAAAGAAAATCCAGAGTGGATCAGAAAATAATTATCAGAAATAAATAATAAATGATAAATTATAGGGAGCTGCGCAAGTAAATGCTGTATACACAAACTAAAATTTGTCTTACAGGGAAAAATGTGGTTTACATATTCCATTAGTGACCTAGTCCCGTTCAGCAGAGAAGATTTACTTTTAGTGCACAAAGTGACAAAGTATTTCCACTTACTGGATATCAGTTTATTTCTTTCAAAGCAGAATATAAAATAAAATTAGAAGACTGTGTAAAGCTGGGAGAATCGCATGGAGGTGAACTGAAGGAATTGGAGTAGATGAAGTTGTCTATTTGCGAGCATCACTTTTAGCGTATCTGGTAGAATCGATTAAGAGTAGAAAACATCTGTAAATGAAAGTAAAAAAAAAAAAAAATAGAAAGAAAAAGAGGGAAAAACAAACTCCATCAAAAGGTGGTTATTCTTTAATACGAATGTAAGAATATTAGAGATTTGTCATTTAAATTGGAAGAAAAAAACGAAACAAGGCCGTCCGCATTTATGATCATCACTGGGGAAACGAGAGGGATCCCTATCTTGACAAAGGGTATTTGCGTATAGGTGGATATCACAACCCCTGCTGGTATTCGAACTCTGCTCTCCGATTTCTAATTCCGATCACCTGTCCAATTCAACATGTCCACATCCACGAAGGTGCCGAATAAACGACGGCAGAGGAAACGAGAAAGAAAAAGAATACGTGAAAGAAGATGAAAAAGAAAGAAACAACAAAAGGAGAAGAGATGAAAGAAAAAGAAGATGAAAATAAAAAGAAGCGTGAGATGAAGAAAAGACATACGAGAAGAATATGAAGAAACGGAAGAAGAAATAGGTGGAGAGCTTGTGAAAGGAGAAGAAGAGAGAAGCGAACAAGAAGAATAAGAAAAAAGACACGAAACAAGAAAATTAGAGGAAAATGAAAGAGTACAAGCGGGAGAAGGAGACGTGGAAGATAAAGAAGCTGGAAAATAAAATAAAAAACGAAAGAAAATGAAGGCATGACGTAGAAGGAGAATACGTAATAGGAAAAAAAAATAAAAATTAGAAAATTAAGACAGAAAAGAAGAAGAAGGATAACAGGAGAAAGAATATGTAAAATAATAATATGAAGAAGCAGTGGAAGAAGAAGGAAAAATATAATATGAAGAAGAATATGAAGAAGAAAGAGAAAAGAAAGAATAATAGAAAGAAGAACAAGAATATGAAGGAGAAGAAGGAGAAGAATAGGAAGAACGAATAGATAAAAGGAGGAGGAAAAGAATAATATGAAGGAGGAGGAAAAGAATTATAGGAAGAAGAAATAGAAAAGAAAAAAGAACGAAAATAATATGTAGGAGGACGAGATCAAGAAAAAAGGAAGAAATTCAAATAGGAGAAGAATAAAAAGAAATAATAATAATAATAATAATAAGAAGAAGAAGAAGAAGAAGAAGAAGAAGAAGAAGAAGAAGAAGAAGAAGAAAAAGAAGGAGAAAATAAAATAAAGAAGATGTAACGGAAGTATGAGAAAAATACATGAAAATTTAAAAGCCACAATGAAGAAAAATTTAAATAATAAAACCAAGAACAACAACAACTACAACGCCAAAAATAATTTAAAAAAATCAACAGAATGATGACATTGCAGAAAATAATTAAGATATATATTCGTAGATTATTAATTTGTAAACATTCTTTTCTATGTTTTTTGGGGGGTGGCTATCGGATTCCATTAATAAACTAATCATGTTGTCATCTTCTCAACATTGAACAGTTCTAGTAACTTGTTTTGCATGCCATGCAGATCAATATGCTATCTGAAATCAATATATCGGCTAATGGCTTCGAAAAGCGAAATTCAGCTTAAAGCAAGCATGCATCGACGACCAGGCTCCTAAAAATGTTAAGACAAAACTTAAAATTAAAAGAAAAGAATTGTTTGATGTCCCAGAATTAAAACCATGTATCTCTAAATGTGGCTATCAAAGCGACCCCTTCTGTTAGAGAATAAGAGATGAAAAATTAATGATAGAATATGTGTGTGTGTGTGCGTGTGTGTAATTTGATATAACGATATATTGTTATATATATCAAGATCACTATTGAGGAAATTGTGAGACAAAATGGAAAAAGGTTATTTTTGATGCGTTTCATCCAATAGGACTTCTTGGGACTGGGTTTCTCGACGTCGTTTCTGACTCATGAACGAGAGTCACTGGTAGTTTCAAAATTTTTGATATAATTTTTTGAAATAATTTTTGCAATCTAGCTATATATATATATATATATATATATATATATATATATATATATATATATATATATATTTTAAGCATTTTGTCCCAAGCAAGTCAGGCGGGACTACCACTAATATTGCGCAGAGAGTTACAAACATTGAAAGTAAGAGAAATGCTCCGGTATAGGGAGATTGCCAAAATGATAAAAAGAAGAACATGGATCAATATATCAGAAGATAATGATTGACGTTGCGTTTAAATATTTAAATATTGTATTTATAACGGAACCAAGTAAGAGAAAGGGATTTCCTCTGTCTGGAAGTGCGATAGAAGAAGATTTTGTGATTACATTACATTTAACTGTTTGAACTGTAAAAGGGTGGGACCGAGATACCAAACCAGTAGCACGAGAACAACGGGCGGGTTAGCATTGTCAGCATTGCCGGATTCCCTATCGGGATAGGAGTAAATGGTAGCGTGGTCTTCTTAGATGCCTACAGGGGAGCTGATGGCATCAGGCAAATTATTGTTGTAGGAACCAGGATAGAGCGGTGGGGGGAACAGCCGCGTTCAGATGAATGGAACTAGAAGAGAATCCATTCAGGGGGACATTAATTTCAAGATTTGTTAGGAATGATTGAAATAAATCAAATTATCATCATGTAATACTGCAGCCTTAAAGCTTAAGTAGAAGACCAGCATGCAAGACCCTGTCAAACGCCTTCGGGATCTGGAGAGTCACAGCTCGAGGCTCGCCATTACTATCAAGAGCTTGGTATACATATTCATTAACAAATGTGTATATATATATATATATATATATATATATATATATATATATATATATATATATATACACATTTGTTAATATACAAAAAAATTATTTCGTGTTCAATTTTTAAATGTAAAACTTCTCATCACGCACTTGCACTATACATACATACACACAGACACACAAACATATATATATATATATATATATATATATATATATATATATATATAACAATTGTATATATAAAACAATTGTATATATATATATACATATATATACGTACATATATGTATATATATATATATTTGTATATATATATATATATATATATACAATTGTATATATAAAGCAATGTATATATATATATAATAATTGTATTAGGTTGGTGCAAAAATAATGACGTAATAATGTCGTTTTTGACGTTAAAAAATAGGTCATAAAACGACATTATTACGTCATTCTTTTTGCACCTACCTAATATATTTATATATATGTATGTATATATATATATATATATATATATATATATGCATATATATATATATATATATATATATATATATATATATGCATATATATATATATATATATATATATGTTTGTATATATATATATATATATATATATATATATATACACACACACACAAACACGCACATATATAAAATATCTATAAACAGAAAAAGCATATTGTACAATATAATTTGTCAAGATCCGTTATATATATATACGTGAATATTTTATCGAATTAAAATAATATAATTATTGAAATTAAGATAATAAATTAAAATTTATAATAATTCCAGTAATCAATAAATAGGAAAGTCAATAAATAAATGAATGTATGATAAAAAATAACATCATTTAAAAACCAACAATAACAATATTTATTCACTTTTGTTTATCAGCATCATTCATAGTTTACCTTGACTTTCGCGGTTTGGCTGGATATTTAGGAGCATTCCCTAAATTTTAAAAAAAATTATAAACCTAATGGTATTCTTACTTCTGTTTATGAATAAATGATAGAAAATTACATCGATACACATGATTTAATAAAGACCATTACAAGAGGAAAAATATTTTACTTATATCTGAATTATTATTATTTTTATTTTCGCGTGAGGAGGAAGAGCACAACAGCAATTTGTGATATATTAGGTTATGTTAAAAAAAATCGATTCTGGTTGGAATCTTTATTCATAAAATTGAAATATATTCGTATTTCATTCAATTTTTTTCTACCCCATTGTTTGTAATGATTTGTTTCTATTTATCAAATAGCGTTTTCATACATTTTAAGCAAACTTGAACGCGTCTTCATTAGAGAAATTTTACCACCGATAGAAAAACGTAATAACCAAAGAGAAAGCGAGTTCAACAAGCGAAGAGTGCGAGAAAAGATGACTTTTAGTCTAGAAGTCATGGTTATATCCATTCAATTCATCTGTGAATTGGCGAGACCCTGAAACCAATCTAGCACTTAAATTCATAAAGACTGATTACCATACGGCAGAGTTCAATCCGAAGAATTAACATGAAACTATTAGGTTGGTGCAAAAATAATAACGTAATAATGTCGTTTTTAAACGTAAAAAAATACGTCAAAAAATGACATTATTACGTCATTATTTTTGCACCAAACTAATATTTATATTATATGTACATGGGAGCTATATTCCTGCGATGGCAAAGGGACTAAATCCGATACGAAATTATATTGCTGATTCGTTTTGGATTTTATCAAGAATCATTAAATATACAACTAGAACCACGAAACATATGTGGCAGAAGTATTCAAAGAATGGCCCAATGGTTGATTTATAAAGATAAGATTGTAGACTTTCAAGATAGATTTAGGAGAGAAAAATTTTCTATCGCGACACAGTGAACCAAATTTCTCAGCAGAAGACGTTGGCAATGGATTCAATATAAACTTTTCACTTCATATCAGTCGAGAATTTTAGCCGACAAAGTAGCTGCGATTTCCTCTCTTGGAGTTATACATGTGTTTGATTTTACGGTTTACTCCATTGCGTTGAGAACAACAGTTTTCATATTGGCAATAAAAAAAAAAAAAAAAATTATGGACACGTTACATCCGCTGGACACATGGATGTGCATTTATTATTTATTTGCACTTTTAAGACTTCCAGATAAATAAGGTACTGAGGATAGCGTGTACTGGACATATGGGCAACGACGAAGTTTTTGGAGAAAATGGAAACAAATAGGAAACTTATACTTAACATTAGGAAAAGACAGTTGAAATTCCTTGGACATACATTGAGAAAAGACGTTTTGGAGAATCCAATTTTCACAAGGCGGATCGAAGGCAAGACGAAATCAACGCCTATACGGTGAGCTTGATTAAATGTATGGCGGAACAGGGTTTGGGAGAAATAACAAAAAAAAAACAAACAAACATGGAAACTCGTACTTAACAACAGGAAGAGACAGTTGAAATTTCTAGCGCACAGAATGAGAAACGAGTGCTTGGAAAATCTGATACTCAGACGGCAAATTGAAGGCAAAAGGAAAAGAGGGAAAACAACGCATAATGCACTTAGTGAGCTTGAGAAAACTCATGATGAAACAGGATTTAGGAGAAATTACAGAAAGACAAAAATTAACTAAAGACCTACAGAGGAGAGCAAGATGTGGAGAGCCATGATTATCATCACCAAAAATTCTTACAATCTAAAAATATCTTCTGGCTTTAAAGAACCTGCAAAGGGTTGATAAGCTCTCGAAAACGAAACCAAAATTGCAATACAATTTTGACTTGGATATAAAAAAGTCGAAGGGCTAAATAAAACAAATATATCTTCTGAGTATTTGGTGTCGCTTTTGTAGAAAAAAACATTAAAAAAATAATCAAATAGTTATGGGGTCTTTTAAAGAAGCAGAATGTATAAACAAGAATTAACACTGTTTTGAATTGCCGAATTATACTGCTAATATTGTGGAATATCTGCTGTTTAAAATTATTGTATGCCCTTTAAGCTAGACAACGATATCCGGAATCTGATAATTTAAGAAATATTGATTTTTAAAGTAACCAGTAGATTTTCATGAGGAAATTCCTGAAGATAAACCTTCCTATCGTAATCGAAAGATAATTTTCATTATAGTATATAAAAATAGAGATATTGGCATTTCGACGTGAAGGAATAGTTAGCAAGTTTGTCTTGGAAGGTCAATTACGACTGAGTGGTGAGTTTGATAATCACTCCGTGCTTTAAACTTTCGGCCTTATGCCAGATCTAAGCTACGCTGTGTTAAACACAACTATATAAATCCATTAGTATAATTTAGAATTACTCTAATAGTAACAGAAGGTTTAGTGGAGAGCCATAATCACTCACGACCTGAAGGGACACGGAACAGTGAAGGTGTAAGCACTGTAAGTGGCACCTAGAAATTGACCTGTTATCTAAGATAATAACGCAGTATTGTAATATCGAATATAAAGTGATGCTATGAAAATCGGTTGAGGAAGGATTAAAGAAAAGACTAAAAAATAAGGGATAGATAGATAGATAGATAGATAGATAAGAGATTACATATATAGATAATTAAGAGACTAAAATAGATAGATAGATAGATAGATAGATAGATAGATAAGAGATTAAATATATAGATAATTAAGAGACTAAGATAGATAGATAGATAGATAGATAGATAGATAGATAGATAAGAGATTAAATATATAGATAATTAAGAGACTAAGATAGATAGATAGATAGATAGATAGATAGATAGATAAGAGATTAAATATATAGATAATTAAGAGACTAAGATAGATAGATAGATAGATAGATAGATAGATAGATAGATAGATAGATAAGAGATTAAATATATAGATAATTAAGAGACTAAGATAAATAGATAGATAGATAGATAATTAAGAGATTAAAATAGATAGATAGATAGATAGATAGATAGAGAGATAGAGAGATAGATAATTAAGAGATTAAATATATAGATAATTAAGAGACTAAGATAGATACATAGATAATTAAGAGATTAAAATAGATAGATAAGAAATTAAAATAGATAGATAATTAAGAGTCTAAAATAGATAGATAGATAGATAGATAGATAAGAGATTAAATATATAGATAATTAAGAGACTAAGATAGATAGATAGATAGATAGATAGATAGATAGATAATTAAGAGATTAAAATAGATAGATAGATGGATAGAGAGAGATAGAGAGATAGATAGATAATTAAGAGATTAAATATATAGATAATTAAGAGACTAAGATAGATAGATAGATAGATACATAGATAATTAAGAGATTAAATATATAGATAATTAAGAGACTAAGATAGATACATAGATAATTAAGAGATTAAAATAGATAGATAAGAAATTAAAATAGATAGATAATTAAGAGTCTAAAATAGATAGATAAATAAGAGACTAAAATACATAGATACATAGATAATTAAGATACTAAGATAGGTAGATAAACAGACAGATAGATAAGTAGATAGATAATTAAGAGACTAAAATAGATAGATAGATAGATAGATAGATAGATAGATAGATAGATAGATAGATAGATAGATAGATAGATAAGGAGACTAAAATAGATAAATATTAGGTTGGTGCAAAAATAATGACGTAATAATGTCGTTTTTTGACGTATTTTTAACGTCAAAAATGACATTTTACGTCATTATTTTTGCTCCAACCTCATCGATAGATAGGTAGATAAAAAGAGTGATGGAGGAGAAAGCAAGGGAATATACATTATTGACAACCCCTTGAATTTACTTCTAGTTAAACGGAGACCTGAACTGATAGAGAGAGAAGGAGAGAGAATGATAATAAGAGATAGAGATAATGAGTGAAATTTGGGAGGAAGATGAGAAAGAGGAGACTTAGATGCTTTTTGTTATTGATCTGTAAAGTAATTAAATATGTAATGAACGTTAGTGATAAAGAGATATTCCAAATGCCGCTTGAGAGTAAAAATCTCTCAAAGTTCAGTCAAAATTTCAAGCAAGAGGAAACTGATGAGAAGATAGAGAGAGGGGGAGGGATTCAGAACTGATTTTTATCTCCATATTCAATTCCTAGAATCAAACCAAAAAAACAAAAGCCTTAGTCACTGATGGTCCTATCACGCGGCAGTCAGTACTGGATTGCATGTGTGTGTGTGTGTGTGTGTTTGTGTGTGTCTCTCTGTGTCTCTGTGTGTCTCTGTGTGTGTGCGTGCGTGCGCGTGTTTGTGTGTGTGTGTGTGTGTGTGAGCGTCTGTCTATCTCTCTCTCTGTATGCGAGAAAATGTGACATAAGATTTAACATACCATATAAATGTTAGGAAAATTAGTGACAAAGTGGAAACCTATGACGCGTTCGTCTATATTGGGACTTCATCAGATTAAAGGAATGTGTTCATTGATGTAACTACACATGTGCAAGAAAGGGACCCTAAGCCGATTTTTTTTTTACATTTTTAATATCTGTGTCGATATATTTTCTAGCCAATTACATTTACTTTTTCGGATTTTTGTTATTAACCATCCAAGATTTTGATAATAGAAGATCTGCGTAAAATATTGATATGAACCTAGACGTATATTTACTGTAGGTAATCTAGCGATTAAAACACTTTCTATACATATCATACTTAATAATTTTCTTTCTGTTTTAATTAAATTAGTATTTTTAAAACCGAAATTATTGTTAGAATCGTTACGATAAGCAACAAGTGCATTGAAGTTATTGATTTGTAAAATACTCCTTTTGTGTTAATATAAATCTTTAATTAATTTCCTTTCTCTGGTGTATTCCTTTTGGCATTTATTACAGGTGATAGAACAAATACTTCCTTCAAGTTTTAACGTGTCATTAAGTGTTTTCTTGTTGCGAAATTATATGTAACAAATTTTATGTTGTGCTTAGCGAAATTATTTTAAGTTGTAGCTGTGATAAAGTTGATATGTGGGTGTATGTGTGTATGTATGCGCACCTATAAAATAGTTCAGCTTACTTCGGCGACATGATTTTCACATTTGGGATCATCTTTCTTGTTGCTCCGGAAACGTTCTTGCTCAACGTCGTATATTGAGGATTCTATCACTGTAATTGAAAACAGAAAGAATACCGATAGACTGTATCAGCTGATCTGAATTCTATAAATATATAAAATCAGTTAAATATCCTGTAATAGATAATAAAGTACATAGCTTGAGCGTCGTACGGGATGAAAGTATGTCGTTAATTATATCCATTTTGTGATAAATATTAGAGAAAATTGACTGGTTACACACAATGCCTCGAAAACCAAACTAAGTAGATTACATCACCGTCGATCAGACTTCGAACTACTGCCAGTTACGATGAACGGATGTCCCCTCGAGAAGGCACCGTGACTTGAGAGAATATTGGGCCTTAAAATCATACTCGATCTCAAGTGTAAATCTTATATACGATCCATCGCAAAAGATCCATGTAAAATGATCGGCTCCCTGTAGCGCCGCAGGAAGTACCTGACTCCTCATACTATCCTCTACCTTAAGAAGGGAGAGATCAGGCCGAAAACGGAATACGGTTTCATATTTGGACGAGAGCTGTCCAGTTATCAATTTCCCCCGTCTTGATAGAGTACAGAAGCGTCTCCGAGTCTATGTGGGAGAATAATTATTTTCCACCCTCGAAACTCTCAGTATCAAAGACGGGATCTGGCGAACCTCTCATTGTTCTATCACTACTCACATGGAAAGTGATCGGACGAACTACATTCGTTGATTCCGGCAAGTCTAATCTTCACGCCTAGGACCCACCATTAAATTTACATTGTTTCAAACCACCTACATTCCTTACAAATTCTACAGACGAGAAGTAAGTTCAACGCAAACACATTCTTCCAGCGAAACACTGCATTGGATATTTCCCCGGTAACTACAGTCTTAACTTGTACATGTCTAGCTTCAGCCGTTATCTACCTTTCTTATCCATATAAACTACTCCTTAACGTAACCTTCTACCTCGAGTGGCCCCAGGGCTTTATACTGACTGAACCCTAGTCTAAAAAGTGTCAGCAATTAGCTTAATTAAGAATAATATTAATCGTGATACTGCACGTCTCGTTATGAAGAAATGTTTGACATTCATTCACTAAATATTGGCTCTTTTGTTGCTTGACATTTATAGAATATTTGGCTTAAAATAGGAAAATGGGTTTATCAATGTGACTGTCTTCGCCCTTTCTGTTATTGATGAAGGTTTCCCAACTACCCGTTTGTTTAATAGAGAACGGAGACATCGGGGTTCTTTCATTATTTTCTCTATTCACCACATTTGTCGCTGTAGTGGAAAGAGTTTACGTGACGTAGTTTCTGTTATTTGGCAAAGTTCTTTGTTTGTGATTCTGTAGCGCCATTCTACGAGAGATGACGAAAAATAGACCGTTTTGTGACCTATAATTTGCATTCGTTTGAATAAATTTTATTCGCCGAATCTGTCACAAAAAATGTTGTACAGAACATTGAGCTGAGATAACCGTTGTATCTGCAAAAAAGCGTCACAAAGATATGCAAAAAATATAATTAATTCCAAGAATTGCTTAGAAATGAAATAGTATTATGGGACAAAGAGAGAGAAAGAGTGAGGGACCAAAATTTAATCTCTCTCTCTCTCTCTCTCTCTCTCTTTATCTTTACTTATCACTCTCTTTATACTTACTTCTCTTTATTTTTCTCTCTCGTTATCTTTATTTCTCTCTCTCTTTATATTTACTTCTCTTTTTTTATCTTTATTTCTCTCTCTCTCTCTCTTTATATTCACTTCTCTCTTTTTATCTTTATTTCTCTCTCTCTCTTTATCTTTACTTCTCACTCTCTTTATCCTTACTTCTCTTTAATTTTCTCTCTCGTTATCTTTATTTCTCTCTCTCTTTATATTTACTTCTCTTTTTTATCTTTATTTCTCTCTCTCTTTATATTTATTTCTCTCTTTTTATCTTTATTTCTCTCTCTCTCGCTTTGTCTTTATTTCTCTTTGTCTACATCTATCTGTCTGTGTCTCTTTGTCTCTCTTTGTCTCTCTCTCTCTCTCTCTCTCTGTGTCATATGTTAAACATGTTCTACAAATATACCGAATACGGTAAATATATGAGAATGCCTACACTGTATTCGCAGATAAATTATCTTATAAAAGCAATCAGGATGACCATTCAGGTTCTAAATATACTTGTATACGTAATAGACTTTACAGAAAGAAACGTAATATAGGTAACGATGTATTGGACTCTTCTCTATCTAGCTTTATCTAATGAGCTCTTTGGTGAGATTGGTAACCATTACTCTCCAGCGAATAGCTTAAGCTAATGATCTGTATAGAGACAGGTTTTCTAATTTTTTCTTCTTTACGTTAATGCTCTGGCAGTTATCACAAGCGACATCTACGTCTTTCATGAAAGTAGGCCTCATTTATGGAGGATTATGAAACAGATATAGAGTGATTACGTCGTGTAAAAAAGAAAAAAATACATAGGTAAGCCAAATAGCATAATGAGTTGATTGTTGACGCACATCTACTACTTGCACATCTATGTGACATGTTCTTTCAGGACGTAGTCGATCATGGCTCTCCAAAACTTCCTGTTTTTTCTAGTTGTTACGTTTTATCTTTTTGCTAAGCCTCCCAAATCCCTGTTCTATCAACCATTTACACACACTCGTGTGGTAGAGCTACTGTCCCTTCGCCATCAACATGCCCTGTGAGTGTCAAATTCTTCGCACACTCATTTCCCGTAATGTTCCGTGGAAATGTCAGTCGTCTCTTTCTCTATCTAAGTAGAATCACCCTTTCATTTATCGCCATTATTCCTTTAAAATACGTCGTCACTAGCTTCTTCAGTCCATGGTATTCTCAGCATCCTTCCGTAGGGCAACATTACAGTTACCTCTTCTCTTTTATTCATCTTTATTCCCCAAATTTCGTTAATACAATATTTAATCACAAAATAAGAATTTTTGCGACACAAAATATGTTTCTGCTTTATATAGCTAAGTGTTGAAAAACCGTAAAAAATCAAATCATATCAAAGAATCTGTGAGGCGTGAATCTACATTTACTGCCATATACGAGGACCGATATTATATTGTGTTACAAATCGACAGAAGTGGAAAATGCTTCAAAAATTTTAAAAATGATTTATGATATTACAGCAACAAACGGTGATTTTAGAAATTATTATGTAATTTATGGCATCCGTATCAAATATAGGTGAGGTTATTAATGGAGAATAATAACAGAGATTCACCCATAACTAATTTTTTTGTGGCATTAGACACTTGTAAATCCGCTGTTGTGAAAATGTTCGTCATTTATCATTATTTGAAACGGAGAATAATAATGGAAAACGTGAGGTTAACTTACTTTTATAAATTCTTACTTAGAATAGATGAATCTGTTTTGATTCAACGTGTTTCTCGCGATTGAACATGCAGCCAAAATAAGTAAAGGTCACTTGATATCATCTGAATAGTAAGTATTCCTACTCAAGCATGTCTAGAAATTTTTAAATAAAATATTCGATATGCTACACATATGCAATATCTATATTATTTAAATAGTATTATTATACAACAACATCTAAATTATTTAAAATTTTCTTGGATTAAATATGTGTTCAGAATGCGAGATATAGTGCTATTATAGATAAACCCAGATTGGACATAGGAATGAAGACTATAGGGTGACGGTCAGGTTCACTTCACTCTGAAGATTACCCTTAGACTTGAAAAAGACATTCACAATGCAATGATATTTCATATGCACAAACTATCTATTCATCTATCTATCTCGTTGTAGACTGATTTATAATGTAAGCCTTATCTTCATTTTCTGGGTTATACGAATAATTCTTTTTCTATTGCAAGTCTAGATTAGCATCAGCAATATCTTTTGGAGATGGCAATGGTAATGAATTGAGGACAAATACAGATCAAATATCGATCGTAATCCGACACTGATAGGATAAATAAACATGGCAGCTACACAAATATAAGTACTCATTTAAAAAAAAAGTGTTAAATCCTGTTTCGCTTTTATTAAAGCTTCATCTGATGAAGCTTTATTAAAAGGGAAACATATTAGCTTTATAGATGTTTCCTATTTTTTATCCTATATATGAATAAAAATGACAATACGAAAACTAGTAATTGCTGACGCGTTTCGTCCAATTTGGACTTTATTAAAGCAAAATACGAAATTAATTTATTTGAACAAGTTAACTAATAAAAACAAAAAAAAAATACACTAGTCATACATAGAAATAAATTCAGCCATAATTTCAATTTTAAAAATGCTACACTCATAAAAAAAGAAAATAATTCATTCAGAAGGAAAATTCTACAGAGTACCGCCATAGAATATTACCCAAATATTAATCTACGCCCAGGTTTTTTCCCTATTTCACCTTTCTTAACAAAATTACTGCTCTCACAAACAAATGTACAGAACTGATTCATAAAATCAAAAGAAAATGGTTGAATACATCAACACTGATATAATGACAATATTCTCCACACTTGACAAATATTGAAGTTATTTTCAGTTAAAAATATGAAAATAGCGTTTCTCTACATTCCAGTTGCTAGCAACATTCTGTTTTTTTTAGTTTTTATTAGTTACAATGTTCGATTAAATTCATTTCGTATTTTGCTTTGATAAAATCCACATTGGACGAAACGCGTCAGCAATTACTAGTTTTCCTATTGTCATTTTTATTCGTAAATATTGTCTTCTCTGGTTAAATCAGAGAAATTTTCATATATATATATATATATATATATATATATATATATATAGGTTGTATCAAAAATATATATATAAATAATTTGGGGCGGGTTCATCACACAAAAACAAGTGCCAAAGTCCATATAATCATATAGCCACAAATATTTCTAGTAAAAGTTAAGTTTAAATTTAAGTTTACGGTAGATGGCGCTTTGCTGCCATATAGACTAGTTTACATGTGTCTTTTTTGTACATTTGTGCCTGGTGTGTCTTCAGTGTTTAACGTGTGTAGTAATGAACTAACTGAAAAGTATTCCGTTTAACAATGGCAGGATATTCATATTGTAAGCAGGTAGATATTATTTTAACATACGGCACGCGAATGATTATGGACGCGAGGCTGCACGACTGTATCAGAATTTATTTCCAGGCCCAAGGCAGCCGAGTCATCCAACATTGGCCGATATTTTATTGCAAAAACTACAGATTTTTTGTGTCTTCAGACTTGTTTATAGATGAGACAACATTGGGGAGAAATGAAAACAAATATATGCAACCAAATTAGTGGGCGGACCGGAATACCCATGAGACAATGCAGGCTAGAGACCAGCATCGGTTTATGATTAATATCTGGGCTGGAATTGTAGGTGACTGTCTGGTAGGTCCATATGTTCTCCCAGCACGTCTTACAAGAGCTGCCTAAACGGACTATTTCCAACACACGTCCAGGCCTACTAGATGATGTACCCCTGCTAATACGAAGATGCATATGGTACATGCATGTTGGGGTGCCAGCATTAATTTCTGATGGGAAATAACTGAAACTGACATATCCTAGAAAAGCATGGCGCATTGTATTAGATCAATTTACCACGTGGACTGAATAAAGGATTCTATTCAAAATTCCAACGTATATCAACTGATGAATCTCGGAGCGTACCACGGTCGAAACGTCGTAAATATAGCAATAAATGTAAGAAAAAATGTTAACAGTGTAACTAGTTGCAATATCTCATCTCAGAAATATAGACAAATAAAAACCAATTTTAATTTAAAGAGAGAACGTGGAAAGATCAATTTTTCTTTTCTTTTTTTCTATTTCTGTAATTAGGCTTTTTTTTTTCGTTTAATTACATCCGTGTTTCTTATACGAATAAAAGCTTTTACTTCCAATACGTTCTTCAAATCTTCATCTAAACACTGTTTCACGAAAATTCAATTAATATATGAGTCTGATAAAGAAAATTATCGAAATTTGTGTTATAAAAAGAAAACTAAATAAAAAACATCCAATTCAGTAATTAAACTCCTGATGCCACGCATTTTAACCATCATTGTTTCCATTGGAGGAAGAATTCCTGGAAATCCTTTTTGGAGATAACGAGCAACTATCTCGTCGCATTCTCTTGGATGTCCTCAACGTCTTGAAATTTAGTTCCTTTCATGTTGGATTTGATTTTGAAAAGCGGAAACTCGCAATGGGCGAATCTGAGTAATATGAGGGTTTACGGACGCGGAGAATGATGAGCTTGGCCAAAACCTGTTACACAAGCCATGGTCACTAATGGAACTTTTGGGGTTTGGTGAGACAATCACACTCCATACACGTTTTTTCCAGTCTCACTTATTATAAAACGCAGATTGTGTCTGTGTGTGTATGTGTGTGTGAGTGCGTGTGTGCTACGTAAAATTACCTTGCGGTGTTTCTAACAGCGCCAAAAATTGGAAAAACACAACTGTTTTTGCCCGAAATCAATTTGAAAACACGATTAAGAGGCATCACGAGAATTAAAGGGGGACAACTCATATCGAGTTATACTTATTATAAAACCCAGGTAGTTTGTGTGTGTGTGTGTGTGTGTGTGTGTGTGTGTGTGTGTGTGTGCGTGTGTGTTCGTTTATATATGGGATCGGATTTCCTACATTTTTCAACCGATTTCAACAAAACTTTTTTTTTGGCAGGTAGTGTTTCTTATTGTCTTGCACACTTTTTTCTTTATTTTTACATTCAGAATGCCTTAAAAATTCTATTTACAAGACAATTGTTTATAATAAAATTCTATTCAATCGGTAGACTCATAACGATTGAAAACAATGTTTTTGTTTGAGTTTGGGTTTGACCAATTCGTAAAAAACAAAAAAAAAAAAACAAAAACAAAAACTAATTAAGACATGCGTGACCGTCAACCTTAAACAATAATCTTTGTCAATTTTATTTTTCAGTCTTTATGATGGTCGATACTTGTTCTATCTCTTACTGTTACATCCCCGGGCAACGCCGGACTCTACTGCTATTCTCTACTATAAACAAGGGAATTGAGCGAGAACGTTTTAACTTAGTGTATATGCTTTACAGAGTTCATTGTCAACCCGTACCAAGCGTACCAAGCGGATTCAATCTATGTACTTTGGCTTCAGTTACATATATATAGTAATATTTCCGATAATTTTTATCAAACCCCGTAAGTGAATATTGGAGAGGATGTTGGGAGAAAGGAATTAATGATTTTTATAAATTGTATTCGCGGATAATGACGTCAATTCATTGATTAAAATTGTCGTGTTGATAAATGTTACGTGAAACCAGAAGTCCACAATAAAACATGAATATTTTATAATTTTATAAATATAAGATTATTGTTATTATGTAAAAAAAAAAGACAAATAAATGTTAGGAAAATTAATGACACAGTAGGAAAAAGATTTCGTAAACATATGTTAAAGAATTTGTATACTGGGTGTGACAGATAAATTGTCATCATATTTAATTTTGCTCATGCGCATTGTTTGTATTTTATCGAGTGCACAGTATAGTAGGGTCAGTTGGGCAGCGTCTGAGAGAAAAAGAGGACCATGTTGCAATTCACTCCGACAGAAATTTGGAAATGGTATTCGCGACAGAAGCCCCAGTACGAAAATTTCAGTGTGAATGGGTGTAAATCTGAGGATTGTGCAAAGATTCTGAAAGAGTTGGATGAGTCTAATAGTGATTACGAATGTGTTTGGAGTGATCACTAGCGATAGCAAAGCCATGCCTCCATTCATGTTTCTACAGGAGCTCAGACTCAACACGGAGTACTACACCAAAGGACTTGAGTAGGTAATGCTCGCCTATGTCAAAAAGGTGGCTGCTGGAAGACCCTATATCTGGCACCATGCCACACAAGAAGGAGAACCCACTCATGGCTGTCAAACAATTACTGCAACCACATCACTCATGACATCTGTCTATCTAACTCCCCAGACAGCAAAACCACTTTATTGCTATGTGTAAGGCTCAGTTGAGCGAGAGACCAACAACATCCACTTGTCGCATCAAATATAAACTAAAGGCAAGAATGGCAGCATTCACCATCTTAAAAATGGAGAATGATCAGAAGAGACGTCTGGAGTCCTTGTTTGATGCCAATGGCGATTTTCTTGAATAATTTTTCTTTAGCATTTCAAGATATTTTTTCGTAATTTTGGTGAATATATCTTAACGGATATATAAATAAGATGAAAGATATTTTCATTTTTTGCATAATTTACACGACAGTTTATCCATAGAATACTGTATAGCCTTTCATCGAACTAAAGCAATGTTTACGTTGATGTAGTTACACATATCCAACCTTCGATCATTTGATCAGAAGCCTTGCTGCCGGTTATAGTTTATCGTCATACACAGGATGACGTTTGATAAGAATATGAAATTAAATATTTATGCCTAAAAATAAGTATATCCAATGCTTGCCTCATTAAGATTTGACGTCGGGTGAATCGATGGTATGTGTCGTCAGTTTTTTTGTTTTTTTTTCGAATATTATGCTTTTTTTGATCATATGCGATTGTGACTCCTCTCCTCACAGGATCAAGGTTTGTATTACATTCTGTTATCCCGTTATTTTGTGCGAGTATAGCCTATGTTCAGCTGGGTTCATTTCCTCCTTTATGCCTGTGACCATACCAATATGATTCGACGCCTGATTCAGCATTTGGTAATTTGCGGGATTTCTAGTCAGTTCGGGGATCTGAGGTTATATCTACAGTGTACCCAGTAAAAAAATAAATAAATAAAAATGTTAATTCAGAAAGACGTTGAAAACGAGTAACGGTTGATGTGACTTAAAATTCTCAGGAAGAAATTCTGCACATTTCGTCAAACCTCACGTCGGAATATCTTGTTTAGCCGTATGAGAAGAGTCGAACGAAAGACGAAAGTTGTCTATAAATAACATTTAAATGACGAATCACAAGATCGAGCAGCAATTAATCACAAATGAAACAATCAGAGTTAAGTTAACGCGAAAGTCAATTGCTTATTCAAGGTCATGAATATTCAAGAAATTTATTCAAGGTCAGTTATTTCAGTAAGATAAAACAATGATAGTAAATTTACCCCCTTTTTTTTTTACTGGGCACCATTAATACAAAATTTACTTTGTTATCTCATATAGTGATAACAATACACGGTAGGCTCATCACAGATCGACACTTCTTAAATCAATGTTCCGATTCAGATTTCTGGGTAAACCCTGTATAAATTAAATACTACTTTATTAATGAGAAAATAAAATTATATTTTGAATCATTGAATAAAACTTCATATTTTATTAAGAATTATTTCAACAATTTATATCTTAAACAAGTCTCTCAAAATCTAGATTTTAAACAGTTAATTGTTGTATGCATTTTCTTCCAGGCGCTGTATTTCGGTCTTTCTGGGCTAAAACCGCTTTTTTTCTGTAGTTTTAAATATGGCAACAGAACGAAAAATTTACAAACGTAAAAAAAAAGCAATGTATCTCTTCATTATGTATCATGATTTTCACTAGTAAAAATAAAAATGTGTGAAATACTGTTCATTTTTTTTTTTAATTTAATGCTACTTTTGTTATTTATGATAATATTTTTTAAACCATTCCACCCCACGAAAAGTGATAAAAGCCACTAAGACTCGAGTGGTTAGTGAGAAAGAAAGAAACAGAGAGGGCAGTAAAAGAAGAGAATTCAATAAAGCAGAAGCTAACAAATGACGACGTATTTAAATATTTGAGTTCTGAATAGGAATGGAAAGCAAGAAAACGGAACAGACAGACGAAAGAAATTCATAGAAGAGTCTCTTCTATTGCATTCCCGCTTCTGTGATTACGGTTAAATCTAGCAAATTTAAAAGTAAAATTTTTGAGACCTAGCTGCAAGTCATTATGCAATGTTGATATGTATTCATTCTATTGCACCCCACATAAATTTAATGCTCAAATAATGTGCATTTGAAACAATGTAATGACAAAAGTAAGCAGGTGTAGGCTTTAAGAAAGCTTTTATTTCACTTAGAATACAAGATTCGCGTATAGTGTCCTTTTATATTCCCAGTAGACAAAAATAAGTTTCTCAAAGAGGAGAGTAACGAAACAAAAGGAGAGCACTCACGATTATTCATAACAGTCATATTTAAATTTGCTTTATTTCATTTTTAGGTAGTTCGAATCATTTCTCTGGTTTGCCGGCTGAATTAGAAAATAAATTAACGAATCTCTTGAGAACGATTTCTGTTTTCGAAAGCTGTTAGCAAATGCCGTTTGTTTGTTGATAGGTTTTACTTTGTGTATATGTATTATGATTAAATTGAAGTTTTCGCTTCACACATTTCTATGTTATGGCCAGATGTTTTTCAAATATTGTTCATAAACACACACACACATATATATATATATATACATATATGTGTGTATGTGTGTGTGTGTGTGTGTGTGTGTGTGTGTAATATAAAAGCCTCCAACACTGATAGTCCATGGTTATAATTTATTAAATTAGAATCGTAATCACGAAACCAATTCATCAGACCTACAATGTATATAATATTCTTCTTCTGTCTTTTTTACTAATAGCCTCAATTATGAACAACAACGTCACTGTTTCCATATAGAGTCAAGTCTACATTCGATTATTGTTTTCATATGGACTCAAGTATAAAAAAGGTTACTCTTTATCTATAGACTTATGTATAAACACGCTCATTGTTCACCTATATAATCAAGTATAATCCAGTACAGTAATTGCATGAAGACCTAAGTATGAACAATGCGCTTTATGTTATCCTATAGGTTCAAGTATAAACACGGTCACTATTCTTCTATTGACTCAAGTTCAAACGCAGTCACTGTTTAGAATCAATTATATACTGATTTTTCTATAGACTCAACTAATTCATACAAAACTGTTAACATATACATATCAACCAACGGATATTTATCTAATCGATACCTACTAATAAACTTAATCTGTATCTTTCATTAAACCCAATAAAATCTTATCTATAAACCAAACATTACCAATAAAACCAGGCAATTCTTATGTATGGCAAGATAATTATTTACCTAATGACTCAAGTAATGGTCCAAGCAATTTTTTTGCGAAAATATTTACGTCTAATATTTACGCATGAAAGCGATCAATATTTATACATACATGATGAATATTCACGTCTAACCCCGACCAATGTCTAACTATAAACCCAATCAATGATTACCTATAATCCTGATCAATATTTACCAGTAAACTCGATCGATGCTTAGTTATAATCCTGATCAATATTTTCAAATACATCCGATCAATATCTGCGTGTAGTCGAAAGCATGATAAATAAAAACCGGTTGTTACAGTAAATAGCTTAAAACTGTTGATGCGTCACATAATCCAGGAACCCATCCCAAAATACATTTGTCTGTGTGCGTGTTTATAGAAACATAAGTAGATTCTTATGCTAATATTGCAAAACAAACATTTATTTTACACAAAATACATATTTTTCAGTATAATCACCCAATGCAATTCTGCAGAGAATATTAATTACATAGAATGTATTCTATACATCTAATTTTTGTAAAACTAGTTAGTAATTAATTCTCCATAATATAATAATAGCTGGCTATTCGTATTCGAGTATACCTGTCAAATAGGGCGGCTAGCCAATCCCTATTGCAGACTCTCGGTCAGAGCACATTTTGTGTTTGCTCAACGCCACAGAGTGTTTTATAATGCAACTGTGCTGAGCAGGCATTAGTTACATTTTCTGGAAGACAGCGTGTTATCTAGCGTGATCAACAATCTGAACAAGGCCAGCACGTTGTAAGCCTCGCCCACGATGATTTGCGGCTTCGTGTTAGCACAGCAATCGACGTCCCCAATATTTCAGTCTATCCAAGGCTTGGGTCAAACGGTTGTATGCTTTTCAGGCAATTTTCAAAGGTGACGCACATTGGGACCGACCTCGATCCAGTCCGATAATATCAGGAAGTATTCTTCTTGACAAATCGAACATGGTGAAATTCGAACCCGGGTCTCCTGATCAGAAAGTGAACGTTCTAACCACTCGGCTACATCTGACCGAATACAGGGTTGGTATAGTTGGATTTAATTTCCGATAAACAAAACCACTACTTTTTTTAAAAGTGCTAAATGCAATGTAGAGCAAATGGATAAAGTAAATTCTCATATTTTAAACATAATGCTCGGTTTAATTTAGAATTAATTTTTTTTTTAAATTTTACCGTGAAATTAAAACTTAATTATTTCATATTGATTTCTAGTTCGATTTAACAATAAATTTAATCAACTCTATTTAGAATAAACAATCATGTTTTTTGAATCTTCATATACTTTTATTCTGATTGATCCTCATAGGTTACATAACATGTTTCCCCTATTGGGGGTGGGGTAGATTTGATTTTAATTTTTCAAAAAATCTCTAAATTTCGCAATCAACACAATCACTTGATAAGGCACCAGATGTGCTGAAGCACAACGGGTATTTTTAGTGATGCTTTAACATGCTTATGTTATAATTTTTGAACATATATATATATATATATATATAAATATATATATATATATATATATATATATATATATATATATATATATGTATGTATGTATATATATATATATATATATATATATATATATATATATATATATATATATATATATATATATGTGTGTGTGTGTGTGTGTGTGTTTTGTCGTGTGTGTCTATTTCATAAAATATTGTTTTAAGATATATAATAAAATATACTTTTAAGGTATATTGTATTTATGTGTACATAATGGAGGGGCACCCTGTCTGTGTGTGTATGTATGTGTGTGCGGCTGTGTGTTTCTGTATAAATGTTTTTGCTATAGAATTGCATTGCAAACGACACAATAATCATTGAATGCAATCGTCACTGCTAGAAGCGTACATTTACACATAGTTTAAATTGTTATTGGTATTGAAACAATTCCTGTCATGATCTCTATTCATTGACTACCTATCTGAACTATCGTTTCATGATGTATGTCTGTGAAGGACATCAATTTTGTCAGGTTTATAAGTTGCATCCAATGACAAACATCGTATTTCACGTTTTGCGCAGTTTTTCGATTGTATAGCAAAAGTAAAATGCAAATTTCACTGAAAAGATGCTGGCAGCCGACTGTCAATGCTTGTATGCCGTGTCTCCTAGCAAGTAGACGTGAGGTAATAAACAATTATTTTGTATTTTCTCTTTGACATATTCTGAGTTGCTACTGTCTAAAATCGTTAAGTCAGCTACAAAGTATATATTCGTCTAAAATGATTGACCAAAACCTGGCTCTAGATCGTTCATTCATAAGGAAAGCACAATATAATGGTAACACGTCCAAGACAAAACTTATCTCTATTAAACAACTGGGAGTCACCTTTCTGTCTCCCATGCATGATGCTAACCATCAGGTACGTGACTCTTTGCGCCTTCACTGGCTAAACTTTTCGGCAGACGTGAATTGAAACGATTATGTTGAATCCATTGCTAGGGGTGATGTTAAGAAAATGGGTTCACTTTGTAGTGCTAGACAATTTTTCTGTTTTACATTTTTATAAGTTTACCAGTCTTGCATGATTTTAATACTGCTATCCCATACGGTCAGGTGCTCCTGCTATATATTTAGAGATTTCTGATAAAATCCAAAGAAGAATCAGTGATATTACTGGTCCTGACCTGGCGTCTCGGCTTCAGTCACATTCCCACGACCGTAATGTAGCTTAGCTGTATCCTTACTATAAATATTTTTTATGGTAAATGTCCAGATGCTATGATAAATAGTATGAAATTAAACAGTACTAGATTTGCGGTAAAACCAAGTTAATTTACAATTAGATACATTCGTAAATTCTATGTTAAGAGTTTTTTTTTCACGCAATTTTCGTTTGTGGAAATCTCTTCCCGCTCCCTGCTTTCTTATCAACTTTGATTTTCAAAATATTAAATACATTGTCAATCGCTATCTACTCTCCTCCTGATTACTAATTCCTCTGATCTCTCTCCTTCGCCATAATCCCGTTTCTGACTCTTCCACACTTTGTAATTCCTTGCGTCTGGTTGGGTTTACTGCCTTCCGAGGGGTGAACTCGATTAATTTAAATGCAATATATATCGTTATTTACTATATATTTCATTATTCTTCTACTGATCTCGTTCCTTAATAATATTTCTCTTTTTTTTTTCGTATTCTTTCGCACTCAGTAACTATTTGTGTCTTAATGGCTTCACTAAATTTCCTTGGATGTAATAATTAAAAAAAAATGATAATACAGGAAGAAAGAGAGATTTTAAAAGAATTTTGAAGCACATGAAACCTACAGTGTTGACGTTAATTTCTACGAAGATGTTGCTACAATATTTGATCTAAGTTTTTCCATGAATAAGACCAGGTCTGAATAGATTAGATCTTAAAAATAACATAATACTCCACTTAGAGAAATCATTCATTACACGCTATGTTGCATCTCTGTATCAACTACTGTCACACCTGCGCAAGACACATTTTCTTGTACAAGTGTGGTAACACTTGTTGCTCCAGCGAGAGTAAAAAAAAAAAAAAAATAGCCACATCCGCGCTGCCCATATTTGAGGATGATGTAAGCGATGACATAGCCTCTGACTTGAATTTACAGAACGATGCTAAGGATATCATGAACCGAGCGTGTGAGCAAGGATCAGGTCTTAGTGAAGATGCAAAATGGAGGAGGCTTATACTTAATATCTGGAAGATGCAGTTGAAGTTTCTGGGACACACAATGACGAAGGAGGCTTGGAGAATCTGATACTCACGGGTCGAATATAGGGAAAGAGAGATAAGGAAAAAAACGCGTGACATATCTGGCGGTTTTAACCAAGTGCATGACAGAACGTGGTCTTGCAGGTAGAAGCAGAGGGAAGTAAAGAGCTGCAAGGGATGGTGGTGGAGAGACATGATTACCCACGTCCTAAAAGGGCACATAGAAAGCAATATCTATCTATCTATCTATCTATCTATCTATCTGTGGGTTTGCGTGTGGCTTGACAGTTTTTAGATGGACGTTTATATTCTCTGTTGATATTCATTTTATTTTCGTGGAAGAAATCTTGTTATCTGCTAACGATCTGTTGACACGTTGACACAGATCTCAATATTTTGCACTTTAATCATTATCATCATCCTCATCATCATCCTCATCAGTCGCATGACCAGTTTTCAATAACAAAAAAATTCCATTCACCCGCAACAAGTAGATTTCGTGGAGCCTATCCCCCTGCAGGTTAGGTCATGTCATGGCATCATTGGATCGTCAGTGTACTTCCTCTTCCTAGATGACCCCTGAAGAGGCAAGGAGGTTCATCCACTCTTTGACAATTGTTTTAAACCCTGCTGAGTAACGAGACACCATGTCACTAAAAGATCCTGATGGGAGGGACCGGTTTAGTCGTTAATGACCCGAGATTCGCTGTGTACGACAGCGATACGTGGTAGCAGGATTAATCGCATAATGACCTGATATAATTTTACTTAGAAACTTGATTAATTAACAACAATCATATTTCCAAAATTAATTAAGCAAAATCCAATTCTTCGAAACTAACGCCATAAATTAAACTGACATTTGATATCATACCAACAACTGCAAATATTCACGAACACGAATCCCGAAATAAGTTACTGGTGGAAGGACACCACATGTAGTGTAGCCGTAGTAGCCGTGGTACTTCCTGGGGTAAGATAGCAAAAGCGAGCTCAACTCTCTTCACAGTCTTCCTTCTCGTAAACTAGTCGCCAAACAAGATTTTCGAGCCCAGGCTTACTTCCAGTTACCCATAGCTTAGAGGAGTAGAGATGGATTCATGCCTGTCCTAATGGTATTAGCACGTAAGTTAATATAATGGGCTCGACCAGAATTCGAACTCGGCTCGCCGATTCCCCAATCCGAGCCATGTTAAAAGTTTGCAAATGTTACTCATTACAATTTTCTCATTAATTAGCATACATTCAATTTTACTAAATGTTGGAAATGATCGGTCTAATCTATTAGGTTGGTGTAAAATTAATGACGTAATAATGTCGTTTTTTGACGTATTTGTTAACGTCCAAAAAACGACATTGTTACGTCATTATTTTTGCACCAACCTAATACTTTATTTAAACTCATTTATCATAATCTAGAGGGCTTCGATTTTACCCTGAATTTCCATTCTTGAAATATTTGACTGTCTTCCAAATATTCCACTAATTATAGGGAGAACACTCATCTCCATTGTCGCGAATTTTATTTTCTTGCAATGTACAGTGTTGTCTCGATCTTTTCAATTTATTTTAAGTTTATTTCTCGGACAACCTCATTCACTCTCTGACAACTTTCTTCCGTATGAATATGACAGACCTGCTTTGGATTGTGGGATCCTTTCCAGTCCCAGTCCAATCGAGTGTTATAATTTATTCCGAAGGTGACGTTCTAAGTTAGCTGTAAACCATTGTTTTGAAAGATCAAACTCCACTTGTTCCAAGAACACACAGCATATTCTATTTTTCATTGTCATATTGTACTTATTTTCCACACTGGATCATTGCTTATTATATGAATAACGCTGCCTTCTTGAACGCGGCTTGGTCTAAAGTTACTATCTTTCTATACCTCAGTATGTTTGGTCTCAATAAAATTGATTGTCACCGAAAATATCTGGAGAATTCATAAAAAGCATTCACTTCATTGTCACATATTTTTTCTGCTAAATTCACCAAATTGTTTAATCTGCAACACATTTTGCATTATTAATACAACTGATTTTTATCTACGGTTTCAGATTCAGTTATATTCGAAAACACCGTTTCGACATGTATCATTTGATAGAATTTAAATTAAGAGGAAACACATGAACAGCCAAGGTAGTTTGAAAGATATATGGGAGAGAATGAGAAGGTACAAGCAAAGATTGAAATAAATACAGAGGCCTCAATCATTTTTTTTTTATATTACTATTAGTATTCGCGAAAATTTCCGTTTTCCTGTTTTAATTTTCTGATGTATGATAATTCTACACGAATAAATATGTCCATTGTGACTTCCATGACTGTAAATAACCGTAGAAATCATCCAATTGCATAAATACTTATAGGATCTTAACAATTTAATAAGATTTTATTAAAAAAATCATATGTATGAATGCAGGTCATTATTTAAGGTTGTAAGAAAGTACAAATAGAAAAAATTTAAATTGACAAGCTTTGCCATTTCACTTAAGAAGAGGTTAATCACATGGAAGCCTTCACCTTATTCTCTTCGCTTTCTCGTCGTTGATTTCTTTATTCCTCCCTTCCTTTGCTTTTCTTATTGACGCAAAACAGCGTCACTGATAATAACTTTTCTGTCTTTCATAGCGATCAAAATGAAATAATCTATAATTTGCGACGTATTTACAATACATTTTGTGTCGGTTTGGCCTGAAGGATTTGCTGGCAGGTTGTTGTTTGTGACTGTCTTCGGGCTTCCACTCCAAACTTACTGTCTGGATTTATTCTATAGACTTTTCTCTGTTTGGGTATGGCCGCAAGGCAGCAGAGGATTAACACCAATATTCTCTATCCCCCAGATGATCTTCTTTGAAGTTCTGACGAGTTCCACCTAAACGAAGAAGCAAGTAATTATACGCCATTCAAGGTTAGAACGCTGATGTTACAATAAATATATATATATATATATATATATTCAGTTTTCCTCGTGTGTATTAGTGGAAAATAAATAAAAGTAACTATACCAGAATTTGAAATCGTCACTCTGAGTAAGGGAGGTGACATAATTTATATTTTTTATCAGCCTGAATTTTTTGAAACGTATGTTATTAAAAGCATTTTTTAAAACGTAATTAAAAAAAATTAAATTAAAAATGCCAGTTGACTACATATTTGTCTATATTTTTGAAATGAGGTATTGTAATTATTTACACTATTTACATTGTTCGGACTGTCGTCCTTATCTTTGTTGCCATATTCGTGACGGACACCGGGGTAGATTGTTCTAGTTCCGCGTGCCACGCCGCTTCCTGATGTCTTAGTTATCTGCTTTTAAATCAATTCTCCAATTGGATACATCAACCCCGAACCTGGATATGAATGATATGATCCCCGTTTATAAATTCCAGTTGCATAAGATCTTTTTAATTTTTTACAAGCTTCCGTCAGTTCCTACAGACATCATCAGGTGTGTTATTGTTTTGGAACGGGGATCATATCATTCATATACAGGTTCGGGGTTGATGTATCTTATTTATATAGTTTGCGACAAAGTATTCTCTCAATTTAAATCATTAACCTCTATATTTGTTTTTTGTATGAATTATTCCTGAATATATATATATATATATATATATATATATATATATATATATATATATATATATATATATATATATATATTGATTGTCCTTTTTCGAGATAATAAATCGAAGGATATACCACAGGCGGTAAATTTGATTTAATTCAAATACATATGACAGCAATTCAAAAATGTTTGAATTTTTCACACAGATTTTCTGACATTCATACCACAAATCATAATGTTCCTTAGAATTGATTTTTTGTATTAATATATTTATATGTTTAAACTTTCAAATTCTCCAAAGATTAGTTTGTATAAGACTAACCATGACTTCAATGTTATAATAAAATAGTATTTATTTACATCCGCATATAAATTCTTTTTTGTATAAGAGTAAGTGTCGTTGCCTACACTGTAGTTTGAAACTATTAGGTTGGTGCAAAAAATAATGACGTAATAATGTCGTTTTTGACGTATTTTTTAACGTCAAAACACGACACTATCAGGTCATTATTTTTGTACCAACCTAATAGTTTGCCAGCGAGTAAGACGGGCGTTTTCATTATTAAGTAGATCACGTGATCATAAAGGAAGTAAATAAATACGAAGTATCTTGACTAACTCATCATTAGTTCACTTCTATCAACTATACGGATCACTGTTAATTCTTCTTTTCTATCCACTGTTGCTATTCTTTCATTCTCTCTACTCTACTACCGTACGGATTACGATTCTCTTCCGATCATTTTACTATTTGGCGATTACTACTTGAACAAGTATTACTAGTGTGGATATTATTGGAAGAAGCCGTTTCTACTAGTAACGGCGTCTACAAAGTCTCGAATATAACGAGCAATTTGGAAGTAATAATGAGCTTTCGCTTGACATAGCACAAAAGACAAGCGAAGCGGTCTAACATCAGAACATTCTTAAGAAGATCAAAGAAGTAAAAGTCAACAAAAGATAACCATTTCAGTGAATCACTTGTTAGCAGTGCGGCTCGGCTTGAGGTCTAGTAAATATTAAATCAAAACCCAAATCATCGACGCCCAATAATTCACACTAATTCGACTGGATAGTTCCACTCAATATTCACTCAATAATCACTTCAGTAAGTAGCCTGACACCGCTATCTATACACCTATTGGATAACATATATTCATAAGTACAGAGTGTCACGCTCGAACCTCAGTGACATCTTCTACCTATATGCCAAGAATCAAATAAATTAACTGTGAACAATTCAGCGCAAGCATTCACTCTGCAGCCAATATGAAAGATATGAAAATAATCCTTCAATCCAAAACGCATTTTAGGAGTAATCATCAGTTCCATATTATATTTATGACAATATATCCATTAAAACGACCACGCTGCTTCTCGCATCTCTTGTCTCTCCCGTTTTATTTATTTATTTTTTGTAGATCAAAATAACTTTCTGTTTTTTATCATTCGTATTTCTCCATGTTTAGCCAGCTGTACATACAAAACTTTTAAGTAATTTCATCGCTGTTTCTCTGATCGTCTGTTGGCGTCACTGTGCTCTGTGAAGGGTGATTTCTTTCGACCGTCTTTCTAGATTGTCATCTAGAATTTTCGACGGTTTGTATATTTATAATGGATAATCTTAAAACCATATGATAATTATCGCTCTGTATTCATCTATATATTTCCTGTCCCATTTGTAGGGCTAAGACCGAGTAACCTGATACAAGGTGGGCAACTCTTTTTAGATATTTAGCACAGAATCTGCATTTCGGGTTAACACAACTTTTCAGTTGGTCCTATGCAACACGACATCACCACTGATGTGTATTTACTATCCCTGAGGAGACATTATGCATTTCCAAACCCTTAAAGAAACAAGAGTGCGGCACACTATCAAAAGCTTTACGAATGTACTGAGTTTTCTACTTTTTCCTGCAAATTATTATTATTATTATTATTATTATTATTATTATTATTATTATTATTATTATATTTTTGCTATGGTCACACGACATACCAACTCTGCAAGAAAATCCAAGGCAGGTCGTTGTGTGTTGTTATGGCCACATTTCAAGATTTGTTTTCCTAACACCTATAACATCACTAGTAGAGGTTTTGCCATACCAGCGTTGTTTCATCTGTTCAAGAGCTTTATTCTTGGCATTATTTTCACAGTTTTTCCTTGGTTTTGTTTTAGTGTTCTACGATATCTACTAAATGTAAATCTCGCTTGTATTTACAAACCTCTTTCCTGATTGAATATTTCTTCTATTTGTTTTCGTGTTGTTTGACTAATTGTATCATCTAGTCCTTTGATGTTTCCATGGTAGTAATCTAATAGTTGTCTTGTATGGCAATTCGAGCTGATTAAGACCTCTTCCAACTTCTTTATGGGGTATGTAAATATGGTCTGAATCAGCATTTGGATGGTGCATGCTGTCCTTGGAAAGAAGCTTTCTTTTCTTAGAATCCATTCGTTTGATGTAATTTAGAGTCCAGTTCAAGATGTTGAAACAATATTGAACCACTGGGATAGAAAAATTATTAATGTCCATAATTTTTGTTCATTTCTTAATATCAGTCGCACCCTTCTATAGTACTCTTCTCGCACAAATTCTTTCATTTTTTATGGTGAATTCATCCAGACAGTACTGAAATTTTTCCAACATTAACCTACTAATAAGTAGTTGGTTTTTACATCCGTCAGAGCAACGTTTACGTTCATTTTGTTTAAGAAAAAGTAGGTCATTTTTCTAAGAAAGATTATGTCTGTTTTGTCAGAAGAGTTGTTAACAGTTTGTAGGTAATGAGAAGACATCTAATTGGTCTGTAGTTTTTAGCACATTTGTGGGAATAGTTCTTGGATAGAAGGAAGGTATCAATACTCTGCCATCTGCGTATCTTATGTTGTTAAGATTGTTGCCGCCAATGCTAAATCCCGGTAGCCTTTTTAGTCTCTTAGAATTGCCTCGCCGTATAGGTTGGACAGGTCCGGTAAGAAGACACATCATTGCCTTACGCCCCTTTTTAATTCTGTATATTCGCTGAACTTGTTCTGTATGCGAATGCATGCTGTTTTCTGCCAGTATAGGTTCTTTGGTTACTAATGCCGGAATATTAGTAGGTCATTTCTTTAAGTACTTTGGCTAGTTTATGGGTGGTGTATTTATATAATAGAACCAAACGTTAGACATTTTATTTATTCCTTGAGATTTCCGGTTATGTCCCTTTTTTTCAGTGCACATTCAACATCCTCTTCTGTGATTCTCGCGCAGGTTTGTTCTGGTTTATTTTTCATCCATTTTAAGTCTTTAATCCAGTCTGCTTGTTTGTTATTTTCTTTATGATAGGTCCGTTTTTCCTAGAACTCTTCCATTGTTGCCCTCGGTTGGTGTTGACATTTCAATTTCTTGCTTGCCTATTTTTCTGTACAATTTCTTCGCATCTTTGATACTTATATGTGAGTCTATTTTATCCGGAATTAATTTGAATGCAGCTTTGTTGAGTTTAATAATTTTGAGGTTATGATTTGTTGGTTGTAATTTTGAGATTTTTTTTTCTCGTTCCACTGTTTGAGAATTTTTTTCTGACTTATATGCCTCATGATTTCTACATTGGCTTCTTGTATACTTACACGTTCAGTCCATATTATCCGTAACATCCTACTGTAGAACAACATCTCCTTCTCCTTGAGCCTCTTCTTCATCTTTGAGGAAATCATCCAACATTAGAGGAGACGGATGTCACGTAACAGCTGAGTAATATTCTACTTTGTTACCAAAGAAAAACTCCTGTCTCGAAATACACTGTCCAGTTTTTGGAGTACCTCCTTGGCCATCCCAATACATCTTCGGATCTCAGAGTCACACTTACCGTCATCTGTCAAAACGCTTCCCAGATGTTTAAACTTCCGCGTCCACTTGATTCTAGTGTTCCAGACCTGCAAATCGCATTTCAGATTCATCTTTTTACTGATGACCATGCATTCTGTAGGAGATTTTGTGATTTCTATTTTTGTCTGCTCTCAATACTCTGCCATCTGCGTATCTTATGTTAAGATTGTTGCCACCAATGCTAAATCCCGGTAGCGTTTTTAGTCTCTTAGAATTGCCTCGCCGTATAGGTTGGACAGGTCCGGTAAGAAGAAACATCATTGCCTTACGCCGCTTTTTAATTATGCATATTCGCTGAACTTGTTCTGTATGCGCATACATGCTGTTTTCTGCCAGTATAGGTTCTTGATTATTCTGATAGGTTTCCTGAATATATCGAGGTTGCTGAGCAGCTCCAGCAGTTGCTTGTGGCGTACTTTAATGAAGGCCTTTGTGCATTCTATGTGTTATGGTGTCCTTCCTCTAAAAATTCTAAGTTGAACTCTTCCGCCTACTATAAGATTGTAGGAGAGAAGGTCTTGACGGAACTGTCGCACAGACTGTTCATTGCTGTCGAATAATCTGCCTCGGCAGAGAGTAACTCGGACGAAGCTTTGCCGCAGGGCAAAGTTTCGTCCGGGGAGGTAGACAGTCACTGAACGCGTTTATACGGGATCAAAAGGAATATTTTTGGCCGAGCCTACGGGCTTGCAGAAACCCACGTTAAACTCGGCCTTGTGTCACATACATTCCTTGTGGGGGGATTGTTAAATATAACAGTTGCATAGTTTGTTCTACAGGGCTGCGACTGTTCGCAGCTGCTGTCGAACAGAGAGGGACCAGGTTGAGTTTTTGCTGAAGGGCAAAGTTTCGTCCGGGGAGGTAGACAGACCCTGAACCTGTTTATGCGGGTTCTAATGGAACATTTTTGGCCGAGCCTACGGAATCGGATAACCCACGATAGACTCGGCCTTGTGCCACATACATCCATCGTGGTGGAGGGCTGTTAAATATTAGCAGTCAAATAGATTCAAAGCTGGGTCAAATGACACACACTCACTTGTCGTGTAATACTCTACTGTTGTACTTACTGTTTAATATATGATGTATCAGCAACACTTGTTCTGTTAATTTTTTAACCATTGATTTGGTCACAACACTATGAATCATAGGTACACGCCCTTCTGTATTTGTATCGCCCTTTCTTATAACTGAAGTGCTGAAATATTTTGATTTAAACAATAACCTTCTTTTGTACAATTATAATCTCCCTGTACAATTTCCAGGAACCACTCGATTTTGGGGGTTACAGTTCTCAGCTTATGTGAAAATGACGGTTAGACCTACAACTCTTTTTTACAATGATGTTAACCCTTTACATGACCCCAATAAACACTCGAAATAGAGAGGCGCAGTATTTATTACGTATAGAATAGTCCATTATTTTATTATGGGTAAGGTCCCATAACACTAAGAATTTTATGCGTTGTTTTCTCTGTCCCTTTTACCTTCAATCTGTCCAGTGAGTATTAGATTTTCCAAGCCCTCTTTCTTCATTATGTCCCCTATAAATTCCTACTGTCTCTCCCTAATGTTAAATATAAGTAGTGTCGTTTCTCAGATATTAGATACATGGTAACTTCAACATCCTTCTGTAGGACATCAATTCTGATGTTTCATGTCTCCAAAGAGATTGTTTACAATTCACTGCCAGGAGAGCAGAGATCACCTAACCGTCTAGTACTCCTTTTTTTTTGTTCTTGTAATGGGTATCAGCTCGGAGAGACGTGATCGAATTCTAGCCGAGTTTGTTGCATTCATTTACGTTCAAAACCCCTTCAGATTTGTAGTAATATATCTCTTATGTCTACTTTGGGTTAAATAGTAGGAGAGGATGCATGTTGTAGCCTTGTTAGGAAACCAATTTACCACAGGAAGCAATGGCAACTTACTAAGTGAACATTTTATGGCTAGTAATAAATAGAAAGCGAATTGGTCACCTAAGCGCTTATCACGTATGGCACTTAACTAAAAGACAAAATTTTCCTGTTTCTTAATACTATGCTTAGCTTTTCAAATGCATCTTTAGCTATCCCAATGCGCCTTCAGATTCCAGTCTCGTATATTCTGTCCTCTGTCAAGACACGTTCCAGTTATTTGTATTTTTGTACTTGTTTGATTTTGTTATCTCGAGTTTATAATCTGGATTTTGGGTTCATCTTTTACTAATAACCATGCATTCTACGTACAGAAATACATAACAGTATGTAAAATAATTACCTATTTGCTTCTCTCTGAATATATATATATATATATATACACACACACACACACACACATACAAATATATATATATATATATATATATATATATATACACACACAATATATATATATATATATATATATATATATATATATATATATATATATATATATATATATATATATACACAGATACATAGATGTTGGTTTAGTTTATTCATGAATTCATGTGTCGTAAAAGTTTTTTTTATTTTATTTCTACACGAGCATATCTTGTCGATCATTATTTTTCTGCCTCAATACCTCTGAATCTGTCCTATCAGAACATAAGAAAGGATTCACTAAAACCAGGAAAAAAGTCTCCAGACGAGAGATTTTTATTATTAGCAGTGGATGAAAACGCCTCAAGTAACGACTCAAATAGTAAAACCTGTACTTATCATAACGACAGCGATTACTGACTAGTTTAAATCTTATCTTTGGACGTATAACTGGATTTATCTATGATAATATTAAATATATAGAAACATGTTTCTATTACTTCAAACTATATTTTCAGTGGATACTCCTGTTTGATGTAGACGCCCTTTTTAACAGTGTGCATTACGTGTATCCTCCTGCGCACTCGAGAGAAATCAATAAACATAATGTGCTCTCGGACATGAGTCACCCTTTCTAGGAGAAACCTCCGTTAGATCCAACCTGCTTTAGATCGACTGGCCACTGAAAGAATAGTGTTGCCTAATAATAAGAAAATGCATTGATGGAGGGAGGCACGGTGGAGTGAAGGATAACGGCTCGGATTGAGGAATCGTAGAGCCAACTTCGAATTCCAGTCGGATCCATTACATTCAATTACGTGGGAAAGGCATTAATCTTTGTCTTCTCCTCTCACCCAGATATGGGTAATTAGGGTGATATATCTTTGGATGCCAACTGGTCTACCGTAGAAATAAATGGAAACCTTCTGCTGGAAATAACTGCCTCGTCGGTCATTTATCGAAAGATACATGATTGACTTAGCGTGTATTAAATATAGCACATAACTGACTGAGTGATGGCTCACGTTATTTTTATCTGAAGAACAGAAGATTCATCGTATGACCATCACCTTTTCAATATTTGGAACCGTACAGTCTACATCAAACTTAGTAAGTTGCCATTGCAATCTCTGGATTTTATCGAGGACCTTGAAAAGAACAACGAGGGCTCCAGAACATATGCAGCAGTAGTATTCCATCCAAAGGCAAATGGATGATTTACAGATTTAAAGGATGGGCTCAGGGGAGGAAAACTTTCTAGCGCGACACAGAGAACTAACTTTCCTTGTGGTAGATGAAGCTTTTTATTCAATGTATTTGTTCCATCTAGGTGAAACCAAGGAGGCGCAGATAGGAGTTGAGCATCAGACATTCTAATGTGAGGCAGGGAGAGTTCTCTGTGGTGTGTTAAATCAAGTTATCCTGGAAACAAACGTTGGTTCCATGACTCTAGAACATATACTGCACCTGACTCCATCCTGATCCCCAATCAACGGAAGAATTTACGACACCTGTTTTCCGTGATTCAGGTAGCAAACAGCTTGGGGACATCATACCATTTTACCGTTTTTCTTTTAATCAATTCATACTAAATAAGGTGACAACGCCAATAAGACTCAATGGGAAATTGCCATTGAAAGAGTAGAATTCATTGAGGAAAAAAGAAATAAAATTTCAGTGCCTAGTTTGAAACGATAGAAGTATAAATTCGAAGTATATTTTAGAAATAAGCATAAAACCATTGCTAAACAGGAAACAAGGTATAAACCTGTGCTCCTATGCAAAGGCCGTGTGAACCGGGCGGTAGGCGAACCTATGGCAAAACTAGAGACTTAACCGAGTTAGATATTATTAAAGTCTATACAAATTGAGGGAAGGCGTACATCAAGAGAATCTATGAAAATTCTATAAAGGTCACAGGTTGTTTGATGCAAATGATTTACACACACTACGTGATGTTTTATCTCTATATTGTCACATGTTTTATCTCTATATTGTCGTATGTTCGTAAAATCTTCAGAGGTATATAAACTTCAACGTATAAAAAACCCATGTTTGGGATGAATCATAGTCAGTTGTTTATCAATAGCTAGGCAATAGAGGACCTCCAATCTGTGGTTGACTGGGGCAAGAAATGGCTGGTAAACTTTAACGCATAAAAAAATCTGCTCTGTTTAACACACCACAGAAAACCTCCCTGCCTCACATTAGAATGTCTGATCCTCAACTCATCTCTGCGCCTGCTTGGTTTCACTGAGATGGAACAAATGCATTGAATAAATAGCTTCATCTACCACAAGGAAAGTTAGTTCTCTGTGTCGCGCTAGAAAGTTTTCCTCGCCTGAGTCCATCCTTTAAATCTGTAAATCATTCATTTGCCTTTGTATGGAATACTACTGCTGCATATGCTCTGGAGCCCTCGTTGTTCGTCTCAAGGTCCTCGATAAAATACAGAGACGGATATGCAATGGGATTGGTCCTCTTCTGGCATCTCATCTACAGTCATATTCTCACAGACCTGCCGTCGATTCCTTTTGTTTTTTCTGCAAATAGTTTCACGGTAACTGCTCCGACTGGCTACTGCATGAATTTTAACGTGCTGCTAGGTTGGCATCTCAGTCCTACACTTTCACTGTCGAAAGGGGTAAATGTAGCCGTTTCTTCTACTTCGATAGATTCATGTCGCGCACTTCCCGTCTATGAAACTCCCTTCATCTTACGTGCTTCCCTGATAGCTATAATCTTCAATTATTCAAATGCAATTTCAGTCAACATCTACAGTTGTCTTGATCTAATTCCCCGTCCTTCTCTTCATCCTTTCCTCTAACCCTATCTGAAACCCCTTGCGTGGTAGTGGCACTCTCTCCTTGTTTGGGTTGAAATGCTGAAAAAATTCCTTTGACTGATTTGTTTGTTTATATCTTTTCAGCTTTTTAAAGGTTATTCAAATTTGGGCAAATTTTTAGATCTTAGAAAATGTTTTTGAGATAATAAGTTATTTAACAATAATAATAAATAAGATAATAATTAAATAAGATTAAATAACTAAATAAGATTAAATAAGATAAAAATTAAAAAAAAAGATAAGTTATTGAAGAACTAATTAACCCATCGCTGGGTGAAAATAGGAAGATGCCTAACTTTTTCCAAGTGTATTTGCGCGCAAGCTCATATATATATATATATATATATATATATATATATATATATATATATATAAAACGACTTTATTTTTTTATTAGACATATATTCAACATTAAATAACCCAACATATATTATATATCATTAACTTATTCAACATAGTCACACATTTCTGTATTATCCTGAAATGGTTCCATAACGAATATTTATGCGATAATTATGGGTCAATTAGTTCGATATTTTTCGAGAGAGACCGGATTGTTTTTGCATAGTAGTTGATGGCGAATTCTAACAGTCTGTGACCGCTCCTGTTTTTAGCAACACAATATTTACTAACCACCGTAGCGTCGAAAGAACTGTATTTCCTATTCAAATTATGCCTATATAAACCCAGATAGACAGATTTTAATAAAGTTAGAATCACTTCGCGTAAAACAACGATTGTAGTGTAACCAGTGAAGGTTTAAAGTAATCGCACTGTTTTGTTTTCTACGGTTTATCAATCCATTACAGTCTATAAAGTGTGTTTCATTAAGACGGATTATATATCAAGCTGTTTCATTAAGACGGATTAAACTCAGCAGTAAATAAATCAATGTTATTGGTGAAAATTTATGAATTTCTCTATTGGATCATGTTATTTAAGTCATGGCAATTATGTGTGAAAATAATATCGACCAAATATGGGCCGAATCTGCAAGAAAACGAAAAAAAAACATCATTAGACGCTTAAACTTAATTCTCATTTAAAATCTGTTATTGGAATACCCTTTATAAAGCCGGAGAATATTTGGTGATTGTAAGGGTTCTTTTGGAGGTAATAATGATTTACTGCTACAGGAGAAGATGTGCATTCATACCTTTTCCGCAGGCTATCTGTTCAGGATTATAATGAAAACTACATGAATTGGAACTGGGGTATGCGATTTCTAATTCCAAGCCGTTATCCCTTAAACCACTTGCGCATCTAAGTTTACAGCATCTGGTATTTCCAAGCGGTCACCCATCTAGGTACTGATGAGGCTTGACGTTGTTTAACTTTGGGGATCGTGAAATAACCGTTGTCTCAACGTGATATAGCCGTAGGACAGTGGACAATGAAGGAACGTCAGATAAAGCAGGTCAAGGAATTTGCTGAAGTATAGACAAAATGAAATCATCATTATTTGTTGACCGCAGTCTGGATCGTCGAGCCAATGCGAACAATCCTTTCCTTTAACTGTATAGTAAATGCTACGCCAGTTTTGAATTCAGGGTTACTTTCTCCTAGACCGATTTCGACCACAGTCTCTCCTGCTATTTACCCATAGCTGGGGGGCGGAGAACAAGAGGATTCATACCTTTCGTAAGGATATCATCACGTCATTGATCTGAGTGGAACTCGGCTTTCCGATTCCTCAATCTGAGCCGCTATCCATTACTCTACAGTGCCTCCTCGAAATGAAATGCCGTATATACTCGCATGACCTTTGAATACCTAATTTTGAAGCTAATTTTGTCTACAGTATATAGATATGCAGTTTGGTAAACTGCGTAGCCAGAGCCATCAGTACATACTTTTATATCTCGTGTATGATGCAACCCCCTCAATATTATGCCTTTAAAAATCGAGTATATAAGTTAAGTTTTGGATAACAATAACAATTAAATATTAAATGTGGTATAAACATCTTTGTAGTATTTGAAGTTTTTAAAATGTGTGTAGAAGAAAAAATAATTGTCCGTATAAAATTGTTCCTCTTTGCAAGTTTGTGCTAGAGGAGATAACATTGAGTAGGCCTTGAACGAATGTTGAGGTAAAAAAATGCTGTTTTTATGATACGGGAAAAAGTGAGTTACCATTAATTTAGATGAACAGTCTTTAAGAAGTAATTTCTTGTTATCGAGATAAAGATGTTGAAGTGAAGAAACCTATGTGCAAAGTATTGTATTTTCAAATAGGTTATATTTGGGAGTTCATAGATGCTAGAGATATTTTATTGGTTCTAAATTGTCAGTTGAAATTTAATTTTTTTCCGTTTTTTAATTTTTTTGACAGACGAGTCTGTTTACGCACTGTGAGTTAATCGATTTTTAGACAGAGTGGAAACGTCTGATTCTTAGAATGATGAAAGAACGATTTCCATAGAATTTGTTGTTTCATTTGCCTAATAAAAATCCTAACGGTCTCTCACGCTAGACTGTTAGTAAACGTGTTTGTTGCCGAGGAATCAAAGCATGAAATCGTCTCTTTGAGTCGGAAATATTATAGTTTGATTTATTTGCTATCACTCATACCTATTCTCCTCCATTTTTCATCCTGGGTATGACGGTAAACTACATGCGGTAGCAAGTTCTCTGATTGGGAGGTTTACGTTATTGCAGTTTTTGGTGTATGTATTTACTAGTGAGCTAGCCTAAATAAGCTGACTCATTTTATAGTTCACCAATAAGAGGGTTAACCAATCAGAAAGCTCAAAATATTCAATGCGACGTGTATAAAGGCAGCCATTTTTTTTCCCAAATTGTCTGCGCTGCCAACCTGATATCGAAGACTTAAAGAATTACTTAACAGCCGCTACTTTCTCTGAATCTTCACTGCCGACCTCTGATATCGAACAGATTACGGACTTCACTGGATTCCATATTCAGAGACTACGGTAAACATGATCAAAATATGTAGTGTAGAACCATCTCTTATTTGCTTTTTATTCTAGGTCCACATTGATCCGGGGTGGTAGCGCCCGTTAAGTTCCCAGCTATGAACAAAGAGTGAACTTAAAAAAAAAAATAGAAAAGAAAAGAAAAAAAGAAGTTCATCTTTATAATAAAATGACCAACAATACATTTTTTATAAAACATTATTAATGTAACACAAAAAAATCTAAAAATACATTTTTATTGCAAAATTACCAACAATACATTTTATGATCTACAGAAATAGATATCTAAAAACATATACTCTTATTCAGAAAGTATAAAATTATACTAAAAGTATTTTTTGGAAAGAATAAAATTACGTATAAGATATTTTGATTTCCATATTAAATAACCGATGGAGGTTGATATGCTGTCTAACAAAATCAACCAATCAGCATGAAGAACACTTTTATGACATTAGACCATATAATATTGTACAATAACTTAAATCAAACTGTATTCTAAAATATGACGTCAATAAGATTACAACATGGAACACATATCCCTGCCTCTAGTAATCATATCCAGAGAGACATGTATTCAATGATGAAAGCAAAGTAACATATATCATACATTTATTACTTCAAAGCTCCAAATAAAATTAAATTTCGTTATTAAATTAACCCTACGTAGTTGATATGACGTTAAACAAACAGATCAGTCAATCAATCCTCCATGTTCGGCTGAATATTCCAAACAATATATCTATTCTCTCTTATTGGAAATCTGGCGCAGCACATTTATCCATTTCCTATTTTCTTCGATTTCAGCTTTTAAATACTAAATTAAGTTTAGTATTATATTTTTGCCACGTAATTAAACCGCGAGATTAAACCTATCATACGTATCATTTCATTTTATTCAACAACAGACTTCGTTAATTATCTAAGGATAATGGATGTGTGACACTTGAACATTCCTCGAACATGGTCTTTATATTATCTTTTATATATCAGACAACTTCTGAGGTGTACATCTGCTTACATCTCATGTGCAGCCAATCATGCCTTTACTTGTCGGATCAGCTCTTGATATCTACTGAATCGCGGATTAACAATCCCGGCTAGGAGATTATCATTCTTTTCAACCATGCACCTGTTTTCTCGGGAGAACACCGAGTAAATATATAATTCTGCTATAAACTGATATAAGGCTTACCAACTTAGGTTATTTATGGTTTTTCATTCTTTTGAAATAATATCACTTTAATTTTCTGAGTGTTGCAATGGAATTTTTTCTTCGAGACTAATGCTAAACGCAGTAAAGCCTGTTTCCGCTTTAGCATTTCAATTCCTAAATGAAATTAGTTCCATCTACAATGGTAGAGTGTCAATTAAAATTGTATAGAATATGTCTATTCTAAATAAAAAAAAAAAAATAATCTTAAAAAATGGACTGGATCAACGAATGTTTTTCGTGCAAGATGGAGTGAATTTACTTTGGGTGAAATCGGCCAGAATTGAGTAGCCTTTCCAAACCTTTGAAGTTTTGATGAAATTCGATTCGGCATCCATCCCAGGTCAATCTCCTTAATTAATCTCAAGTATGGCTTCCTTAATCTCATTGCTCAATCTCAAGTCTGACTGGCTTAATACCCTTACTCAAGCTCAATTCTCGTTTTCATAATCTGCTTACATAACCTCAAGTCTGGCTCCATCTACACAAACCAAACTCATCCTATTTAACCATCTTGCATGAAGATTTACTGTCGATCAAGCCGAAAATTTTTATGTCGTTTCTGTTCAAATTTGAAAGTATTATGATAAAATAAAGTATAGACTCGCAGCAGACCAAGCCGAACTTAATATATATCTAAAAAGCGAAAATATATACACTGACAGGTAAAAATTAAGTAAATAAATCAGTTCTCAAATTCAATATTTTATTTAACTCTCTAAAAATAAAGTTGGTGCATACTTATCAGTCGTTCTTACAAAAACGTTTATCATAAAAAGAAACATAACAATTCAACAATAACATATTTAAATGATTATTCCGGAGCGCAGGACTATCGACACGAATTTTTATAACCTGAAAATATATATATATTTTTTTTAAAGTAAACAAAACAGCATTTTTTATTGATAAATAACTCGCCTAGAAAAATGCCTGATAATTATGCACCAACCCGATATAATTCATACTTCATTTGGCGTTAGAAGATTTTAAACTATACTTTCTTTGCGGCAACAAAAAATATCAGAATGGTTTTCTTCGATTTCGAGTTATTCGACTAAATTACTTTCGAATCGAAACGCGAGGCGAGACTTAATCGGTAACAATATTTCTGTATACACACATACATACACACACATATATATATATATATATATATATATATATATATATATATATATATATATATATATATATATATATATACCTCAATTTCAGACCCCAGAATAGCCAGGATATGTTGAATACGATCCATGTCAGGAAACTGACATTCCAAACAGAGCTGGTTAATAACATTTTTTTAGACTTACCTTTTTCAAGCCTATTTTGCTTCTGGACCTGGAACGTCATCTTCCTGAACGTTTCACTCGTTCTGTCAAAATAACTGCCAGTCAATACTGGCAGCTGAATTCCGAATGGATGTGTATTTCTTTTGAAATGATATTTACCACGAACGCCGCAAGATTAGACTGACCATTATTCCTCACAGAATAACCAAGTAGCTACCCTGTGGTTGATGTCGAGAGTCAGACGAAATAAATCTAAATTTGGGCAAGCTAAATTCCAGATACATAAACTTTCGCAGTTGGAATTATAGTAAAAATGAATGCGTCTATAAATATCGAATCTCACATACCATTTCTATTACATAATGTATTCGGTTAAATATTGACTAGTTTACGAAGTGGCTTTCTTCTGGCTTCCCTTATCTTAACAACAGATTCGTTGAACCCTGGCTTGATGCCGTGTTTCATCCGGACACAGAAGTTCATCGTTATTAGTTTTCTTTCATATATATGAAAAGTTTTCTTTTATTATTATTATTTTTTATTCTAACTAGCGTGGTCCTTCTGGACGCGTGTAATCATGTCTGGTCACAGATTTAGTTAATTAGATGTGAATTCCCAAGCATACTTGGAAAACTTTGAGGAGTGATTTAGACATCTCCACATTTCGGAATTGACATTTCTCCTTTTTATAAAGTTACTTCCAAAAATGGACAAAAAAACGTAGAGAAGCTGATATTTCATTAACAGCGGAAGATTGAATTGATTTTTTTTTATGGTCTATCAACCGATTGTGAATGATGTAACGCCAAATATATGTTTTGGGTTGTAAGAATAATAATTTTCTATTTTCTTTTTGTTGGCGAATATTGCATTAACAGCTTATTTTTTAGAATAGCAATGATAATTCCGTTTACAATTCCTACTATTTCCCTCCATAGGCTGGGGGTAAGATATGGATTCGTACCTTTCTCAATGATATTGGTGTGTAAATGGATGTAACGAATTCGACTGGAATTCAAACTCGGTTCTTCGATTTCTCATTCCGAGAAACTATGCAACAGAGATAAGTGAAATAGATACTAACTAATTCATTTTATGAATGGCATTTCCGCAAATGTCGACGCAAAAGCCTGTTCCGTTATTTGAAATCAGCGACTCGATCTTGTTTTCTATGACGATATAGTTTACACTACCTCCAGAAAATCTAAAATGATGTAAGAGACTGAACCGATTGGGAATCAATCCTAAGGGAATTAGATTGATCACAGACGATGAAAAGTAGATTATTTAATACAATATACATCGAAAAATTACGGCAAAAAACAGAATGAACCGCCATAATCCATGCCAAAGGAATAGTGTAATTTCTTAGAATTACAGAAATATGATCATGGGACGAATGTTTTAGGGTGCCGGTGCTGACAATGTCTTTGAATAGTCGAGACTGAGGTTTAGAACTTTCTAAGGAATTGAAGCAATTTTTGAAAAAATGATGAACTTTATATATATATATATATATATATATATATATATATATATATATATATACATATATATATATATATATATACATATATATACATACATATACATATATATATATACATATATATATACATATACATATATATACATATACATATATATATATATACATATACATATATATACATACATATATATATATATATATATAATATATATATATATATATATATATATACATAGAGAGAGAGAGAGAGAGAGAGAGAGAGAGAGAGAGAGAGAGAGAGAGACATTGACATAAAAACTAACAATTCAGAAATAAAACAAATAATCATGTGTATATAGATAACTGAAAAGGAAGCGAAAAACATTACATTGTTGTTATCTGGAAATGTCCGTTATCTGGAAATGTCCGTTATCTGGAAATGTTTGTTATCTGGAAATGTCTGTAAGTGTTTAACAACTGCTGATCAGAAAAAAAATTACCCAAAGGAGACAAAAATGATGTATGTACTGCTACATTTCAGTGAAAAATGAAAAGCAAAAAGTGAAATTAGTTTATTTGTCATTTTCTTTGATAATCCTGAAAAAACGCCAACTAAAGAGCGTTTTGAAAGATATGGTGCTGGTAATTCCTATGATACCACCGCCAAAGTGGAAAAAAACGTCTAGCCAACACGTCGAATTGTTCGGATGTGTTGTGCTCTTCATAGCCGAATGTTTCCGTATTTATTTGATGACACAGATGTGCAATACTTTCTTCACTTTATATAATATATATCTGAAGTGAACTGCGAAATGTAGAAAGGTGTCTACTGTCTGGAGAAAATAAGCAGTAAGTATAAGTTTCATGATGGCATTCTACATTTCGACAAAGATGAAGGGACTGATTTACTACTTCCTTTTATAATGCCAAAATAGCGCCATCTCGCGAAGTGAGTTTTCAAACAAAGTGGAGGTAATTGTTATTGATATACATTCTTATACAAGGTAAAAGATGAAGTTTGTCAAATTCAAACTCCTGAATAATGCTTTGGTTCTTCGATTTCTCATTCCGAGAAACTATGCAACAGAGATAAGTGAAATAGATACGAACTAATTCATTTCATGAATGGCATTTCCGCAAATGTCGACGCAAAAGCCTGTTCCGGTATTTGAAATCAGCGACTCGATCTTGTTTTCTATGACGATATAGTTTACACTACCTCCAGAAAATCTAAAATGATGTAAGAGACTGAACCGATTGGGAATCAATCCTAAGGCAATTAGATTGATCACAGACGATGAAAAGTAGATTATTTAAAACAATATACATCGAACGATTACGGCAAAAAACAGGAGGTGGTATCATAGGAATTACCTGCACCATTTCTTTCAAAACGCCCTTTAGTTGGCGCTTTTTCAGGATTATCTAAGGAAATGACAACTCGGATTAAATGCATATAGATGATCACCAATAGTCAAGCGAAGGAGAAGAATCCTTTTGCATTTTTGTATTTAAAACACAATTTTCCTGTAAATGTATTGATTTATAGCTTAACATTATTAGTACACATTCTCAGATGTACAGGTTGTTTACGGATATAAAGCTAAAATTTCGCCTATCCAATTAAATCAATGAAATATATTACGATTTATGTCTGGAACCTGGTCGCGGTATTAGTGCAAACTATAAGTATCAAATTCCGATCGGTTCTAAGCTTTATATGATAAAACTTAAAATACTGATTTACTTGCATTAACCTACAAAGGTTGCATTCACTAGAAAAGGCCCCCAAGATTCGAGTAAACAGCGACTTAATGAGGAAAATTGCATACGCAACCTGCCGTATCGTTTTGTTGGCGCGATTTTATGTAACTCGGTCTTACTCGATCAATGATACTTACATTTGCTAATTTCACTGCACACAGAATGGTCTAAACCAAAATAGGTAGAGAAGTCAACGTTTTATTAAAGGTGAAATTTACTATATAATCAGACTATTGCATTGATTCAAAATGCTGACTTGAAAGGGAAAACTGACTTAGAGACAATTCAGTTTGAGACAGAAAACTGTGAATTTAGGAGACATATATATAAAAAAAAGAAAACGTATATTAGGGTGGTGCAAAAATAATGACGTAATAATGACGTTTTTTGACGTATTTTTAACGTCACAAAACGACATTATTACGTCATTATTTTTGCACCAACCTAATATTTAATAGACACTCTTCTCTCTCTCTCTCTCCCTCTCTCTCTCTCTCTCTCTCTCTCTCTCTCTCTATATATATATATATATATATATATATATATATATATATATATATATCTTACATTAACTGCACAACTCGGATTTCATAATTATTATATTTATTTTTAATTCATATTTTGAGTTGACGTAGTTTTTTTTTTTTTTTTAATTTTCTGATTCTCGCGAGATATATCAATGATGGGCTGAAATGTTATTGGAGTTAAAATATTTAAATGAATTTTAGTTTAATTTTAAATTTGAATTTCAGCCCATATTAGCATTTAAGATTGGAAATAAGAAATATAAATTCTAAATTAGAGAGACGCTGGTTTTGAAAATTAAAGTAAACAAAACAAGATCATTGGCAAATCAAGGGGAAACAACTCTTTTTTTCCCGAAACTCAAAATAATAATTGATAATAATATTTCTGAACTAACTAAAACTAATGCTACATTTTTACACTATAGATTATTTATATCGATTTTCATTTTTTTTTCAAATATCACCTGTTCACACGCCATGCCTAATGTTTTTAAAGTATACCGTTTTCACGCATAAGCACCTGTTATCATGGCAGTTTTTTCCTTGTCCTTATAAAATATATTTGACGTTTATTCCCGTATCTCATAAAATTCGATTTATATAGTGTTACATTTTTATAATTTATGCTTCTCTTATTATCAGTTTTTTTTTTTTTATAGTTATAAAAAATACACCAGACAGTTATGGTAGATTATTAAAAATGCAGTAAGATATTTGGAAATATTAAGAGAACAAAAAGGCGTCGTAAAATCGGATATGTGAATACGTACTTTTTTTCTGAATTTTACACAGTTTCTCTTATTAAAAACAATAACACAACGATAACCTTGCGCAAGATGGCGCTTCGACTTGGTGTCCTGGTTAGCAAACTGGTCTCATTAGACCATTTTAAGACTGAATAGTGAATTCGATCCTCACTGGGTCTTTCAGACTTTCGGCCTTGTGTCACATCTAAGATACGCTTAGAAAGACATATCGTTCATCTTGATGTGGTATAATGCATAGCAAGCTCGTCTGGCTATATATGTTACCACTGAATAATAAGATCGAGCCTCCCTGGGTGACCCGCTCTTCCAGGCATATGGACAAGGTAAGATTTACTATACGCACAGTATAAACATGACTTGAAACATTATTAAAATTAAATGTCTAATACAATGTCTTAAGTTTTGGTGGGCACGGAAATTTTCTCATAATTAAATAAGCGAGTGGTCTTAATTTAAGTGGGATCTAAAAATCGTTTACATGGTTAGAAAATGCAGACTGAATTAAAACGTAAAGGTTAATTCTGACAGATGATCGAAAAAAATTTCCTGAAAATCCTAAATAAATGCTCCCTTTTACAAACACAGAGGTGAAGAACAAGGAACTAACAATGTAAACCTTCTATAACGCGTCCCGAACGAGCCAACCATTAGAAGATATCGTTCCTGCTTTCTTTCCCTAACCCAGTGCACTGCTGAAGACGGGGTGATCCTGGTGACATAGGTATCAAAAGTTGAGATAATAACGATCTTGAACAGAAAAGCAGACCATCCTGGGTATGGCGATAGACTACATACGCGTCCAGTGTAAGCCGATAAAATACACCCGACAGCAAGGCCTCTGATCAGGAGGCTTTGAAAAGCGTGGATCCACCTCTTAACTGCTGGTGTTCCCTGGTCCAACCTGACCCAGAGTGGTAGCACTTGTTAGGGCCCTAGCTATGGGCAAATATTTAACTAGCAAACTGTTGTCAAAACCACGATGAAAATTTAAAAATAGATTTTAATACCAGAAATATATTTTACCAGCCATACATCTTGGATAAAAAATATTACCAGTAATAGATTTTCGTAAAAATATTACCAGCAATACATTTTTGGAAAAAAATATTACCAGCGATACATTTGGGATAAAAAATATTACCAGCAATACATTTTTGAAAAAAAATATTACCAGCTATACATTTTTGAATAAAGTATTACCAGCCATACATCTTGGAGAAAAAAAATATTACCAGAAATATATTTTTTAAGGAATAAAATTTTTGTCGGCATTAAATAACCCATTGAGGTTGATATACCGTAAAACAAACCAAACCGAACCAAACCAGAAAAGCAATATCTTCTATCAAACTGTTGAAAGAAATGGGATCAAAAGAAACCTTTCCGAAGCAGAAACTACTATTTGTAATTGAAATGAAAGCAGTGATGGTACTTAGACAAGATTCCTCATGAAAAATCAAGATGTGCAATTATTGAATACTAATCTCTTCTGAAACATCGGCGTATGGCTCAATTACAACAAATTAGGCACAGGAAGAAAAATTGATCAGAGAATAGGCTCTGGAAACAATTAACGAAGACCAGGAGCGTAAATCGCCGTGAAACCAAAACACCAACCTGAAAAAATCAAGTCATGTTCTGAAATAGCCTCATCGGATTGAGACTTTCATATTTTTTGTTATGCATGAGACCAAAACGGTCCTGGAATATCTAAACAGTTCGCTGTATCCAAGCCCTTCCAAAGATCAATAGTGACAAAATCTTTGAGAGAGTAAAGTGATGCCTCTTTGAACCTTGGGGGGGTGCTACAGAATCATAAACAAACAAGTATACAAAATGACAGGAACCACATCACTTGAAGACGGCCAAAAAGAGCAACAGCTAAAACTAATAGTCAATGTAACACGACGTGAAAATAAACCTATACTTAATATCTTGATATTCTACACTACTTTAAATAAAATATTACGAAGGACTTCCCCTCGATACTGGAAAGACCGAAAACTGATATTTTACTTGAGAAATCTGTTATCTTAAAAACAATGTATTAAGATAAAAAAAAAATTATAAATTTCAACCGAAAGCTGTACTGAGTGCTCGGTCAAGTTGGTTGGTTGGTTGGTTTTTATGGCATATACAAACATATATACATACATACACACACACACACACACACACACACACACACACACACACACATATATATATATATATATATATATATATATATATATATATATATATATATATATATATATATACATACACACACATATATATATACATATACATACACACACACATATATATATATATATACATACACACACACGCACACACACATATATATATATATATATATATATATATATATATACATATACCTATACATATATTAAATATACAATACTATTAAACATATAGCTGGCAACATTATTTTTTCAAAAAACGTATAGCTGGCAACATCATTGTTTCAAAAAAAAACGTATAGCTGGCAACATCATTGTTTCAAAAACACATAGCTGGCAACATTATTGTTTTCCAAAAAACGTATAGCTGGCAACATTGTTTCAAAATTGCATAGCTGGCAACATTATTGTTTCAAAAACGCATAGCTGTCAACATTATTGTTTCAAAAACGTATAGCTGGCAACATTATTTTTCCAAAAAACTTATAGCTGGCGACATTATTGTTTCAAAAACGTATAGCTGGCAACATTATTTTTCCGAAAACATTATCTGAAGCCTTGTTCTTGGACGTAGTTTATCGTCATACCCAGGAAGCGGATGTAGTTTATCGCCATACCCAGGACGTGGATGTAGTTTATCGTCATACCCAGGACGCGAGTGCTCGGTCAATGAAGTCTAAATGTTTCCTTGTATTGAAACGGCTAATAATACCATTACCGATACAATGTATTAGACATCTTAGACCATTATAAAACGTAAATAGTTTCTCAGTATGTGAACCACAGCTGTGTACTTCTGACTTTAAAATTAGACGGTGTAGTAATCTATAGCGGCTCGGATTGAGGTATCGGAGAGTTCGAATTCCAGTCGAATCCATTACATTCACTTACGTGTTAATACCCTTGAGGAAAGGTAGGAATCCGTTATTTACCCAGCCCCTCCCAAAAGCTATGGGTAAATAGCAGGACAGAGCAGATTATATAGGTTTGGATGGCAACTGGTCTACCGCATAAAGAAATGGTAACCTACTGCAGGAAAAACAAACTGCCCTGTCAGTCGTATATCGAAAGATACGTGATCGCCTAAGCGTATATCACATATGGTACATAACTGATTGGAACATCTATCCCAAACAGTTAATGATGTCCTTCGATATTCCCTGTAACAAATATGCGAGGTCTTGTGCAAGATTGATCTCAGATAATGGAATAATCTGAGCAGATCTCACGGAATATCCTGAAATGTAATTAAAAATAATCTCTAATATAATTATGTAATATAATATAATTACACGGATGATTAGACGTCTACCTAGTGGAAATCTCTTCCGGCATTCTGCTTTCCAGTAAACTTTGATCTTCAAAAATCTATATGCAATTGCAATCGTTAAATTCTATTTTTTAATTCTTGTTCTTTTATTGTTTTCTCTGCGTAATAGTGTTTTTATCATATTCTCTCACAATAACCTCTTACGACATAGTGGCTTTGTTACGTTCCTCGGGGCGGAATGTGTAAGAAATAAAAGAAAAAAATCAACAAAAAATAACCGGATTATTCATGCCATAATTAGAATGAAGAGGTCTAATCTTCATTTTTCATCCATAACAGAATTCAGAAGCGTTTACGCGGCCTTGTGAGCGATGAATTATTTCCAACCATAAAAAAATCTTTACTAAAGGGGAGACACCATGCCACATCCACATATTCAATTCATCCACATCCCCTTCGTATGTCACTGGTACGAAAGACGTTCCACTCAGACTGCTGCTTTCCGAAAAGAGACTTTTTTTCCGATCATTAAAATCTTACTCTCCTCATACTTGGCGTTGATCTCTATGTATCTTACCTCTCCTCATAGTCTCCTTCTTGTTAGGTACACAGAGAAACTTCATTCAGTAAAACTCTGTCTTGAGTGTCTCTTAGGCTTCGAAATTTGGGAACATTTAGCAAAATATGCATCTGTTTATCTGCTAAGACACGGCGTATTTCAGAAATGGTGTGGAAACGCGTATATACTAAAGGTCAGAGATGAGATAATATCTTTTCGCAACAGCCGCTAATGAAAGATCTCATAAGAGATTCCTCTGATATCCAAAGCATTTTTTCGGGGCATATTCTTTTCTACGTGGTCCATTAATCTTTACCTAATACTTCTATGTCGATTTCTCCGATCTAGTAAAACTGATCCACTTTTGGAATAAGTTGACTTTTTTAATGGCAAATCCAATATATACCTGACAAAATGCTAACAAGAATTTGCAATGTTATTGTTACTGAACTGTCATCAGGGTTACAGTAATTTTCCGACCAACGTAAAGTCACATTCATCTAACTCTTTTATAAATGTTTCACAGCAATTGTTCTAGTGTCCCTTCTCCCTCGATAGTTGATCATCTGGAATTTAAGCGCAGTACTAGCCTTCTTGTACGGTTTCATTTTTGAAATACATTTTCATACATTTTTTCGAAAGGAGCGTCATCTCCCGAGGCAAGTCTTAATAAAGTCTTTTTATCACCGGTGCATCCCAATATTTTAGACTCTAATCAAATTAATGGCAGTTAGGATGCAGAAGAAAATCAACTCTACGATAAAAAATCAGTTCGATGTCCCACTAAGTAGAGGATCTCCCACAAAAAACTTGATCAAGTTTTCCTTTTGGATTTAACAATTCCGACTATGGCAGAGAATAAAACACGACTAAATCCTTCTCAAAGATGATTTTACGTATATCGCAGTTATTAGGTTGGTGCAAAAATAATGACGTAATACGTCAAAAAACGACATTATTATGTCATTATTTTTGCACCAACCTAATAATTCCGTCGTTACATTGTACCTAATAGCGATGCCTTCACGCCGATCTTCTGGCATATATAGACTGGAGTCCCCGCTGTTCGTCTTAAGTTTCCTCGACAACATCCAGAGAGGGATATGCAATATGGTTTGCCCTGAACTGGTATCTCGTTTACAGTCACTCTCTCACAGACGTGCCGTCGCTTCCCTCTGTCTTTTCTACAAATATTTCACGTTAACTGCTCCGACGAACTCCTTTCGCTAGTTCCCAAAACTGGACGTATTTGAACGTGATACTAGGTTTGCATCTTAGTCCTACCCTTTCACAGTTGAAACGGTTAAATGTCGCTGTCTTTTCGACTCTAATAACTTCATGTCTCACACTTCCTGTCTGTGGAACTCCCTTCCACTTACTTGCTTCCCTGATAGCTATAATCTTCAATTACGCAAATACAATATCAATCAACATCTCCAAATGGCTTTTTCCGACCTTCTCTTCATGCTTCGCTCTATCATGCCTCTTTACTCTTGCTCCCACACTCTGTAACCCCTTGCGTGCTAGTAGCACTCCCGACTCAAATCATAAATATAGGTATCTAATATTCAGTCAGTTATGTCCCATACATGATACAGGTTTAGGCTATCATGCATCTTAAGATATATTACAGACGAGTAACGAGTAGGTTGCCTTTCTTTCTGCAGTAGACTAGTCATCCAAGGCGATAGAACCACCTCTCTCTTGCTAATTACCCATTGCTGGTGGAGAAGAAGAGGATTCATACTTTCTCAAGATTATTAGCACGTAAGTGAATGTAATGGATTCGACTGGAATTCGAACTCGGCTCTCTGATTCCTCAATTCGAACCGCTATCCACCACTGTGCTTCATATCTATTATTAGTTAACACATTCCTGTTCTCGTTCAATTCGTTCTCACTTACTATATGTCTTTAAATTTCTCTCTCTCTCTCTCATTCTCTCTTGCACACACACATGCACACACATACGCGCGCACAAACCAGTAAACAGAGAGGCATCAAAATACAGGTTTAATTTGATGTTCCAATATTTTTGTGGCTGTTTCCGTCCGACTTTCCTCTGCTTCACACTTCGTTGCCTTCATGTCAAGATGTTAGCTCTTAAAAACCGTCTTGGCCACGTCTGCTTGGTGAGAAAAGTAAACATCCATTTAGTGAAACATGAGCAGACGGCTTCTTCAAATAATAATAATAATAATAATAATAATAATAATGATAAAAAGTAAAAATAACGAATCACGGAGAAGAAAGTAAACAAAGAAAGAAAATTTATATAATCTGCAGACTGTATAATGAGTGGACGAAATTTCTATCTGCGTCGAAGACAGAAACAGGAGAGAGGGGGGAATCTTTATACTCTGAAAACCAAAAGTAAACGATAAAGAATGAAGAATAATGAAAAGAAAAAAAAAGACAACAAAAAAACAAACCTATACAAATGCTCGGAGCTACTGGTTATCTCAAACATCGAGAAACAAAGGTGACAAACGCTTTTTGCTAATTAATTCCAACTCAGATTCAACAAGACGCTCGGAATACTGAATATATTCTTGTGATGACGTTGTTAACGCAAAGTTTTTAAAAATCCATTCTTTTCTTCAAATGAATATTCTCTAAGCGAAAAATGTTGTTTTACAGATACTTAGTGAAAACAAAATAATGCTATAATTGCTGACCATTTTGGATCATTTTCAGCAACTAAGGCCATACAATAATATTCTTAGCTGCCTAAAAGTAGGATGACATTTTGAAAAGATATTTTTTTCTTCCATCGAGTTTCTTTTTTTTTATTAGGTGAAACAAATTACTGCTATCATACATACTGACCAGTTTGGATCATTCTCAGCGACGCCAGTCACAAAGTGATATAATTAGGTGACTTGAAAGGGGGAGCATTTTTGAGGATATTTTCGGAACCTTTCATCGATTTTATTTAATTTTTAATGTGTCACTTTTCCAAATTGCTTAAACAGGAAACAACCAGTAATATAATTGGATCATTTTTATTGCACACTATTATGATATGAAGCAAGCTGAAAGATTGTATCCATTTCATTGTTAAAAATCATTTCATAGTTCTTTTTATTTCTTGCTAAAATTACCAAGTTCCATTCTTTGATTATAATTCTTTTTTAAAAGGAATTTTTAAAACAAATTTGTAAAACAGAACACAAATAGGATGAAGAGGACATTTCACTTGTTTTTTTGTTTTTTTTCTCGTTTTTTTTTTTTTTTTATAAGCCGTATATATAAAACCGGAATTTTATTTATATGCATAAACTCTTCGCTAAGAATTGTGCATTCTGGTAACCGGTAATGCTTATTTCTCGTATATAATGCGTTAAACATTCCTTTTCTCAGCTGCGTGCGTTTTATGACCTAAGGGCGAGAGTCTCTGACTGATGCCAAATCGGTTGGGTTTGGCTGCGGGATTGAAACAATCCCAGATCTGGTGACTCTGATGAACTGTGATATCCGGTGATTACTATATATGCATATTGTTTTAAAAATGAGAGAACACATTCCTTTTATTGAGCGTAACTTTTCTGTCCAACAGTTTTTCAGAAAGATTCACTGTGAATAAAAAAGCAAACATACGGAAATAATCATAAATAGTAAAAATGAAAAATGTATAAGGAAAATATATAAGCATCCAGGACTAAAATAAAAACAAAACAATCAATTGATGTAAATAAATTCCTTGTGAGTACAATACCAAACATTTTATGCACGACCCACCCATTTTTGTTCAAAATAAATAAAGAGATATAATGTATAGCGGCTCGGATTGGGAAATGTATGAATCATCTTCTTCCCCACAACCAGCTATGGGTAAATAGCAAGACAGACCAGGTTTTATAGCTTTTGATGGCAAATGGTCTAATACAGGAAAAAATAACAACCTTCAGCGCCAATATAATCTGCCTTGTCAGTCATGTATCAAAAGATACATGATCGTCTAAGCGTGTAACATGCATGGCACATAACTGATTGATACATACACACACACACACACTCACACACACACACATATATATATATATATATATATATATATATATATATATATATATATATATATATATCCATACATACACACACACTCATATATATATATATATATATATATATATATATAGTTATTTATATACATATACACACTCACACACACACATATATATATATATATATATATATATATTTATATATATATACACAAACACACACACACACACACACACACATATATATATATATATATATATATATATATATATATATATATATATATATATAATGAAAAGAGACCACTTTAAGGTTCCATGTAATAAATTATTTCACCACAGCCCTTTTAAAGGACTGCGGATCATCAGACTTTACTTCCAAACAAAAAATGAAAAGAAAATTTACTTTTAATTTTTTTTTTCATTTTTGTTCCAACCTTTGTAAGTAAAGTCTGATGATCCACAGTCCTTTAAAAGGGCTGTGGTGAAATAATATATTACATGGATCCTTAAAGTGGTCTGTTTTTATTTAAATTATTTGCTCTGGATTTACATAGAGCTCTCTGGATTTTATCCCCCTTAGGTTTACCCATACTACGGATTAACTAGTTTTTCATAAACTATATATACATATATATATATATTTATATATATATATATATATATATATATATATATATATATATATATATATATATATATATATATATATGTGTGTGTATATATATATATATATATATATATATTATTTACAACAATGATAAGGGAATAAAAAAGATAAAGCGAAAAATATAATGAGTAAATTGATGCTGCAGCCTCGAGAATGGACGGACATAACTCTGGAGTCGAGATGCTGAAAGTAATATCAATCAGTTAAACGATAAACTCTGACATATAATCATACTATATATATATATATATATATATATATATATATATATATATATATATATATATATATATATATATATATTGGTCCTTTACTCTGGGCATACTATATCTATTGTTGTTATTTTAATGCTCTCAAATTAACTGATCAAATTCTTAACGCCGTTATTAAACTTTTTTAGGAATAAGCCGTAGTATTTGTCATTTCTTTTATTTTTCCAAGTACTTTCAGTCCCCTCCAAAATCAACTTCAGTGGTGAATATTGAAGACAAAAAAATAAATGTAAATGATAATTATTTTTTTTGTAAATATGCCTGAAACGTGCTCTGTTATAATAATGAACACATAAGAACGCGCTTCGTTATAGGTTTTTTTTTTTTTAAATTAACTGAAGAATAATACGCATGTAAGGGAGGTAACTTAATTATCATATTTTTTATTATAAATATTTTAAATATTATTTTATTTTTTTTTTTTTAATGATTTTATAAATTCACCCCTGAATATTATCCTGGATTTTATTGAATGTACTTGGGAAAATAACACTGTTGTCTTTCGCGTCGGAAACAATACAATACGATTAGTTCAAGGTCTTTCATATTTTTTGTGTCAATATGGGGACACTTCAGAGAATTCATAGAGAGTCAGATTAATCTAATGGTTATTAAGAATTCATTCATCCACCACAGGGCCTCAGACTCAACGACAGAGGCCTACATCAAATGGCTTGAGGACGTACAGCAGCCCTGGGTCAAGACGGTGGCTGATTGAAGATTCTATGTCTTGAAACTGGACTCTGCACCATGTCACACAAGCAGCAGAACCAATCATGGCTGTCAAACAATTTCTGCGATCACATCACACCTTACGCTGGCCATATGTTTCCACTGACTACAACCCCCTTAAATATTATGTGTACTGATCAGTTGAACGAGAGGCCAACAAAATTCCTTGTAACACCATAGATGAACTGAAGGCAAGAATTATGGCACCATTCACCATCTTAAGAAACGAAACCATCCAGAAGGCATGTAGGAGATTCCGAAGTCGTCTGGAGGCCGTGTTTTAAGCCAATGGCGATTTTATTGAATAAATTTACTCTTTTGTATTTGAAAATATTTTTGCGTAATTTTTAGTAATATCTGTTAAAATGAGATGTTAGTGGTATTTCACTTTTTGCGCCATACAGAAGATAATTCATCCATCTTACCTTGCATTTTCTGAGGAATAAATTTCACAAACAAAAATGCAAATTATTTATGAATCAACCTAATATGTAACCATAGAATTGTGACAGCCACCTAATGTCGAAATACTCCACTATTCGCCACAGTAACTATAAGCAAGCAACATAGCGTCTAAGATGTTCAGAAATCGTTACCTGACCCTACTCATGACTGTGTTCTTAATAACTGGAATTTTCCACACTAAAGTAAGTTAATCGAAAAAAAAAAATCTGATGGGTAAAACTTGAGATAACGGGAGGCCATGAATTCTAAGAGGTTTTCACACTCTTGTCATCTCATTTGTTTTAATCATTTCGCGCAATGCATGGGAATGATGTCCGTAAGACGCAAGGGTTTTTTTTTTCAGGGAGTGAAGAAAACTGAAATAACTATAGCGAGGAGAAATGTCCATAAAAAAACAGGATTTAAAGACAAAGAATATGGCGATTGACGTTGCATTTAATTTTTTGTAGATTGTTGTTAACATTATATCAATAAGCTGGAATAGTCTTCCACAGGTGAGAGGTGCGAAATAATAAAATTTACTATAGAACTTACGATTAAAATTAGAAATTTCAGCTATCCCCCATTATAATGTCTGATGCTTTAACTCCACGAGAGCACCTCTTTGCGACTGCTTGGTCTCAAATCTCTCCGCTGATTTGAGATGGAATAATTACATTGTATAAATAGCGTAATCTACCGTAAGGAAAGTTGGTTCCCAGTGTCGCGCCAGAAAGTTTTTCTCGCTCGAGTCCATCCTTCAAGTCTATAAATCAACCATTCGCGAATGCATGGGATACTGCTGCCATATATGTGCTGGATCTCCCGTTGTTCGTCTTAAGGTCCTCGACAAAATCCAGAGACGCATATGCAATATGACTGGCCCTAATATGGCATCTCGTTTATAGTCACTCTCTCACAGACATGCCCTCGCCTACCTCTGTCTTTTGTGCAAACACTTTCACGGTAACTTCTTCGACATGATACTTTCGCGACTTCCCAAACTGCATGAATTTAAACATGCTACTAGGTTGGCATCTCAGTCTCACCCTTTCACTGTCGAAACGGTTAAATGTGGCCGTCTCTTCTATTCTAATAACTTCATGTCCCGTACTTCCCGTCTGTGGAACTCCCTTCGTCTTACTTGCTCTCCTGATAGCTATAAACTCTCAAGTATTCAAATCTAATCTCCGTCCTTCTCTTCATCCTTTCCTTTATCACGCCTCTCTATTCTAGCTCTTACTCCCTGTAACCCCTTGCGTGCTACTGCCACTCCTGCCTTGCTTGGGGTGAAAAGCTTGAAAAATATGATGATATCTAACTATCAACCTAATACTACAATTGAATGCATGAAATCGAGGTTTCATATTCACCGGGAATAAAGTTTAATTTAGTGAATAAATATCATAGTGAAAAATGCGTTAGTTATTAACAAAACATGGAGTAACAGGGTTGCTCCATACTATCATCAAACACCACAATGGGGGAGGAGAAAAGCCTGATTGATACGTGGTCCAGTGTATGTCAGGCTTTAATAATGACTGTAATACATTTAAAATGGGCGGGCTGGTTTCTCACGGCGTCTGATTTTGGCTCTTAAATTGAGATCGTTGTCGGTCACTGGCTGACATGACAGAACATGAAGCGGCCTGAATTAAATGTCAGGTTTCTTTGGCTGGATATCACGTGACTCCTGCTAAACGCATCGTCCCTTTTCCTATCCGCTCTCTGGTTCCCTCACCTTCAGCTCCATTGGCAAGGCCGGCGTATTTTCATCTATCTTCGGAAGCACTTGACAAGGGAACATATTTGCCGGGCGACTGTTCCAATATTGGCCAATAGATGCCGCAAAACAAAGGGTTCTGTTCAGAATCAGCCCATCGATGATCAGAGATTTACTTTGCGCTTCGACAGAGCAGAAAGCAATGTCGTTTCCAACCGCGCCAACACACCAGACCCGATACTATGTTGTGCTGAGTCGACTTCAGGTTTTCAGAAATTTTGTTCGGCTGAGCGAATATGGGTGGATTGGTCGTCGGCTGGTAGGAGTTAAAAGTCGATAAATTTAGAATGGCTTTTCTCTTGTGTCTTTGTTCTCGTTGCACTTATATTTCGTGTTTAGTTTGCTAATCAATTCTAAAATTCTCACCGTGAATCGAGTGCCTGAGACGAAAGCGTTGAACAGATTTAATAATAATTTCATTAGTCCATCTGTCCTCCGGTATAAACAGCTATGGTAATGGTAGCCATAATGGTATGAATAATCGTTTCCATTCAGGAAACTTTCGACATCAATTGACTGAACAGTATATGCTACTATTGGTTGTAATTTATAAAATCCTTCTGTTAAAACATTTTTTTTTTCACCGTAAAATATGTCAAGTTAAGACGCCAGCTCCCGTTCAATCACCGCAGTTAAGCAAGGTCGAGTCTGCTCAGTAAATTGATGGGGGACCGTTTGGAAATACCAAGCACTGTAATCTTGGATGTGCAGGTGAAGCATTGGATAATGGCTAGACATTTTTAATTGGAAAAAAAATAATCCCCATTAAGCCATAGGCGGCATGGTGGAGTAATGGACAGTAATTGAGGTATCGGAGTACCGAGTTCGAATTTCAGTCGAATCCATTATATTTACTTGCTAATAACTTTGGAGAAGGTATGAATCCCCATCTTCTCCCTCACCAGCTATGGATAAATAGCAGGACAACTAAGTTTAATTATTAAATAAATAAGTAAATAGCCTTGGCAACTGTTCTACTGTAGAAAGAAATGGCAACGTACGTCAGTTATGTATCAAAAGATACATGATCGCCTAAGCGCGAATCACGCATGATACGTAACTGACTTCTCTTTCTAGTATTGACGCCGGGGGTTGGGGATATTACTTGAATTTGTAGGACGCCAACATTACTAATTATTTAATTATTTTCCTCATCGAATATTATCCAGTTTAGTTTTTGCAACTGTTGGGTGTCATGAATTATTGTGGTTTCGTTTATTTGGTAACGATCTTTGTTTGTGATTCTACCACCGGCCTATGAATGAGAGTCTGTTTTAAGACCTACAGGGTTCGGTCGCTTGAAGACATTTTTAATCATTGATCTTAGAAACAGATAGTTGTGATATTTTAGAACGAGCTTGGACGCCATGTACGACATCCACAAGAAAATTTCGATTTGGCGAGGCTGTTTAACAATATGAGTCAAGTTAGTAGGTTAACTAGGTTCATCTTTTGTCTATCCTACATATCCCCATGACATGCACCACTTAATCCTTCTGTGTACGTCCTTAAAACTACTTCATTTAGTAACCATCCACATTGAGTCTCTCTTGAGCCTTGTATTCAGTGAAAAATAGTAATGCGACCCCTAACACACACACACACACCAACACTCACTCAAACATACGCACACACACATGATCAATGTCGAAGAAGCGGGCATTTTTAAGTGGAAATGTTAAAATTCCCAACAATAAAAACTAGTTTTAACCCGTGAAAATTTCACGTTTTCCCATTTTAATTTTCTGATGAATCTTAATTCTTCAGTTAATGATTGAAAAAGATTATGGAGAGTTTTACAATAAAATATCCATAGAAACTGCCCTATCGCATCGTTAAATATTTGAGCTTTAGCAAAATATTGCATTAAAAATCAAGAATATAAAGGTCGGTCGTTATTTTAAGAAGTAAGAGGGTACAAATAAACATATTTGAAAATTACAACGGTTTCCATTTCATTTAAACAGACGTTAAACAATTCTATCTCCCCTTCTTTCATTTTCACAATGAAACCAAATAGCGTCCTTGATATGTTATTTATTGTCTCATGCGATCAAACAAGAATAGTTAATTATTATGAGTTATTAGCAGGAGGCGTTAAACACTGCTATCTTTCAGTCTTTCTTTGTTTTCTCACTGAATCCAATAGCGTGTCTGATGTTTTGTTTTTCGACGCGATCAAAACAGAATTGGTGATTTTCATCATACATTCTCCAGAATTGAAACATAAACAAAACGAGTTTTGTGTTTACTATACACTTGATTAATTTGATTCTCATTATGAAATACGAATTTAATACCAATGAGACTTTCATCGTTTCCAATATATTTTTATCAATACAGGAAGGTGATCGGTATCTGAAGTCACGGGAAATCTGTTAATTAATCATCGATTTTCAAAGTATATAGACTAATTGATGGTTTTGTATTAGACAAATTTAATATTGTAATTAATCTGACAATAATTTAAATTAAAAAAAAATTCCGCTTTTATTAAAATCAAAAGTGATTTATTGAGACGAAAGGCAGAGAAAGCGCACTCATTTCTGAATATTTGCGTCCAGTTTCTTACAGCATTTCACCTTTCTTAACTAATCTTCTGTTGCTAACGTGCGGGATGCTTCAAAACAACGATAAAAACAATAGCGCCGGTAAAGCAGATAAGAATGTCATGTGAGTGTTGAATTCTTCAAACACTCTTTTCTCATTATGTTCCCTAGAAATCTCAGTTCTTTTTGTTTCTATTTTCTTTAAAAGTCAGTGACAATTTCAGTTCATGGATTTCTGAGCATCTATCTGTAGAAGTACAACTCTGTGATCTGAAGGTATTTTTTTTTTATCTGGGAAATTATCCCGAATTCACTGCCATTGACTAGGAATTAAATTACATAAACGTTCTGCATTATTTTCTTACGTTGTTACCAAATTTTCCGGTTTCTTAATATTCTCCAAGATTTTTGGAAGGAGCTGTTGCACTTTCTATGCACCTTCGGATTTTGGTAGCACATGTTCAGTCCTCTTTTAATGAAAGATACACTACTTACACATGTCGCCATATTTATTACAACGCTTCGGTCGTTGTACGCTCCGGCCTTCTTCAGGTGGTTGGAATGTCGAACTGAACCCTTTATTTCGCTCACTGGGGTAGAGTGTTCTAGTTCCACGTGCCATGTTTTAATGAATGTCAGCTATCAGTAATCTTCTGTTCATTCCCATCTCCATCTGAAGAAGGCCGGAGCGTACAACGGCCGAAACGTTGTAATAAATATGGCGACAACGATGAGTCCGAATGATGTAAATATGGTTCGTAATACCTCATCTCAGAAATATAGTCAGATACTGATTTTCCAAAATGTTAACATTTTGCCCTACCTTAGTTTTTGACATCTCCAATTCGTAGTTCATACGTATTCCAATCGTTGACAATGAGAAATTCATCCTTACAAATGATATTAATATATTTATTCTCACTTTGGGATTTGCTGCGATTTCTTGGTGCGTCTGCCGTCATGCATATCTTACGTTGTGAAGATTCTGTGCGATAATAAGATATCTTGGTGGGACTTTTAGTTCTTTTAGGATCGCTTCACTTTAAATTTTGAATAATATAATATATAATATAGAAATAAAAAAATGTATGTTGAACTGCTATATAACAGCAGCCGTCATATTTGGCACTGAATTCTGGAAAATTTCCTCACAGAGACACGGGAGACAGGCGGTAATAGTTATCTTGTTATAAGAAAGCGTGCTAAAAATGTCATGGATGGAAAATAGGCACAACGAGAAAGTTTTAACGAAAATGAGAAGAAAAGTAATTCGTACATAATATTAGAACATGAAAATTAAAATTTCTGCTATATTTAATGGGAATGATTGCCTAGGGAAATGGACACTCACAGGATACACTGAAGGCAAAGAGAAACAAGGATCCATCGATTAATGTACTTAATTGTATTTTATGAATTGGTGGTAGAACAGGGACTATAGTTAAGGAAGAAGTTGTGACTCAAATTTCATAATTCTTGAAAACACATCATTTAAAAGAGAAAGCATGGCGCAGGGTCTCGACTGTCGTGGATTCATTTGGCAGTTGGATTCTCACTAATGAGCTTAGAAATTCTTGCTTAGACTATAGGTTCCAGATCGCTGCGCGGGAAGAATTATTCTTTACGTGCAGACGATCTGATTGGTTGGCAATAACCAATCAGCGAGCGAGATTTGGGGAGACATAAGACAGCTTCTGTGATCCGTTTCTCCCAAAAGTGCACAAAACATACTACATATAAACAGAGCGATTACAAAATTGTCGCATTGCTGCGATTTGTAAATTGTCTATAATAACGTAGTGGTGATTAATTAACCAATGAATGCTTGATGTTGTATGGGATTGGTATTTTTTAATGTATTTATGTGTGCATGTATGTATGTTCGTGCATGATAGACTCGCACATATTCGTCTTTATTTTATTTTTTTAAGTCAAGATTAGTCCTGTAAAATACCAAAAAATATTAGAGTGTTTATTAAAAACAGATTTATTAAATTTTTCTTCTCTTTTTCAGGCATCCAGTTGCTGTTTGCGCGAGATTGTGCGACCTCATACCTGGAGGAGAAGTGCGTTGTTCGTAACCACACAACTAATAGGTTAAAAACTGTATGCTTTCGAACCTGCGATACGAATGGATGCAACAGTGAGAAACTGAAACCAAGAGGTGAAGCCAATTACGTCCAAGCGTCCTACATTTTCACATTTATTATGGCCGGTATATCTAGCTTCTTAGAGTTTGACCACTACGTCAATGCTTAAAGATATCTGTTCAAACGAACGGCTAGTTTGGTTGAGAATGGACAAAGAAAAATAAATTATAAAATAATTTTAAAACATCAAAACAAAAAGTAACTAAAATATATATTCTACTGTAAATCCCATTTCCAATAAAAAAAAAAAAAGATTTATCTACAGTTAAAAAAGAACAACATCAAGAAATTTTGGAACAATGCCAAATAAAGAGAATTATGCCAGGGATGTTTTCAAGAAAAAAGGATATAAACGTTTTTTTTTTTTCTCGGTAAGACGAATTATAAAAAAAAAAAAAGTTAAAAAAAAGAAGGAAATGATTAACTCATTTTAACGCTCATATTGCTGAACGTATGAAGTTGATTATCATCGTAAAAATTTCACGATACAAATGATGAAGATTGAGAAAAAAAATTGGCAAATAAAGGCACCCATATATTTAATGTTATCGACGCCGAGGACAAGTGGTTGTTGTGAACGAAGAGATTTCCAGCAAATACATTCCATTTTCTTTTCTTTTATTCTTCTTATTTTCGTAAGAAATTCAAACGAAAACAGAACTATGAGCCCCGCAGAAACGTTTAAAGAAAAATTTAACGAAACTTGGGGTTTTTTAAACTTGAACTGACATATGAGTCAAATATGCACGAACGCAAAATTTACCTGAGCTAATCAATTCGCCTATAATTTCGATGTTGAGAAAAGAAAATGTCGTTTGAAAATGAATCTAAACAGATATATAAAAAAAAATACAAGCAAAAGAAAGAAAAAATGAATGAATGAATGAATGAGAGAGAGAGAGAGAGAGAGAGAGAGATTGACGTGGATAGTACCAATATGAAAGTTGAAAAAAATAATTGTTTCGTACAAAACAAAAAAGAATGAAAATGTAGGCAATAATTCAAAAATTACGTAAATGTAATAACTTCGATTTTGCCTAGAAATTCAGTGTAAAAGACTCACGCAATTTCTATATACAGGTCATTCTCCACATCCAAAAGGAGTTATATATATATATATATATATATATATATA
>OZ010582.1:91282159-91352159 GCA_963932145.1 Acanthosepion lycidas | reverse complement strand
AAAAAAACAACATAATAAGGCACGTAGAAACGATATCTCGAGAACGGCGCGATTGAAACAATGGCGCTAGTCGAATGTACAAGAAAGTCTGACTCAGTGACCACAGAGAGAGAATGTATTGCATTTGAAGGGATATAAAACAGAAATAAAAATAGTAATGAAGAGTATACATAGAACAATAATTATTGTATTAAATATATAACAGTTTGATCAAACAAAAAGAGTAATTCAAAAACAAAATCAGCGTTACTACGGAATAAATTCCAATAACTAAAAAATACTTTTATTAAAGGGTGCTCAATACAGAGTAGAGCACATATAATTTATTCGAAACACCATCACTTGATAAGACACCAGAAGTGTTGAAACAAAATGGATATTTTTGTAGTGAGTATATAACGTATTTATGTTAAAATTTTCGAATAAATTATATATATATATATATGCATAGAGGTAGAAGTATGGGATATGTCCTGCTGCTCATGCAGCTGTGCAATTCCGAATGGTAAAATGACGGATGTTTAAACTCTTACTAAACAAAAATATCGAAGTCAGATCTCCAATGGAACAATTTGTTTATATATGAATAATTGGCGTAAATCGATTTTAAAACCTTACTTTTTTTAAGTTATAATATACATATATACATATACACACACATACAAACATATGTGTGTGTGTGTGCGTGCGTGCGTGTGTATACGTGCCAGTTCGAGTCTCCATCTACACTCGTAAATATATAAGCAAGCAGATATACACAATACAGGCATATATGCATTTCCCTGAATTTGTGCATATGTTTCTGCTCATGGGTATATACGTATATACTATCTACACACCCCAGCTTATATACGTTTAAAATCACCTTTATACAACACCTCTCAAACACCGCTGTAAATAAGGCTTATAGTTAATTATATGCTCTTTCTTTTCCAATTGATGTTTTCCCTAAACTTAGCTTTCAAATATCTATTCCTCAAATTACACCTGCTAAAAATCATCGCAATGTGTACATCTTACAAATGAAGCAAAAAAGAAAATATTATATATATATATATATATATATATATATATATATATATATGTGTGTGTGTGTGTGTGTGTGTGTGTGTGTGTGCATATTGAATATAGGATATACATACTGATGAATTAAATGACAATGTGACGTCAAGCGTGTCTCGTGTATCTTTTGTTGTTGTTTTTGCAAATATGTCTTTTCAGTTAAAACACCCATTTTTACTATTGTTGAATGACGTCATTTCCTTTTCCGTTTCCTTTAATCAAAAATAAAATCCAGAAGGGTCTTGCTATCCTTTCGTTTCTACTTATCTGCAGCAAACCGAATCTGCCTCCATTTCCTTCCGCGAAGGATCCAGACAAGCATGCGTATAACTAGATTGTTGTGCATATTTTTTTGTTCTGTTTCTTTTCCCCAATTCAAATCAATGATTGAGAATGAACATTAAGATATAAAATGACTGAATAAACTTTCAAACATACACTAAAAATGAAAATCGAAGGAAGAAAATAAAATACAATATTATTATTATTATTGTAATCAACCCAGCCATTTCTAGAAAACGCTTTTATTTCATTAATCCTCTTTATACGGCGAATCACGAGGTTGGCAAAAGGGTTATGTAGCCGCCACATGAGTTGGGTAAAAATATTATCAATAATGATGATAAAAGACAATAAAATGTAATGCGTTTTAAAAAAAAAAACTATGTTGTTGATTGTTATTTCTTTTTACTTCATCAAAATTGTTTTACTGTCATTTCATTTTATATATTTACACAGGTGATTTCGACGAAAAAATGGCCGAAAGAATTGAGTGCAAATTCTAGCGCAGAGTGTTTACCTGTGGAATATTTTCTTTTACATTTCGCCCCAATCAAGGCAATAAATTCACTAAGACGCAAGGGCTTGCTAAGATATTTAAGAATATGAGAAAATCTATTAAGAGAGAACAATAAAAGAGCACACATTAAGGAGACAAAAGATAACGATTTGTTTTGCATTTAATTTTTTAAAGATCACCTTTGATGAGAGAGCAAATACCAGGAACATAATTCAACGATCGAGAAGCATGATAGAATAAATTGTTAGCATAGAAATTACATGTGACATTAAGCCATTTTAACTGTAAAATTATGACAAACATACACTAGTCTAGTATTGCGCTTAAATTCATTATCTATGTAGCATAGAGGAAAGTTCATCAGAACAATTTTGATTTGAAAGTATTTATAGAAAAATCACGGGGAATCGACATTACGCCGTTGGGCAAGTGACTGAATCCGATATGTCAAGTAGACTGGAAATTCTTCTTTGGATCTTATCACGTATATCTCTAAATATAAACCAAGAGCACTGGATCATATGTGGCAGAAATATTCAATTGAAGGATGAATGCTGGGCTTATAAATATGTAAAGTTGTGCAGAGAAAAAATATCTTGCATGACACTGTGAACCAGCTTTCTTAGCAGTACACCTAGCAGTTGTTTCAATATAATATATCATCTTCATGTCAGGAATTAAACGTTAATCCGAGAAGGCGGAATGAGTTATATTCCTGACAAACACACACTCACACACGCAGACACACACACACACACATACACACAAACACACATACACACATACATATATATATATATATATATATATATATATATATATATATATATATATATGTATGTATGTACAACATCAACATATTGATTATGTCATTATTTTCTATCTCAATTATATGCACTATCCATTTTAGTTGTTACTGTTGACATTCCTCGAATTATGTAGCGTCGGTTATTCGATAAAGTTGTTTGTGATTCTGTAGCGAGAGTCTATAAGTCTCAAAGAAGCACGATTCTCGTTGGAACCTCCTTGTTTCCTAACCTCTGTAGTCAATTGATGAATAGGATTGTACCTATTTGCAAATTCTAAGAAGAAGAGATATGAAGTGTATAGCAAAATAAGAGACACAGAGAAGTTAACAACATACCACGTTTCATAGAAAATAAGACAATAAAACAATATGGCGTCGCTAACAGGCTGCTTAAGTCACTTGGATGAATCAAAATATGCCAAGACTTGGATCCGTCGTTTTGCAGCACAGGTCAGGCTATAAAATTGAAAAAAAAACATCTAGAGAAAACGAGGAGAAAATAAAATAAATGATCTCCTTCCGGCTTCGGAAGGTTCTGAAGCAATAATATAAAGTTCTGTTATCGCATACCCGAAACAATTTTAGAATTTTTTTTTCGTCGAAAATTAAGAAATTATAAAAATTCAGCGACCTAAGAAGAAACTTGTCATAGCAAAAAAAAAAACAAATTTCTGTTCAATCAAAATAAACAAGATGAAACTATCATGCAATATTTTTACAGGTAAAGAGAAGCTAGAAGATTCTGCGAATTTGAGAAACTTGGAACTCAAGATTTGACAATTGAGAATGAATTGATTCAATTACAGTTGATTGAAGGTATGGTAGATACATTACTTATATATAAGATAGTGGAAGAATTACAATTGAGTAATTTATCTCTAACTGCATGTGTGGAATTGCTGGAATTGAAAAATGTAATTCTACTGAGAACGATGTTGAAACTTACAATATAAAAAGGAAGCCAAAAAGCAAATACTGTAATTACGTGAATGAATTTGACAGAAAAATTACCCCTGCTGTCGAAAGAATTTTCCAGAACTGCTGAAGAAAAATCATTTTCAGTCTGTATGCATTGTTAAAATGAAAATAGACAATATAGAAAAAGTGGAAAATGAGAACATTTTTTTTTCAGAAGAAAGATCTAACGAAAAGAATTCTTTTGAAAAAGTTAAATTAAATAGCATGACGTTTCTGATGCAAGTGTATACAGGGATTTAATCATTCTGATCTCAGGAAATTTTGGGGAACAAATGAGTTAATCGAAATTGAGAAGTCTTCTGAAACTGAGATTATTTGATAGATCTTGGTATACTTCGATTGATATTTGAAACCTGTGAACGATTTGGAATTGTTCCTACTACAGTAAAGACATTCATAGACTATTAGGTATAGAAGGTGCATACATCGAAATTAATCCTAAAATAACATAAAATCTGAAAAAAGAAAAACTAGAGTGATAAATTGGTATAAAGCGAATATGCAACTTAATGAAAATAGTACCCCTCTTATTTTGATTCTCGCAGATTATCGAGCTACCTTCTACCTTTGGTTGTTGCTAAGTTAAATAAAATGATAGAGGAGGGAGCTTTGGAGAATATAATGTTCCAGGTGGTAGTAAATGGGTTATCCTGCTGAATTCTTGCTAAAAGCAGACGGTGATTTAATAATATGTGGTGATTTTAGAATAGGCGTAAATCATAAACTATGCTCGAACTCTTTTCCAATTCCCAGTATCGCAACTGCTATCCACACATTATCAGGCATAAAATATTCGGCACAAATTATTTTAAAATCAGCCTACAATCAAATACAGATTGACGCTAAATTCAATGAAATTATCACAATAAACAACCCATATGATTATTAGTATAGACGAAAATGCTCTTTCGAGTGAAAATGGAAAGTGTCTTTTTTTCAGAAAATAATGGAAAATGTGTTAACTGACGAAATCTATAATATGATTATGTACCAAGATAATATTTACCTTGGTACTAGAACTAAAAATGAATTAAGGAAAAAACCCCCAAAAAAACAGACACATATTAAGCAAGTTAAAATGTTCATATGGCAATAAACAGTAATACATGTGAATAGTTATACAATATGTTAAGGGTATCAAATTTCAAAAGATGTAATTGCGCCAGATCCAAAATTATTTAAGAAAATTTCAGAGAGTTCTATAACTACTAATAAAAAAATATTATAATACTATTTAGGACTGGTTAATTTTATGATAGATACCTACCAAAATACTGCAACTTAATAGAACCATTTACCGTGCTGCGGAAATAGATCTACAGATTCGAGTGAGAGAACCGTTTCAGCGATTTTATCGCAAGAGGGCTATGTGATAATGTACCTTTCAAGAAGATTGGCGCAGTAGAATTAAGTTATTCAAATATCGAAAAGGAAGTATTGGTCATTGTTAAGAGCACAGAAAAGGCTCGACAGTTCTTATTAGGTAAGAAGTTCCTCATAAAGTCAGACGCTAAACCACTACCGTTTATTTTTAAACCTATAAAGGAGCTTCGAAAATTTATTTCGTCCAGAATTTTAATATAAGTCATGCAATTGATGGCTTAGGAATTTAACATTGTATACGTAAAAGAAAATACAATCCCATATGTCGATGTGATGTCAAGGTTACAATTTAATAAGGATCTAAAAGAGGAAAAAAATGGATACTCCTTGTGAAGAAATATTACATTGGATTGTGTTATGGTGAAATACACCTGTTCTATAGTTATTAGACACTCCCACCTAATATAAGTGGGAGTAGTAAGAGAAACGAGGGTCAGTCGATGTCGGACGACCGGCTGAACGGTTGAACTCTCTGCCGGGGAGGAACCCGAACGAGGCTCTGCCGAAGGGCAGAGTCTCGTTCGGGGCGGTAAACCGACCCTGAACCCGATTATACGGCTTCAAAATGTATATTTTTGGCCGAGTCCACGGGCTCGGAGATCCCACGTTAAACCGGCCTTGTGCCACATGATACCCTTGTGGGGGGTGACTAAATACTAGTCGATGTCGGACGACCGGCTGAATGGTTGAACTCTCTGCCTTCGGACGGGGAGGAACCCGAACGAGGCTATGCCGAAGAGCAGAGTCTCGTTCGGGGCGGTAAACCGACCCTGAACTTGTTTATACGGATTCAAAAGGTATATGTTTGGCCGGGCCCACAGGCTCGGAGATCCCACGTTAAACCGGCCTTGTGCCACATGATAACCTCGTGGGGGGTGACTAAATACTAGTCGTATGGCAGTCGATGACGGACGACCGGCTGAACGGTTGAACTCTGCCTTCGGACGGGGAGGAACCCGAACGAGGCTATGCCGAAGGGCAGAGTCTCGTTCGGGGTGGTAAACCGACCCTGAACTCGTTTATACGGATTCAAAGGGTATATTTTTGGCCGGGCCCACGTTAAACCAGCCTTGTACCACATGATACCATCGTGGGTGGGAGGGGGGTGACTAAATACTAGTCGATGTCGGGAACGCCCGATTAAATTCGGCCTTGTGTCACATGTGACTGCGTGGGGCAGTTACTAAATAGCGTCGATGTCGGACAACAGTCGACCTACTGCCTTCGGGAAGAGAGGAACACAGACGAGGCTATGCCGAAGGGCAGAGTTTCGTCTGGGGAGGTAAACAGACCCGATTCCGTTTATGCGGGGTCCACGGGTGTTTCTTGGCCGAGCCTACGGGCTCGGGAACCCCGCATTAAATTAGGCCTTGTTCCACATGTGACTGCGTGGGGCAGTTAATAAATAGCGTCGAAGTCGGACGACAGTTATTCGAATACGAAAGTAGTCAGTGACCACAACAAGATTACTCTGCGTAATACCTATTATATCAAGTTCCTAACTTTTTGTACGTCGAACCTATTTTAGGCCCGATTTAGTACACATACAAGCCTCCACTGCGAAATCACTCTACAACAGATTAAAACGGTCATATTACTCTACAGCATCCAATATTATACAAGTTTGCTGAAAGAATAAAAAGAAACAGATTGAGTAATTATTCAAAAACTGGGAGACCTTGTAATAAAATAAGAGATAAATTAACGACGGAAAACGGTGTTATATGCAAGGGAGATGTGATAGCATCACTAGAAACAGTAAGAAGAGATATTTTTTAAATGTGTACATGATAATGCGCATAGTAGGATAACGGCTAAGCGGAGGAGATTAAAATTGGCGACATGGTAGCGAGCATATTATCGCGATATAGAAAGATATGTACACAGATGTACAGAAATAAAGAATTTTCGATAAAGGAGACTACACTCATGGTCTAAACAAACGGAACCATGGTCTCGTGTTCCTATTGACAATATAAACATTAATGTCATGGGGTTATTTCTAATTTTAGTAGACTCCTTTTCGGGATGGCGTGAAGTCGTTAAAACTACAAAAACGACTACAACAAAATAAATATTAACGGGGGGATTTTCTAGAAATCATTATTAGACAAGACCTCAGAATTTTGTGATGAAAATCTATATAATTGGATGATGTGGACTGGCTGCTTTCCTTACGAATTGCAGCGTAAAGAAAGATGCAGACGGCAAAAATGAGATTAAAATCATTTTCCCCAAATAGAAATACTACAGACGGTTAATTTCCAAGTTTATTATCAGTTATAGGTCGATTCCACATACAGATAGTCAAATAAGATCTCCATTAAGAATGTCTTATTAGGCAAATTAAAGAATGTGGTATCAGAAAGAAAACTTTGCAAGTGCTAAGACAGCTAATTACTTCATGAAAAGGGGGCCTAACACACCCATTATATCAAAGAAAGGGAAAAAACCTAATGGCTCATTCTGGTCAGTTAACACCCAGAACTGAAGTGGAAGACGTCGTGATGAAAGAAGATTTTGACAGAGAAGAAAGGATGAGTTCTTCTTATCAGGATAATGCAATAGAAAACTAGCCTGTGGATGATAGCGAGAGCAACTCTGACACAGAAGTAAATGAAATGAAACCAAGATCTCTATTAAAAAAGACAGGACATAAAACCCAAGGATAGGGAGGAGGAAAGAGATTGTGGAAGAATTTCGAGAACGACCATTAAAACTCTTCGCTCCAGTGAGGCTTAGTGGATTGGTAATTAGTATTGTACCTATTTGCATCTGTTAAGCAGAGCATATATAAAGTGTATAGTGACGTTATAAACAAGGAGATGATTACTGATCACGTGTCACAGAAAACACAATTCAACACCCTTAAAGCCATTTTAACCATTAACCTGAGAAAGGTGTTATATACAGCTGCGAAGTTAGATATTTCTGAACTTATTAAGCGCCATGTATGACATCTGTATGAAAGTCTTTATCTGACCATTTAAAAGGATGATTCCGGTTTTAATGTTAAAGTTTTGTTTTTCTAGCAATTGGTGTTCTTGGGCAAAACTACGTCTGCATAGCCTTTTTTTAGGATCAATTTCCTTATTTTCTACTCAAACATGCTAATGTCAGCAATTACGAAAGAAGCGCAAGCATGCCCGTAAAGTACAACAGTTGAAACATTTTATCAGTACAAAAAAAAAAAAACTGTTTAGATTGAATATATTTCGTAAGATGGTGCTGTGATGTCACAGCTTATGCCTTAAAGAATTTTGCTTTAGAAAGAATTACAATTTTAGTCAATTTAAAATGATGTCTGTACACATTTTGCAATAAGTTTTGCTCTCTGCAAGGCCGAAGAGCTACTCGAGTTAGAGTTTTATAGAGAACGAAGAGCTATCCCAAACAAGTTGACAGCGTGACCAGGTCGCAAGAAACTATGAAAGAAGTGAAAGTCAAGGGAAAAGAATCCTTAGAAGGAAATGAAAAACCAATCCTGAACAGGAAGCGACGAATAAATATCTACTCCTATTTTTAAAAATGAGTGAGTGTAAACTGAATTATCGCGAATCTATCCAGTACAATTGAGTTAGGTTTAAGGCGGCGATATTAAAGATATAGCGTCCGAGTAGACTTAAGAAAGACACGTAAACCCAAGCCTACACAAACAACAAGGGATAAACTCTCTTCCTGTTCAAAAGAAATGGATTTATATATATATATATATATATATATATATATATATATATATATATATATATATATATATATATGTATAATTTTATGTTTGAAAGTAAATAGTACTACTGAATCAAAAAACATAGGGAAACGGCTGAATATATGATTTCAAATTTCAGAGATGTATAATACAGAAAAATATTTTTCGAATATATTAAATGACGTAATCTAAGGTCTAAATGCATAGATGTTTTAGTTAACCTGTTGAATATTTATACGCGTCTTTAACTTATCTTTTTTTTTCTTTCTCAGATGCTATATAACGTAATCTAACATCTAAACTTTTCAGTTAATCTGATGAATATTTATCAGTTTTCTTAACTTTAAACATATTAAGCAATTGCCATATATATATATATATATATATATATATATATATATATATATATATATATATATATTATGTTTAACGTTCTTTTTGTCTTTAATAAATAAATTGTCGGACTTTGTCCATTTCGTAATATATATATATATATATATATATATATATATAGTTTTCATGTCTCTTCACATATATATATATATATATATATGTGTGTGTGTGTGTGTATATATATATATATATATATATATATATATATATATATATATTGTGAGCGAGACACAGAATAACACTGTCAAATGAATTAAAATATAGGACATAGGATGTATTATTCTTTCGTAGCAAATACATATGCAGTCTGGAATAGTCATGGCCGTGGGAAATTTTCTACTTATCATAAAAAACGTGTAGGTTTAAATAAATATTCAACCTGAAATTTAAAATAAAAAAAAAAAATGGAAGAAAATCGATTTGTGAATGTTGTAGCATACCTACCGACGATAACAGTTATGTTGACATCGACATAAATACAGTGGTAAATACTGTCTGCGGTTGGAGATTCGTCTCCAGCTGTGATGGTCAAATTCTCTGCCTCCGGGCAGAGAGGATACTCAGACGAGGTTATGTCACAGGCCAGAGTCTCGTCTCGTGAAACTGCTACCCGGCCCTGTTTTATATGAGGTGTACGGGGAATATTTGACCGAGTTTACGGACTCGGATACGCCACATTAAATTTGGTCTTGTGCAACATTTGACCGCATGGGGCGGTTGATAGATACCTTGCAGTTTGTGATTCGTCTCCGGCTGTGCTTATCCTGTTCAGTAACCTTCTTTAGTGATGTAATGAACATGCATACACCTGGGTTCCCACTCACATTAATATGATTGACTGGTGTCAGCCATAAATGCAGACTGATGTGGAAGCCTATGGACGACGCCTATTGACTTCGCCGATTGACTACGCTTATTGCCTACGCCTATTGCCTACCACTACGACGTGGACCAGTCCATTATGGTTAGCTGCTAGATTGTCCTACTCGGTTACAGTAGTGCAAAACCACTTTGCTACTTCGAACAAATATATCCCTTTCCGGGACATAGCTGTTTGCGACAAGATTCGAAACTGCCTCACAAGTTAAAACAAAAGGTTAAAACAAATGCCAGATATATTTATTCGAATATTTGACAAACAATAAATTTGCCGTTTCAAATAAACACCGACCAGGTGTTAAAATTGAAGAAATTATTTTAATCTTATTATTTATACAGCTGTCGTAATGGATAGAATCTTGTTACAAGAAATCTTTGAGTCGAATTTGAACTCCGGCCGAGAGCCTTATCTTCACTTTCACACAATTGCCCTAGACACATCTATGAATCAATTTCATCCCCCACCCAGCTATGTTTTACATTTCTGAACTCGCGAAAATAAGTTGGCAAGCAGTATCGGTGTAGGACAAGTTTGCATTCAAAATCTTATTTAACCCTGTTGGGGCACACAGCTGGACTGTAACCAAGTTGTCTAGCATATTTAGAGTATAAATCGAAGTTTTCTTTGTTGTCGCTATGTTCAAATAAGAGGCGATCGCTTTTTTCGGAAGTTGGAAAAATATTTTTTAATTGTCAGGGATTGTATTCAGAATGGTTGTCATCCATTTTTAAAGTTGCACCCTGTTTGCCGTCAGAAATTTAAAATGGTGCATTGGTGCACTATTTACATTATTTTGATTATTGTCCTCATCATTGTCGCCATATTTATCACAACGCTTCGGACGTTGTACGCTCCGGTCTTCTTCAGGTGGTTGGAATGTCGAACTGAACCCTTTATTTCGCTCACTGGGGTAGACTGTTCTAGTTACAAGTCCGATGTTTAATGGATGTCAGTTATCAGTTATCCCCTTTTAATTCACCTCTCCAAGTTCTTCCCTACCCTAACCGGGTATTGAACTCACACAATTTGGGTCCTGTCACTGGATCTAACCAACGCTTTTTATCCACTGTGCCATGTGTCCTTGAAAATAAAGGGTTCATTTTGACATTCCAACCACCTGAAGAAGGCCGTAACGTTGTAATAAATATGGCGATAAAGATGAGGGCAACAGTCAGAATAATGTAGATAGTGTACATAATACCTCATCTCAGAAATATAGACAGATGTATTGGAGGGGGTTCTTAATTTTGAAATATTTAATATTTGTAAGCTCCCGACCTTTATTGAAATCGCAAGTGTTCAAAACCAGATTTTAAAAAAGTTGTGAAGAGTTATATTTTCAGGCGGCATTATAATACACGACAGGACGCCACACTGTTTCTTATTATATCGTCGTCTTACAAAACATTACCCCGCCATGTGTTAGATATTTTACAAAAAAAAAAAAAAAATCAGTGGTCGGGGCTGGTCGTCATTGTTCGTGGAAATAACGCGCCAAGTTGTGTTACCAAAGAAAAGTGAAGAAGTATGTAAGACAATTGAGGAAAAATATTTTTGTTTTCGTCAATTTTATCTTTCATTTCAAATAAACACAAAATATCCAACGTCTAAAAGAAAGGCAGAGGTGCCGCACCCCGACCCGACATTCTCCTTGTATTGAATTGTGTAAGGATTTCACGTTAGTATTTTGATTATGTGGTTTGACAAAGGTAACACATTCATTGTTAAGACATCACTCCTCGCAATCTAATTCAAGATCATATTTTAAGATTTTAGCGGTTTGACAAAAGTACCACTAGAACAATATATATATATATATATATATATATATATATATATCTTCTGCCCAATGTCTTTATCTCTTAACTAAATTTGTTGCAATCAACCATACAGTGAGTTATCTTAGTTTAGAACTCAATAAATTCATACTTTTTATTTGTATGATGGATTCAGAGTATGTGTCATCACTTCTCCTTCTCATTCAAGATAATATTTTAAGAAAGATTATTCACGTTGTGCTGACCTAACTAGAATCGTTCAGACTATTATTGATATGATCGTCATGATGAGTTTGCTTCAATCACAGACAATATTGCTCTACAGCATAACTCTCAGGTTTTTTACAGTCCTTCATTTAGTGTGATGTGTGGTGTACCCAGCGCTAATCAAACTATTACAACACGAATGGTAAAGTTAGTGATTATATTACCCGTTTCTTTACAAGGTAACTTTCGGCATTCGTTGAAGGTGCAGTTTGTATGACTTTCGGTTGGAATTTATATGTATCTCTGGTATTTTCTTTCCCTATCTTCCGCTGATATTGAAATATTGTAATTATTTGTACAGTCTCCCAAAGAACTGAAGTCCTTACCATTAAGAGAATATTGAACTTCACATGGATGGAAATCAGAGGTTTTCCGAATATGCAAGATAAGGTCAGTACGCTGTAAATAGTAGGAGATTGCGATCAAGATTTACCAGTTTCTGTTAGGACTGCAATGAGAATTTTTGTTTGTTTTATTGGTGGGAGGTAACACCCTGTGGACTAACTAATTCGTGATGCATTATATCGATTGTTGCTTTTAATCAGTCCATTTGAGAAGGGTAGCAGCGTGGATTTTACAAATTATAAAGAGTTCATAATGCTCTTCAAATCCCACGCGATACACATCACCAATTTATCTGGATTCAGACTCGATTTTTGAGTTATTAACTGTGGCTCAATTCGTTTTCACCCTTTTTATATTTTTGTATATTTACTAAATTCATTTTTTTATCCATATGAAGGCAGTTTGCTGCCAATAAAGTTTCTGGATTATTCTAATATCCTTTCCAAATACCTCAGGGTGAGTCAGAAATTCCAGTAACTCTTTGAGGTAATTTATCGAACAGTTTTGCCTAAACTATAAAGTAAGCGTGCTTTTGCATTTATGTTGCATTTTCTGGGTATTAAATCCATTCATTTTTCTCGCCTGTAAGCGTTCGTTTTAGTTAAGTGCTATCTTGTGTTAGAAAATCCCGGATTGAAATGAGGCCGATTCATTGTTTCCAGTTAAATAGTGAAGCAACCAAAGATCATAGTGGTGCACACATTCAATGCTTTCATGTTCCTTGCAACACACATATGTAATATGTGGAATATCTCTGCGATTTCTCCTTAGTTTTGAACGAAATTTATTTCAAACTGCGTTTCGATTTGCACATCATCAGTGACAGCAGGTCAGCCGATACATTCTCTAATTTCCAGATAAGAATCTATATCTTTTGACCATCTTAATTTTCAACAGTTTATTTTTTATTGTAGGTATAAGTATCCGTTTCCTTTTTCAAATTTTTTGATGAAAATTTATCATTGACCAAAATGCCCGCCAATGCCATTCAGCGCATTCATTTATCTGTAGAACTAAATCTTTGTTGCTTCAAGTCTTTTCTAAACATCTGCGAGGTGATTGGCCATTATCCATTGACTTTATTTATATGACAGAGAATTCCAGCACTCTTATTATTGTTTGGGATTGCGTTTTCCTGTTTCGTAATAATATGTTAAGCAGTTAGATTCGATTTTTCAGTATTTCAAAGTGCTTTTGGAGTTCGATGCCACATTTTTCGTTGTCTACTCCTAAGGGCTTAAATATCTGCACTTGCTTCATTTTATAACCTACAAAGTTAATATCATCTCGTGAACCAATCAATCGTAAGAGAATTATTTTCTTTCTTTTTACTTCTTTTTCTTTTTTTCATTTTTTCTTTTTTTTTCTTTTTTTTTTTCGCTAACGTCTCATTAAATCGTTTTGATATGAACAGCAAAAATCGCTTACTTTATGATTTGAGAAATTTAAGAATAAAATATATTAATAAAGGTAACCAGATCGTCTATTCTGTGTGTCCGCTATCAATATTTATCTATTTATCTATTTATTTATGTAAGTGTCATAATATACCTGCAAGGCTTTCAGTGAATGCTAAACGCACGAGCGTAAAGTAAAATTTAATCTAATATGATCGAATTCTAAAAAAAAAAAAAAAAAATAATAGTTTAGTGATAGAAGGATCGATGTCAGAAAAAGTAGAGTCCTAATGGACAGAAAATATGAAATAAATTATATTTCAATATAATAAAAATAATAAATATTATGCTTGCAATTTTAGCAAAGTAGACATGTACAATAGGACGATTAGGTTTGATGGATTAAGCATTGTTTGATTAGTAAGGCTTCATATTCAGTGGGGTTTTATTAAGGAGTTAGGAGTCATATAGATTTACCAAATGGTTGACTACTAGAATTGGATATTTTCTAGCGAAAACACCGCTTCAGAAATCTAAATAAAATGACAAACGCTATATTTTGTCTTCTTAATACATGTTCGTTTATTGTTCTCTTTCATTAATTTCCTTTTTCTCCTATTATTTCAAACTCAGTAACAACTTGCGTCTTAGTGGTTTAATTGCTTTACTTGTGGTTAAATTATATTTTAGAGTTTCTTTCTTTTGTTCTCTAGACGCGAACTGTATCTCCTGAAGTAAATCAATCCGTTATATATATATATATATATATATATATATATATATATATATATATATATATATATATATATATTTATGTATATATATATTATATGAATTACTATATATATATATATATATATATATATATATATATATATATATATATATATATATAGTAATTCATAGAGTCTAGAGGAATCCTCAACAGAATGGAGAAAGCACTGGACGAAACAGCTGTCCAATGATGTCTGCATTCTGCTGACGATTCTTCTAGTCTCTATAATGATTTACACACGCACTCGCGCGCAAACACACACACCAACATACACACACGCGCGTGTGCACACACACACGCGCGCGCGCACACACACACACACACGCGCGGGCACACACACACACATATATAATGTTATTATTAGGTTGGTGCAAAAATAATGACGTAATAATGTCGTTTTTTGACGTATTTTTAACGACATTATTACGTCATTATTTTTGCACCAACCTAATATAATGACCCTTTGGATTTGAAATAGAGGTATTTTTTTATTTATTAAACAATTTGTAATACGTTTATCGTCTCGTGCATTCCAGATATTTAAGCAAAGGAAATGGATAGAAAAAATACACAATGTTGAATGAGTAAAAAGTTTGACGTCTATTTTAACTACTATTATACGACTTAAAGTAATATGAATGTCGGATTAAAAATCATTAATTCTACACACACAAACACATATATATGTTTTACACACACACACACACATATATATATATATATATATATATATATATATATATATATATATATATATATATATATATATATATATATATATATATATATATATATATGTATATAAGTAATGGAAAACAAACCACTTTAATGTACCATTACGATAATTTATTTCACCTAAATCCTTTTTTAAGGATTCAGGATCATCAGGTAAATCTTCCAACAACGAATTGAGAAAAAAAAAATGGGATTAGAAATTGGTGGGTAGTGTAATTTTTGTAATTTAATAGAGGGGGTTGAGAGTGGTAGTTAAACAGACAATATAAAGTATAGGGAGGGGTTAACTATATATATATATATATATATATATATATATATATATATATATATATATATATATATATATATCGATATATGTCCTTAAACAAGATACAAAATGCAATCATGGACAACGCTAAATGAGAAAGGTATAAAGGCAAACAGCTACCTACTCGATAAATTAATGTTCTCAATGTTTAGATTACCTCGACAGGGCAAAAACGCTTGATGAGGTTAATTCCTATGAAAAGATGGCTCTAGTCATATACCGACTTTCCACTTCACGCTATCTTCACATATCGTGAAAGCAAAGGAAAGAACGGGCACTTTTATATAACCCGTGGCCCGTAAATTGCATACCTTAAGGCATAACTAAAAAAAAAAATAAAACAAATTTTATTTTAAAATCCCGGGATAATCCCACCCTCACCGGGGAGAAAGAAAATAAGCAAAGAAAAAACCCCTCTCTCTCTAAGACGTAGACTATAATTGTACTTCCCGATTCCTTTAATTTACTATCTGTGAAGATATCTTGTGATATCTCGGGGTAGTATCCTGTTTATTTAAAAAAAACACAAAAAAAAAAACTAGTAATTTTGCTTCGACTGGTTGCCAAACAAACCTAGAGTACCGAGTCTACCCTGCTATTTTACACATAAATGTGGGTCGGGAAGAGATATATTCATACCGTTACAAATAATTCAAAAGATCAGACAGAAATTGAATTCGACTCACTAAGTTCAGTTTCAAAGACGATGATACCTATTCTACCCGTACGAGTAAATGATGCTATACATGCCCATGAATTATATATCCTATCAAAAAGTGATGTAACCTTATACAGATAAAGTGAAGTAATACTAATTTACGTATATTTTATTCATAAACACTGCAAATCCAGAATAGTATACTGAAACACATATCGAGTTCGGAAGTAATCTCGTCCTATTCTGACTCTCAAATGGATGTCATGCATGGCGTAAAACGCTTTTAAAAAGATCTTTTAAGTGGGAATAAATGCAGTTTTTTTAACCCTTTATAGTGCTATTTGTAAAATTTTATCATTATTTATTATTAATTGTTCCTTGTTATTTTTCCAATTCAATAAATCTAATAAATCAAAACCCAACCATTATGCCTCACCTAAATAACATATATATATATATATATATATATAGATAATATTAGTGGTAAATATACATATATATGCAAAATCCACAGGTGCATATATACACATGTATATTTAGAATAAAAAATTTCCGAGAGGATAAAATCCAGGTAGAACTCAATGTCCAGGACAGAGTAAGGATATAATAAAAAGGCTTAAACACTAATATTCCATGGTCATAATTTATTCCATTGGAATCGTAAATACGATCCAATTCATCAGACCTACAAATTCAAAAAGAAATTCTTTTTGAATTTGTAGGTCTGATGAATTGGATCGTATTTACGATTCCAATGGAATAAATTATGACCATGGAATATTAGTGTTTAAGCCTTTTTATTATATATATATATATATATATATATATATATATATATATATATATATATATATATATATATATATATATGTATGGTTGGATAGATGTGAGCTTGTGACCCTGGGTTTCACGCTTTAGCGATCGTCAGACAAACTGATTATTTTTTTAAATTTTGGTTTTATGTAGATTGCGTGTATTGGTGCTATTGTGGAAGTGGTGCGGGAAACTTCGTCGTTTTTTCATCGTACTGACGCAAACATCGATATATGCAGACACATATACATACTTGGTCGTCCGTCGGGACTCATACATATATAAACATATGTGGGCAGTTTCGGATATGACATTTGTATGTATACGGGTGGTGTTGTGTCTATACATACGCATTTGTATGTTGAAATTTAAAGTTTGGAAGTGTGGCGAAAATGTCTCGTGAATATATACATGTCATTTTTCCCGCGGAATAATATTTCCTCGCATGTATGTATATACGTGTGGTGGGGTTTGTGTGAAATTATGATAGGTAAAACTTATTATTTATATTTATTTATAAATTTTTTAAAAAAATGGCTGTTTGTCTGTTATATTTAAAGCTGGTTATTTGTTTGTTTTTGACTGTGTATATGTAACAGGTAGTAATTTGTAAAGTTTAATATTTAATATGCTGGATGAGAGGGTAGTTTGATTTAATAACGGGTCTATATGATATGATGTGATAGTAATGTTGCAAGGGATTGGAGGCAATTATAATATAATTAGCTAATAGTTATTGTAAATTGGTAGAAATTGTAAATTGGTAGAAATGATTAGTAACGGTGGTGGGAGAATGATGAAACCATGAATGTAGTTATAGTGGTGGTAGCTAAAGACTGGTTGTTGGTGTTTTATTTTATTTTATTTTGTTATATGTATCAATTTATTTTGGTATAAATCCTGATAATAGGTATTCTGTGTAAAATTATGGTAGTTGAAGATTGCTATAATATTTTAATTTTTAATTTACAAAAATATTATTGTTTATTATATTAAAGCTCGCTATTTCCTTGTTTAAAATGTATGTATATGTTTGCTTTTTAAAGTAAAGGGTCGCGGACATCTGTTTCTTGTTTCGTTCGTGTTTTTGTGTGTTTACATATCTAAATATATCTACGTGTTTGTGTATTATAATCTGATGGTGTATGCATTGCCTTCGGCAAGATTTCGTCCTCCCCTGCCCATATCACCTCGTCAAACATCCATATTAGATTTTTTTTATTATATCTCTTTATGAAAGGGATTTGTGTATATGAAAAGGCCGTAACGTTTGTTATTTGACGACTTGATAAAGGGTTATCAATTTTTGTAGGTTATTAAAACTATGTATATGGGCTATGGATTTTAAAATTTATTTTTTTGTATGCGAATTTTTAGCTAGTTATTCAGAGCGTAAGTTCGGTTGTGTCGGCAGAAAACCGTTAATTCTTGCCGGTTGTTTAATAGGTCTTTATTGTTTAGAAGCATAATAATGTGTAGTTTCTCATGGAGGCACAAAGGGCATGGGTCATCCCAAGTTTTGCAAGTTCTAGTCCTGTTAATGATTTTCCATTTTACTTTAGGTGTCCTATTTTTTTCTTTCAGGTGCCAAAAATATTTAGATAGAGAGGTCTGATGTCTAAAGTTTATGTTGTTGAAGGAGCATTTATGCTGCCTCCATCTGGTTTTAAAGGCATTTTTCGTGGACCTAATGTATATCATATTATTGTTAGGGTTCTCCGTGGATGATATAGTGCATATATTTATGCTCTACTTTCGTATCGACAGTATTTTTTTAAAATAATTACAAAAATACTAAGGAACTTTGGATTATTTACCAAACCAGTTTCTTTCCTATTTTCTACAATATTTCCCCCCCCCCACACACACATATATATATATATATATATATATATATATATATATATATATATATATATATTGAAAACAGATAAAAACATTTGCTTCAGAGCATAATTGAATGTAACGAACTCTGTTGGAATACGAATTCGGTACTCCGGCTTCTCGTAAGAACCTAGCTTTCATTACCCCAACACGCATACCCGATCAGATTTTGCAATGTCAGCATGTACAACTTGGGCAAAACGGCAACGACTCAAGCAAAGCAATGCTTAGTATGGTAGATACAAGCAGAACTGATATATCGGGATTAGCACTGACATTGGAGTTCCATGCCAGGTTTGCTTCTCCTAGACATACACCTAATCACGTTTTAATCCCAGGGAAATACTGACGTGCCTCTCAATCAATTTATTAGTACGTCTTTACTGATATATATATATATATATATGTACTGACATGGTATGACATATATTACTGACATATATTCTTACTCATACTCTCTCTCATATATATATATATATATATATATATATATATGTGTGTGTGTGTGTGTGTGTGTGTGTGTGTGTGTGTGTTTGTGTGCGTGTGTCGTCCTCCTCCTCCCCATCTCTCTATCAGCTTGCATCAACTTAAAATTAACACTCAAAAGCTTTTATAAAAATAATATGAAAATTTAAACAACTTTTTATTCTTGGGTATGTGACTGAAGCACCAGGAAAAATCATTTTCCTCGGGAAATAAAACATAATCAATGGACCTTTAATGTTGTCTGCTTTTTAATTAAAATTTAATTAATATATTTAATTAAAATTTAATTAATATTATATATATATATATATATATATATATATATATATATATATACACTAATTTAATTTAAATACAAGCTTTTGAGGGTTAGTTTTATCAAAAGAATTTGAGAGGTATTTTTTAGTTGATGTAAGGTGATATAGAGATGGGGAGGAAGACAGATATGGTCGAAATTAGAGAAGAAATGAGGAGATAGGTTTTATTTTAAATCTATTTTTATAAAGATACTTATGAGTAAGGGACGGGAGTAAGTACTATACATTGCCCTATTGAATAAGTCATTATTATTATTATTATTATTATTATTATTATTATTATTATTATTATTATTATTATTATTATTATTATTATTATTATTATTATTATTACTATGAGTAGTAGTAGTAGTATTAGTAGTAGTAGTAGTAGTAACTGATAATAGTTAAGAGTAAAAAAAATCATACTTAAATTATAAAATTTAAAATTCGAAATTTAAAATTTAAATTTCGAAATTTCAAATTTCAAATAACTCTATCCCTCTGTTTCTGAAAACCTATTAGAAGACAACTTTAATTTTGCTAAACATTATATTGATGTCGAAATAAAAATTATAATGGCCACCACACAGTCTATATTAGTATTTAATGGTTCCCTTTGCGTTAAAGAAAACAATGAAAATTTTCCATGTTCCTAAGGGAGCGTGTGATTAAGTCCAAATAGTAGATTTATTATGTATAAACATTTTAGATATTCTAAGTAGATTCTTGGCCTAAAAATGTAGGGCTGCTCAGAGATGATGGACGCATTGTTATACCTAATAGAAATAAATTAATAATCAAAGTCACTGGATCTAACTCTGCCATGTGACACAGTGGATAAAGGAGTTAGTTAGATCCAGTGACAGGACACAATATCTGGTCAATACGGTGGAGAACATGGGGGGGAAGTAACAGGATAACTGATAACTGACATCCATTAGATATAGCACGTGGAACTAGAAAAGTCTACACCAGCGAGCAAAATAATTCCTTCATTTCGACATTCCAAACACCTGAAGAAGGCCGGAGAGTACAACTGCCGAAACATTGTGATAAATATGGCAACAAAAATGAGTATGATAGTCCAAACAATGTAAATATTGTATTAATAAGCCTATATATTTAGAATTATACTGGTGTCGGTTAATATTTATATTTGTTGCTACAATTTTATTTATATTATTCAGCGTTATTTTAATCATCACGTGTTTTTCAGCCGCTGTGCTTTCTTACCTTCTTCGTATAATGTCGTTCCTCGTTAACTTCTGGGGATTTCGAACTGGATCAGTTGTTTAACCTCAATAGGTTCTGTGTGTCCATAATACACTATTAGAAGAGTGATGTTTTAAAACACGCCATTTAAAAAAAAATATATATCTGTTAGTTTTAATTCTTTTTTTTTTCTGTTATATGTTCTCTTCTGTATCAGAACTAGTTTCTGTATAATGAATAAAAGTAGAAAAAAAAACGTTTTTATTCTTTAAAAAAATCGAATTATAAAGACTATGTTAAAAGAAGATATTGCAAGTTTAAAAAGAATAAATATGCAAAAAATATCTCTTTATTATTCGACTAGATTTGCTTACTATTCATACAAATATTACGATTTGTGTAAAGTAGGACTTAGTTTACTATATTTTTCCCCTACTACTGTGAAAATAGACTGTTCTTACTTATATTAGGTTGGTGCAAAAATAATGACGTAATAATGTCGTTTTTTGACGTTAAAAATACGTCGAAAAACGACATTATTACCTCATTATTTTTGCACCAACCTAATATATATGACAAGTAGCCACATTTGAAAACTAGTTGATTCACTCAAGTTGATTCGCTGTGGTTTTCCACAGTGTCCTTGTCAAACTCTCTGCCTCTGTGTAGAGAGTAACCCAGATGAGGCTATGCCAAAGGGCAGAGTCTCGTCTGCTACCCGACCCCGTTTTTACGGGGTCTACGGGGAATTTTTGCCCGAGCCCTCAGGCTCAGTTACCCCACAATGAACTCGTCCTTGTGGCACATCCGACCACGAGGGGCGGTTAGTGAATATCTCACTCAAGTTTTTTCCGATTTATGCATGAGGATTTATTGAACCACTTCTTCTCAGTTTTCCCTACGTAGTCTTCTCTGCCTTTGATACTATTAGGTTGGTGCAAAAATAATGACGTAATAATGTCGTTTTTGACGTTAAAAATACGTCAAAAAACGACATTATTACGTCATTATTTTTGCACCAACCTAATATCTCTAAATATAGGACTTCTTAATTCTCGGCTATTTTGAACAAAGACATCATTACGACATGAATAAACCAGAAAAAAATTTCAGAAACTTGTTAGACGTATTCAGATATCTGCCTGAAAAATTAAATTTAACTTGCAACTAGTCAGATATTAAGCAATACAATTTTGTGGTGAATTGAAATATTTCCTCGTGTTAAACGATTTTTAAACTAATGGAATAAATCTTTCGCTTTCTATGTCTAGGGATTTTTCGTTTTTTTTTTTTTTGGTTGTTTTTTGTTTTGTTTTTTAATTGTTCCGTTTTTGCTACCCCTGTTCTCTACTAAGTCTGAGCCGGGACTAATCAGCCCAGAGATTGAAATTACTATGACTATTCCGCTTAAAACATGTGAATGTATTAACTTACATAATACAACCACACATCATGTGTCTTGATGGAAACAGATATGTTCAAATACCTTTCTGTATGTCGCGAATATGTGTGAAAACATCTCAATTCTCAATAAAGTTTAATTTCTTGCCAACAGATTTAGTCATTCATAAATCAATTTAGCATATGGTCTTGATACTCCATAATTTAAATGTCAGTTTACTTTGTTTTATAATGTGTTTTAATCCAATGTCTACCTTTGATAAAAGTGTTTGGTTTATGAGCCGATATATGTAATATTATGTGATGATTTCTATACCTGAGGGGATTTAATGCAGAATATTGGGTATTTTTTCTTCGTTTCTTCATTTAATATATTTACAAATAATGTTCTATATTTTTTTCTAGCAAGATGAACCATAAATTTCTAGAACATAAAGCCGATAAATTAATGAGAAAATATTTAATAGATTCCAGTAATCAATAATGGAAAAGTTGCATAGTTTACTACCCGATAAATAGAAAGATAATGAACGCTGCCTGATGCGTAAACGAGAGAATGGTGTATTGCCATATCGTGCCAGATTGAGTGTTTGTGGTGCATTTTATATGGGTGGGTGTACAATATATAAACTAAGAAGATAGTAGCATACAAAATTTCAACCGCGGACCGTTTGTTCTCTTTTATTGCGACTGTAATAAAACAAACTGCTCACTGTCTCTTTGGCAGGCCAGTTTTCTTTTTGTAGTTTAGGAAAGTATAAGTATCGTCTTCATGGTCGAGCTCGAGTCTGCCTTGCGCTGAGTTAGAACAACCTTTAATTTTTGAAGATTTTGTTTTTCACTTGCCAGATTTTGGTTTGATGGTGTCCCAATTTAAGTTTTGTCACAGTAGTTCGGTTTGTTCTATATCTTCCCATATATATATATATATATATATATATATATATGATCGAAATAAAATTATAAAACTTAATATTACGAGACATATTAAAAACGGGCGAAGCAACCGGTTTCGCTACTGCTCTTCAGGCTTCAACAGGAGATTTAAAATCAACACAGAAAAATGTACAATAAAAGGAAATATTATTGTACATTTTTCTGTGTTGATTTTAAATCTCCTGTTGAAGCCTGGAGAGCGGGAGGGAAACCGGTTGCTTCGCCCGTTTTTAATGTCTCGTAATATTAAGTTTTATACTTTTATTTCGATCATTAAATTTTGTACCTACAAAAATCTGTATGTCTGTCTCTCTCTCTCTCTCTCTCTATATATATATATATATATATATATATCATCCACAGACAGACCGTTTCGGTGTTTCACAGCTCTTCGGCGTCGCTAGTCATCCGATTGCCTCAAGCCGGGATCGAAACCCGACTGGTTTGCTATCAGTCGAAGACTCTACCAAATCTACTCATTAATGCACAGCATGGATGAAGGCGACTTTAGACGTATTTATTTTTAGATAAACACGCCTGTGACTCGATTTGTCTTAACGAACATCAGAAGCAGTAATAGTCACCGTTTACAAATTCACTTTTATATATAATTAAAATAAATAATGTTTCATTTGAGTTTCTTATATGAGGATATATAATATTAAAATTACGCAAGATTGAAATAATAAACGTGTTGTGAGTTGTTGTTGATCTTCTGTTATGGTCAAGGTTAGAAGTAAGGAAGACCAACACGAACACAAGAGTAGAAATAACGAAGGTATATTACACGAAATAATAATATAAGATGTGGACGGTGTTAGTATGACTGTCAGCCTGGTTTGGAGTGAACTACTATCGGCTCAACTTGATTGGTCCCTCTCTCTTTAGAGGCGTAGTATACATAGTGTTAGGAAGAGTTCATTCTGTAGTTTCGGTAAGGGCCCATGACATCTTCTTTATCCAAAATCACATGCTTCGGATTTCCCAAGAATTCGCCCATATATACTGGCCAGGTTAGACGTTGCTTAACGTCTTTGATATTACGAGAACCGGTGCTTCAAAATGATATACGTGTAAGTACAATTTAGAGGATGTGTCGAAATAAAATTGAGTATACATATGAATGTATCCCGCAAGTAAACATTTATATTTTGACTCCTGTATATCACTGAGGTCATGGTGACACTAATATAAGTAGAGGTCTTTGTTCAAGAAATGCTATCCAGTGGACATTGAGTGGGATATACATTGAACTGTGTCTTTTGGAGAGGTCAGCACATTCCAATTCCCATTACATAGCAACGTATTTTTCTCTGCGCCTCCAGATACACTTATTGTCCAATAACTCGCAGAATATTTAATCATCATTATTAGACCAGGGGATGAGAGATGCCAAACAATGTGTTCTTGGCCTCTGTCCTTTTGACTTCTTTATCTAAACTGATCTAAAAGAAATATGGCTGACATTTTATTCCATGAACGTGGATTAACAAGGACCTTGCGCTCATAACGAAAGTTAATGCTGTTGCTAACGTTCCGTAATAAAAAAAAAAAAAAAGATCGATCGTTGAAAGATATAAATGAATGACTAGACACAATAAAGTAAAAAAGAAACGAAAAAAAAAAAAGATGCAAATCATTACAAAAGAAAAAAGCGGCGATTGACGTGTGTTTGATTCGGAATGATGGTGGAATAGCTAACAAGCCTTTGGCAACATCTGTCGGCCGCCCGAGATGAAATAAAGTCTTGTTTTGATTTTATAGCCGAGAAGAAAAAAGGCAATTGATGAGTTGACCTATGTGCTCTCGAAGTGGAAAATATCTTCACGCTACAATTAATTTTTTTTTTTTTTAGAAGATTGCATTTGGTAGCCATTCTTGTGTTGTCAGTGTATAATAGAGATGGTTTTTATTCTTCATTTTGGTTAAAAGTTATGCAGGTGAAGAAAAACCTGAATGATGATGAGACTTCCATGGACCGAACATGTGAGCAATGAGTAAATGGAAAAAAAAGGACACTTACATTAGTATCAAGAACAGACAATTAACATTTCTAGAGCACTAAATGAGGAATACACGCTTGGGAAACGTAATACCCACAAGTCATAGTGATGGCAAGAGAGACAGAGAAAAAACCGTATAAACTACTTAGCGGGAATTTGTAAATGGGAAAAACGACAATATTTACTAAGAGCTACAAAAGACAAAGATTTAGAGAGACATGATTAGCAACATCCTGTCAGCAATTGAAATCTCTAGGTCACATAATAAAGAAGGAGAGCTTAAAAAAATTCGATTGTCATAGGACAGATTGAAGGCAAGAGAGACAACATACTGAGTGAGGTGAGCTTGATTAAATGTATACCGAAAAAAGGTTTACGAGAAATAAAAAAATAGAACATTTATTAAGCGATACAGCGTAAAGTAAATTGTGGAGAGGCATGGGCGTAAACGTCGTGAGGGTACACGGCGCATAAAGAATTTAAACCACAGGTGACCAATCGTCAATAGAATATTTGGATTAATTCCATCATTTTCGCTAACACTGCAATTTACCATATTATAATGCAAGCCTATATACAGTGTGAGACGGAAATCCCACCCAGATAATGGTAAGACACTAGCTAGATGAAGACATTATTACCGATAATGTCTAACCATTATGTGGGAAGTATTTCTGAGAGATACAGAGCAAATTTTCGTTAAGTTATATTTTTAATTTCGCGCATGCGCGTATTTTTTTTTTTTTTTTTTTTTTTTTTATCGACTGCACAGTATAGTAGGGACAGTTGTTCACCGTCTGTGAAGAAAAGATTAGCATGACGCAATTCACTCCGCCAGAAATTTGGAAACGGCCTGCTCTACTGCTTGCCATTCGTGTTGGAAGTTCCAATACGAACATTTCAGAGTGTTTAGGTTTCAAACTGAGGATAAGGTAGAATGATTCCGAAGTTCGGAAAACTCACGCTGATTGTCCTGATAAGAAAAGAACTGCCGAAAGTCTTGGTGAGAGACTTAGACTCAACACAGAGGCATACATCAAGTGGTTTGATGAAGCAGTGTTATCTTGGGTCAAGTGGGTGGTTGCTGTAAGACTCTCAACTATGCCAAATTAGCAGAAGGACCCAGTCATGGCTGTCAGACAATTGCTGCGACCACATCAATCCTTACATCTGTTTACCTAACTCTCCAGATTGCAACACTCTTGGTTATTATGCATGGGACTCAGTTGAACTAGAGACCAACAAAACTCTTTGTGACACCAAAGAAGAACTGAAATCAAAGATTATGGCAGCATTCACATACCTAAGCAAGGAGAACATTCAGAATAGTTGCAGGGGTTTCTGAAGTCGTCTGGAGACCGTGGTTGAGACCATTGGCGATTTTATTGAATAGATTTAATCTTTAGTATTTCAAGATGTTTTTTCAGCAATTTTGTTAAATATATCTGTTAAAATAAGATGCCAGTGCTATTTTAATTTTTGCGCAATTTAGACGACAATTTATCCATCGCACCTTGATATGTGGTAGCTTTTTCCTCTGCATGTAGAAACTGAAGAAAAAAAAATCGATATCTCAGTAAATCTGAGAATGAAGATATTACCATCATAAAATTTACCGAAAAAAAAAAAGAAGCTTAGCATAAACAAGTTGCGATATTTCGTGTAATATTCGAAAAAAGAATTCAGCCATATTAATGGTTATTATAATTATTCTCAGGGTCCTTTGACCATCAGAATTACACATAATAACTATACACAAATCTATTCAAATTCTACATGTATGACAATCATCTATAGCACATATATACAGAATGGATTTTAATTGATCTCTCCAATGCAAAATAAAATGTGAACATACTAAATTCAAGCAAGTATAGATATTAAATATCTAGAGAATAGAAAATGCGACACCGAAATCAGAAAGCGAATTTGGATAACGAAAGATGCCTTTCAAAAGCTAAACAAAGTATTACAAAACAGGAAAATTTTATTAGAAACTAACAAAAGAGCACTTAATTATTAATTAATATATGGTTTTGAATGCAGAACAATCGCATCAAGATGATGAAAATACTTGCGTCAACAGAAATTTGGTTCTACAGAAGGATGCTGAGAATACAATGGATTGAACATGTGAGCACTTGCGAAGTTTTTAAGAAAAGGAAATAACAAATGATACTTCTACTTTGCATAAAAATAAAACACCTGAAATGTCTAAGGCATATGATAGGGAAAGAGAGCTTGGAAAAGTTGATCCTCACAAGACATATGGAAGGAATAACCTACATGGCGAGTGTGTGAAAATGGTTGGCAGAAGAAAGAACAAAAAGACAGATTTTACTTTGAGCTACAAAAGACAAGAAATTGTGAAAAGCTATGATCACCCAGCTTCTGTCGGGACACGACATACAGAATAATAAGAGTAGACTATATAAACATGAAATACGAATCATCGTGGTACCTTCTAAACATTCATCATCATCGACAGTTACTTCAAATATAAACAACGATTAAAAATTTCTGAAGCACTTTCCATCCAAGCAAGGCAAGCAAGTATAAATAAAATATGTTTCAATCGCTGTGATTAAATGATAAAATACTGCTGAAATGTAATTTGTTTTTCTCTGTCAATTCCACAGTCTTTGAAACCAATTCCATTTCAAATATAGAAATAGTTAAGTACATGATAGCTACATTTCTCGACTCGTCATGGAAATATCCAAACACGATCGAAATGATAATATCACGATATTTCGCCATGTTTATTTACGGATTCCCACATGACATTGAACGATATCAGGAGATATTGAGACTGGATATAACAGGTCTGTAAAATATATCATATGTCACTGAAATCCTCATATTATATTCACGAGCCTGTTATGGCATATATATTCTGCTTGCGGCAAATTTATCAAATAAATTATTCTTTAGGTTAAAACTAGATGAATTATTCAACTCCGGTATTTCCATAACTGAGAAATTCCAATACTCAATCAATTTTGAACGCTTACATTATTATGGAGATTAACAAAGCGTAAATTAGATATAGCGCAAATCGAAAGTATGGGGCGCCCAGTGAGAATCAGTCTCACTATTTAGATCCAGCGAGACAAGGTAGCTAATCATTACAACATATCGAAGTGCTAACTTTTATATTCTTATGGAATTTCATTATTATTGAAAACTATGCCTGCTTAAATCGACGTATAGCATTCGCAATATGACTTCTGATCACAAATCGAGCTTAATGACAATAAAGTTCACTAATTTAGTGCAATCATTTTCACCGAAGTAAAGACCGACTTCCTTCATCCCCAAACAATTCTAAAATAATATGCAAGCTGACCCAATAAAAATTTGTTAAAACTTTAAACACAATCAGGATGAGCCAGAAATACGATTCGCATGTCTGGAAAAGTAGAATCAAGCAGACTCAGCAGTTTAAATATCTGGGAAGCGTTCTGACAGAGAACGGTAAATTCAACACTGAGATCCGTAGACGTATTATGGGATGGCCAAGGACGCATTTCAAAAGCTGGACATAGTATTGCGAGACAGGAGGATTTCTTTGGTAACCAAGAAAATAATACCGAATCGTTAAGTGATATTTGTCCTTCTTTAAGGCAACGAATTTTGGACGATTTTCTCAAAGATGAAGAAGACACTCGAGGCGATGGTGATGTAGTCTTACAGAAGGGTACTAAGGATATCAGAGGATGCAAACAAAGAGAAGGCTTTACCATCATGAAGAAGCATCTGATGTTTCTGGGGCACATAACGAGAAAGGAGGGCCCGGAGAAGTTGATACTCACAGGTTGAATGAAGGGAAAGAAAGACAAGGGTAAACAACGCATGACATACATAGAGTGCTTAAGCAAGTGTATAACAGAACGTTGTTTTGGGGAGGAAGTAGAGGGAAGGGACTTGTTGAGAGCTGCAAGGGTTAGTGGAAGGTGGAGAGCCATGATCGCCTACGTCCTGAAAGAACACGACACATAGAAAGAAAGACGGTTTATTTAGCAATGATTCAAGGAGTAACATAAATTTGGCGTATCATTTTGTTAGGAACAATGTGTACCGTACCTCTATTGATCCTCCTATTTGACAATGAACGCAGCACAATTTTTCAGAAATGTCGGAGTGACTCAGAGCGACAGAGATGAGAATGAACAAAAATCCTAGTATGGCCGGCAACTTGTTTCCGAGAGTGTCCGCCTACTAGGCACATTTGTGTTTGTTCCACACCCACTATGGTTTAGAATGCTGTATGGACAGTAACTACAGTTTCTAGGAAAAAGCTCATTATCAGGCATGATCAACAGCCTGAACAAGGCCAGCACGTTCAAATCCTCGGCGACGGATTTATGACATCATGCAGGCAGAGCTACCGACGGCTTTTATCTAGTTCCGTCAACCCAATTTTTCTTACAAGTATTGAGCTAACCCAGATCGATATCTAGAAGACACCTTCCTGGCAAAGCGACCATGGTGAGATTTGAACCCGGGTCGAATAGTCGGAAAGCGAACGTTCTAAACACTCAGCTATATACAGAGCGTGAACAATTTTGAATAATTTGGTAGTTTAAAAAAATGGAAATAGAAGCAGACATAACTAAAATCAAAGAGACATTAGACATTTCAGGATATATGATCGAAATGTGCTTCGAAAATATAACGGGCCAGTAGGTAATCTACCTAATGAATGTATGTGAATCGATGGTTCTGTATATTTGTCTGTGAAAAGCGAGATTCAACAATAGAAATCAACTGTTTCTTCTACTGTTGTTCTCGCTAATTTTTTTTTTTATTGCTTATGTGAAACGGACGCCATGAATATTGTTTATTTTTCCTTGCAAATAAATATCAAATGTTAGCAGGAACACTTGACTTTTCAGAATTATTCTCTACTTAAGCTATGGAAGGTGTTCGGCCAAGTGGAGAAGTGCTTGTAGATTTCTATAGCCATCTGTTTTGTCACTGAGTGATCGATCAGTACAGACCAAAGATGGAAACAGACAAACTATTTATATGTCCCTGTTTTGATTTTTTTTTTCTTTTTGAGCCTTATTTAAGTATGGCGGTGGTTGTTTGCTTTTCTTCATTTTTTTAATGAAAAAAAATCCTAAATATATTCCTACATACTCGGACTCTTTTCCGATTTCCTTACCTTGCTGCTTTTTTTCTTTTTTTTTTCTTTTATTTTTTTACACACATCTATACGTTAGTTCTTTGATGCCCGTGGACCCTATAGAATTTACATAATATCTTCGATTCTTTGTCTTTCTCTTCATTTGCATTCATTGATGACTGATCCCACTCCTGTATTCCGATCTTTCTATAATTTAATACGACAAAGATTCAAGCGAAATTGTCTATTACTATTCGAGAATTGGGTTTCTTTCACTCAACGGCACAGACACAAATCAATTGATCCGGTCCTCTTTTCATTCGACCAAATCCTATTGTTCGACGCTATTAATCCGACCTTTTAACCTAACGAAAATTCTACGGAACCAGTTTATTAATAATCTGATTGTGCTTTTATGAATACGCGGTACAGGTAAGATCTGTTGTCCGACTTGATTTCAATCCAATCGACGTCTGAATACAATATTCTATTCATCTTTACAATTGGTTTTCATTCAATCAGGCTATAAGAATTACTAATTGAACATGTCCGATTTTCAGTAGTCCAAATTACTTTCCCTCTGACTAAAATTTGATTGGAGACCGTGTATTTGCCTTTACCAGTTATTTTTTCCTTTCAATCCAGGAAGCAGGAGAAAGTTCTTGCAGAGATAACTTCCTTAATAGAACGCTCTTTCTGACAACCATTTCTCCGAAATATTTATGTGTGTTTTCTGTTTGAATATCTATTACTTCAGAGTAAATTTGGAAGAAGAAAACAACAAAAAACCACCAGAGTACTTCATCGTACATGAACAGAGACCGGCAGAAATACACCCCATCCCACTTATACTTCCCTAACTCCAACATAATGGTAAAACATTAGCTACATCTTATCATTATTGGGGACGTAATTCGACCGCACCCTGTAGCTAATGGAAGGTATTTCTGGGGCGTATATATAGGAGGGAGGAGGCACAGTGGAGTAAAGTCAAGCATACAAAATGGCAGTCATTTTCACGGAAACATATCCCATACGGCGGAGTAATGGATAGTGGCTTGGATTGAAAAATCGAAAAGCCTAGTTTGAAGTCCAGTCGAAGCCATTACATTCACTTACGCGCTAATACTCTTGGGAAAGGTATGAATCCTTTTCTTCTCCCCCCAACTATGGATAAATAGCAGGACAGACCGGGTTCTATAGCCATGGACGGCAACTCATCTACCACAGAAAGAAATGGAAACCTACAAAAAAAAAAAAAAACTGCACCTCAGTCATGTATCGAAAGATACATGATCGCCTAAGCGTGTATCACGCATGGCAAATAACTGAGTGAAATGTGCGAGATATTTCTGTCGCAACCTGTATAAATAGATTTTTTTCTTCTTTTTCTTTGTGCCGTGCCCTTTCATGGCGTGTGATCATGGCTCTCGTTATCTTGTTTTTTGTAGGTCTCATTTTTTTTTTATTTTCATCCTCTTACTTAATATTCAGTTCCCGACATTAGGGTTTTGGAATTTCAAAGAGTCTCCACAGATCGAGATATCAGTACTATACAAATGTGTTCTCGGCTCAATGGTTAAAAATATCATAAAGCGAAGGGAGTATGCTTGCCTTAGATAGGACCATCCTTTGTAACTTGTGGAATAGTTCTACAAAATCACTCAAACATGGATAATACCAATCATTCGAGAACTTTTATCATGAGGAACAACTAAAATGGACAACATAGGAAAATTCTAACGAAAATGCCGTCCTGGGATTGATAATAAACTACATCCAACAGCAAGGCCTCTGATCTGAAGGTTTTGAGGAGTATGGAACCATCTCTTAATTTCTGGCGTTTCCAGGTCCACTCTGACCCGGGGTGGTAGCCCGTGTTAGAGTCCCAGCAATGGGCAAATAGTTAATCCCAAAACTGGGGTCAAAACACACTGAAAGTTAAAAATTGTTTTTATATCAGAAATACTTAAAAAAAAAAAAGAAGATATTTTAAGCAATAGATTTTTTTGACGAAAAAAATATTACCAGAAATACATTTTTGAAAAATGCAATAAAAATTTTGTCGGCATTAATTAACCCATTGAGGTTGATCAACGAAAAAAATGTCGACATAAAGTATTATTCAATTAAACACACAGACACACACTCATATATATATATATATATATATATATATATATATATATATATATATATATATATATATATATATATATATATATTAGAATTTTTTCTTATAGACAAAACAAAATTTTTTCTTATAGACAAAAACAATCTACTCACGACAAGAAATGCAACTTCGGTGCATTTAGTTGTACCTCGACAGGTGAATACCAAAAGATAACCGTTCTGATTTTCACCAGTTGATGTGCAACAAAATTTACCGAAACGAAGTTGGATCTTTGTTTTTGGCTATATGGAAAAATTATAAGGAATAATTATTGCTCAACTATCGGTATTGACGCCTCTTCTGAATTAATGCTGGGAACAATAGAGTTCATATATTATTTTCGTTCTAGTTGAATTCAAATATATATATATATATATATATATATATATATATATATATATATATATATATATATATATATATATATATATATTTTTAAACGCTTATTTTTATGTAGATACACTTGTAGATATACAGGATTTAACAGCAAAATTTTACAAGTCATGTTATTGGATAATTGTCCATCACACAAAATGTTTAATATCTAAAAAAATACACTAAACTGGCTTTCTTTTTTCCGGGTTTTCAGATAACCCGCTTACACATCTTGACACTTTTTGTCGTACGAATCAATGAACTAACATTTTGAGTTATTCAGCTTGGAAGAGAAATGGTTAAAATCGTTTTCTGCCTAACTACATATTCCCAACTGAGCACTGGTGAAAGGGGAAACATCATTCAGATCTGAAGTAATGGTACCAAAATTCATACTCTGGGTTCAATTTTCTAAGTACATTCAAGGACCATCAAGAGAAATGTGAATAAGTTTAAAAAAGTGGGGACAGCAGACAGTAAAACTGGATCAGGATTTCACAACAGGAAGAAGGATTATCATTTCAACTTAGAGTTTACTAGATTAATATTGCTCAAAGTAGAGCCCTTTAGTGTTAAACCGCGGAGTATTCCAGTAAGATAACTTTAACCATTTCTAAGATATAACAGTTCAAAGATTAATAATAAATTAATATCTAACAATTTGTACCACTTTTCTGTTACACGCCGTATATATATATATATATATATATATATATATATATATATATATATATATATATATAGGATCAGTAACCAATAAGTAATATTTCCTCATCCTATAATTCTGTCGGATTCTGACAACTTAAACTGAGCGGCGATTGTTTGAGGTCCATGGTCGTAGAATTATGACAGGCATCTATTGATTTGCTTACATTTTAATATGATTATAGAATTACCCGAAGGCAGGAAGGCCGCGTGAGTGGCAGATAAGATGCCTTGCCGCAGCCACATTCCTTAATCAGATAATCCACCATGTAGTGTTGAGTAGTTGACCAACCTTCCATTCCCCTCTCCAAACTCTCTTTCTCCGAGAAATGATGCCACAACTACTGTCCTCCAGGAAATCTGAAAGCGAGTAAATTGAAATCTAAAGAAAATTGTCTTGTCTTAAATGAAGTCTGTGATACAAGGTTGTGGACTGAAGGGTTTTTATTTTGGCTTCTTGCAGTCCTATAGCCTGCAAGAAACCAAAGACGACACTGAAGAAAACAATAGGTGATTATAATTCTGTACTGATTCCTGTTCTTTATTTTTTGTGATTTGCTATGACTGCTTGGAGGGGATAATTAACTGGTTTACCCTCGCATCATTCTACCCTGCAAATTACTCTTTTAATAGTGGCAGCCAAGTGTAGAGAGCTCAGTATATCTTGCTAACTGATCCATAGTTTGGGAGGGAAAAATAAGCACAGATCGTCTACAATGAAAAATAATGCAACGCTTTAGGCTGGCTTCTTCTGCCTGATTTCAACTTCCGAATGTATAATCGTTACATTACACATACCACCCCCGACCTAACATTATCCGATGCTTTTCATCCCATTTCAGTCATTCTCCATCAATCAAAGACCAATTAATTAATTAATTAACTTTTTTTCCCTTGTTTTCATTTCTCGAATCAACGAGCCATTTCTTTATTTCGGCGTTTCCCTAACAGCATTTCTCTTTGACATGATATTCATTGCTGCCATTTTCGAATTTCGCAGGCGTTTGAGCGCTTTCATGCGAGCGCGATCCCGTCGTATTTGCGCACAACCGATGTCCAATAAAAGCTTTTTGAAAGGCTCAAAATTATTCATTGGATCGCGCAATGCCACGAACAATTATTGTGCATTCGTCAGTGCAGAGACCATGAATTTATGAGAATCTGAATCTGAAAAGAAAATGATGTTTATTCGCAAACATTATTACTCTTAGTTGCAACCCGGAAGGAAACGGTCCCTGTGTTGTGATAATAAGTATATTAACAGATATATTGCCTTTATTCTTTCTTTAACACATACGTACAGACACATACGTACGTGTTATGGTTAGTAATCCTCATTAGATGCACCATACGTTCGGCCTTATGCCACATTATTAGGAAATAACAATAAGGGTTTCTTCGACATGATGCAACAGCTCGCAAGCTTGTCACGCTAGATCAGTTACCACTGAATAGTGAGTTCGACTCTAACTGGGTGCCCCATAATTTCGTCCTTGTGCCACATCTAAGGTACGCTTAGAAAATCACCATAAGGAGAACTTCGACATGGCGAAATAGGTTGCAAGCTTGTATCGTTAGTACATTTACGAATGAGTAGTTAGTCCAATCCTCATTGGGTACCTCATACCTTCGGCCTTGGGCCACATCTAAGCTTTCGCCTTGTGCAACATCTAGTTTATGCTTAGAAAATCATTATAAGGGGAACTTGGACGTGATACCCAGTGGTCATTGTGTACCAAGTTCGATTCTCATTGGGTATCCCATATTTTCGGTCTTTTCCACATCTAAGATACGTTTAGAAAATCAGCGTAATAGACGCTTCAACGTAGAGTGATGGTTAGCAAGATTTTCTCGTTAGGGACTTTAAGACTGAATAGTGAGTTCGATCCTCATTGGGTATCCCATATATTCGGCCTTTTGCCATATCTGATACGCTTAGAAAACCAGCATAACGGACAAACCAACGTAGTATAGTGTTTATCAAGCTTATCTCGCTAGGTTTTTAAGACTGAATAGTGAGTTCGATCCTCACTGAGTTCCCCATATTTTCGGCCATTTGTCACAATTAAGCTACACTTAGAACATCTCGATATAAGTGCTGGATAATTACCGAGTATAAACCTTTTCCAGGATAGCTATGTATTCACTATGAAGATCGATTTCGATCATTTGTGCTTTTTGCGACCCAAATAACCATTTTGTGAGGTATACTGCAAACATCCTCAATAAAATTTACGTACACTTTCTTGGAGATGGCGCATAATCTGGCGTGGTCATTACCTGAAGGACTCCAATTCTCTAAACCAATATCGTCAGATTTGAATAAAATTTAAAGTCTAACGGGTACAATCATATATACACGCGCAAGCATAATAAACCTTTTGTCTCAAGATTGTTTTTTATTGTACAAAAGAAGTTACAAATCAGCTCTATGTCTGGTCATTTAATTAATCTTTCATACACACTAAAACATTCATACAATGGCGGGTGGCTCGCTACCGAGTATCCCCTTCTGTTGAAGACACTTTAGACAGTTTTATATTTCTCCAAAAATTGATTCAATTGATTCAATTTTTATGGCTTTTTTTATTTTTGCAGGTAATTTAGCCCCTTCCCCGGCGTAGGCGTATATACCCGTTTTTATCGAAAGTACTTTTTCAGACACTAACCTATATAACATTCAAAAACCAAGAATCGATCTTGATATTTTTTATGCCGTTCTGAGACTGAAACGAATCCAATTATCAACTCATACGTCTGATAGTGGTGTTACTTCAAGGTGCCTCAGTTTCTTACTTACTATATTAAAAAGAAATGAAGATATTCGTCGGAAAATTAAAGTGTTTTTTTTTTCGAAATAATAGCGGAGAAGAGGTTAAAGACGAAAATTATTTTAGTTTTTAAGAATTGCTTGGGTACACAATAATGTTTTAGTGATAAAATTCGTACACTATTAACATATAGCTGGGGTAGAAGAGGAGGAATCAATCCTTTCCCAGTGGAAATTGTGCGTAAGGGAATGTAATGAACCGAACTAGAATTGTACCATGGCTCTCCGATTAAGAATTCCGAGACATTATCTATGACACCACTAGCAGGTTGGTATTTATTAATCCACCCACGAGGATTAAATGTAGCACAAGGCCGGTTTGTGGGTAGCCCGCGAGCCCGTAGGCTCTGCAAAAAAATATGACCTTTGAACCCGCATAGACGGGTTCAGGTCCTGTCTACCTCCCCGAACGCAACCTTGCCCTTCGGCAAAGCTTCGTCCGAGTTCCTCTCTGAATTAGAGAGTTCGACAGAAGCCAGCCAAGAAGCTCACAAAGCACAGACACTACACTTTGATCCTAACCGGGCCGGGCAGCTTGGTATTTATTAATCCACCCACGAGGATTAAATGTGGCACAAGGCCGGTTTAATGTGGGTAGCCCGCGAGCCCATAGGCTCGGCCAAAAATATGACCTTTGAACCCGCTTTGACGGGTTCAGGTCCTGTCTAACTCCCCGAAGGAAACCTTGCCCTTCGGTAAAGCTTCCTCCGAGTTCCTCTCTGCATTAGAGAGTTCGACAGAAGCCAGCCCGGAGTATTTATCAATCCCCCCACGAGGATTAAATGTGGCACAAAGCCGGTTTAATGTGGGTAGCCCGCGAGCCCATAGGCTCGGCCAAAAATATGACCTTTGAACCCGCCTTGACGGGTTCAGGTCCTGTCTAACTCCCCGAAGGAAACCTTGCCCTTCGGTAAAGCTTCCTCCGAGTTCCTCTCTGCATTAGAGAGTTCGACAGATGCCAGCCCGGATGATCACAAAGCACAGATACTACACTTTGATCCTAACCGAGCCGGGCAGCTTACACCACTAGCAGTTACATCACCTGTTATTCCTAAGCGGTCACCCATATAGGTACTGACCAGGTTCGAATATTTTGACCTTCGGTGATCGTACGGGAATCTGTGTTTCAATGTGTTGCGAGCGTAAGCCTAACAGGGGAGACGTATTGATTGTGCTACGACTATGAATAGTCTACCTTAGTTACAGTTTCTCGGAACCAACACACCATATAGTAATACCTCGTTGAACATGACCAATATCTTCAAAGCATCGATCCCGATGGTGACTACATGTTAACATAATTATCGACAACTATCGAAAAAGTTTCTCCCACTCAATTTAACTGACATGGTGTGGTTCCACCCATGGCATGGTTTTCAGTTATTTCAAACAATATAAAGGCGAAATAACCCGCCTGGCCACGTATTGATTTCCTAAGCGTGGCTTAGATGCGGCACATGTCCTGAGCAGCCATTGAGGATCGGACTCACTACTCAGATGCAATTGTTTCAGCGAGACCAGCTTGCTAACGATTACACTACGCAGAGGCGACCGAAAATGATTTTTCAAGCGTAGGCTAAAAATAGGTGGCACCCAGTAAGGATCGAACTCACTACTCAGTCGTAATTGTTCTAGCGAGGCAAGCTTGCTAACCACTACACCGCCTCGAGGAGCGCAACGCGCCTGATTACGTAACGAGTATAAGATGCAATCATAGATTGCAATGGCAATAAGTCGAAATAATTGATTGAGAAGAACATTGGAGAGCCGGACGTCTGAAAGAATCATTGTATATGCTTGGTTTATTAAGGAGGCACATATAGCTTACCATACGCGCTGATTCCTAAGCTATGAAGACATTCTTCGTAGGCCCATTACTGAAATGAATATGATATCAAGGCCTTTGATAAGTAATAGAAATTACAAAAAGTCTGGACAGAAGCAGCAGCTCAGTGAATGTACGCAAAGGTGACAAGTAGCAGCTGAAAGCAGTATTCATAATCAGAGTGATTACTTTTAAGGCTTCAAATTCTCCACTCAGAATTGTCCAACTGACAGTAGCTTAGTTGATTAAAGATTGTAATGGGCTTAATTCCTGGACTTGATACTGTATAATTGGTTTCAGTAGAAAGGGATTGAGCAATAACTGAGCAGTAATGAAAATAATGATTAAGTGTGCCTAGGCATAGGCAGTGGAATTAAATATTAAATGATAAATGGATAATATAAATTATATATAGTAATTATTAATATATTATATATAGAGTTAATATTAGGTTGGTGCAAATATAATGACGTAATAATGTCGTTTTCTGACGTATTTTTAACGTCAAAAAACGACATTATTACGTCATTATTTTTGCACCAACCTAATATTTTTGCACCAACCTAATATTTTTGCACCAACCTAATATTTTTGCTCGCAATTCAGTCATGGTTATTTGGTAGCCTTTCCTGTCGTCACGCAAGAAAAAAGGTTTAATAAAATCGTGTGCACTGGAAATCAAAAACTATAGTCGACACGACTCAAACAGGGTTTACGTCAAAAAGCCTCTGAAGACAACATAATCCTTTCAGTTTTGAAAGCTCACTGTTGGCAGAAGTTCACTCAAAATGACATAAACTTATTCTTTATTCTTCCTGATGAGATATTAGTTTTATATATTTTAGTAGTACTATTACAAATATTTGAAATATCAACGTTGACGTAAATTCACCGCCCAAAATTACCCCACGCGAGGGTATCCTAGTCGATTAAAGATTGAATTTGACTTAATCATTGGATTGGATACTGTATAATTGGTTTCAGGGGAAAACAAATTGAGCAATAAGTGATAAGTACTAAAAAATAATGAGTAGATATCTATAGTAGTGGAACGGAAACAGTTTACTCTTGTCGTTAAATAAAGGTTTCAGTTCAGAATCCCTTGTAGGATAGAAGAATAGATATACTGCTGACGAAGGCCAGAGGACATGGCGGTCGAAACGTTAATAACAATAAAATATGGTGGAAATAATGTAAATATGTTAACTACTCATCACAGAAATTCTAAACAGTAAAGTTTTTCGAAAAGCTGCCTGGTTCGACGAATTAATATGTCATAATTAATTTGGGATAATAGTTAAATTTCGACGGCATATACAGGTAACATTAAGTATTTTTTTCTTAGTAGCCATTACCATTGTCACGCAAGAAGAGTAAATATGTGCACCGGAAATCAAAAACTATAATAGTCACGACTCAATTTCAGTTTACGCCAGTTTATTTGCTATAATCTTTTCTGTTTGGGAAGCTCACTGTTGGTAGAAGATCAAATCAATATGAAATAAACATATTCCATATTTTCGTGCAATCACTTGCTGAAGACATATTAGATTTATATATTTTAGTAGTATTATAAGACATATTTCAAATATCCTAGTAGACGCAACTTCGTCAATAATTATTAAATAATACTTAACTTGTATTTATTAAACTATTTCAGCTTAATTCAATTTACTTATCATTGAGACTACTAAAGAAAATACTCTTCAGAATTTATTAAACATTATGAATCAACAATAAAAAAAAGCTCCCATCTAGACAGACGTACCGAGAAGGAGATGGTAATTCTCGATATGTAACAATATGGGTTAGTATTTTTCTTTTTCTCACTGAAATTTAATTTTCAATGGAATGTACAATTTCTACTAACCGGAAGAAGAAAAAGTATGCTGAAAAGAGGAAGAAAAAAATATACGTTTTACAAATTCTCAAGATGTTTTTCAAGAACAAAAATTTAAAAAAAATCTTGTTTCCCAAGATGTCAGAGAAAATTTATAGATAATGAAGAAGAGGAGATAGGTTTGCCGATCGTCCGTTTCATACACCTCCCAAGATCTTTTGACTAATATAGAGGTTTATCCCTTGTTTTCTATTCAGGACTTGATTACCATTCTTTTTAAAATATTTTCACTTCCGGTCTCCTCCAACATCTTAGTCGATGTTATAGGATTGATAAATTGAAGTGATTAAAGAATAAAAAAACGAAAGAAAAATTGATGAAGAGAATGTCATATTAATATGATATATATATATATATATATATATATATATATATATATATATAAATATGTAATGAAAAACAAATCACTTTAATGTACCATTACGATAATTTATTTCACCTAAATCCTTTTTTAAGGATTCAGGATCATCAGGTAAATCTTCCAACAACGAAATGAGAAAAAAAATGGGATTAGAAATTGGTGGGTAGTGTAATTTTTGTAATTTAATAGAGGGGGTTGAGAGTGGTAGTTAACCAGACAATATAAAGTATAGGGAGGGGTTAATTTTATATCTCTCTTAAGTATGTTTTATATTGGAGTAGGAGGAGTGACAGAAAACTTGGCCTCTTTAGATGGTTAATAAAACGGAAATGAATTGTCGAAAATGTATACAAGTGAGCCTTACGGTAAAGAGAGGGATAGGGGGGAGGGGGAAAGAGAGATGGAGTTGTTATAATTTTGTTTTAACAAAATTATGTAAAAGATAGTTTACAATGTTTGATAGAAAATTCGATGTCTGAAAAAAATTTTGTTATTAACTCAAATATTTAATTTTTTAAGTAAGTAGTTTCAGGACTAAATATAACTATTATTGTAATAAACATATTTATCTAGGACATAAAGAAATATTTAAAATCTTAATAGTTTATTCACCCGACTAATTGTATTTCCAAAAAAAAAAAAAAAAAAAAAAAAAAAAAAAAATATATATATATATATATATATATATAACATCTATTTTAATATTCAAAATTAATTCATGAATGCAATTTATTTATTACATTAGTAAACTAAACTAAAGATTAGGTTTCATTATTTAATAATAGAATTTGAGGGTAATATTAATTTTCATTTATTCATATATGCCTCACAAATGCATTCATGTGAATATATATATATATATATATATATATATATATATATATAAACATACATACATACATGCGCGTGTGTATGTGTGTGTGTGTGAGTAAATATATAGATATGTATAATATATCTATATCTATCTATTTATCTATATAGATATATAAGAAAATGTATATATATGTATATATGTGTATATATGTATGCATATGTATATATATGTAAATATAAATGTATATATGTATATGTATATATGTTTATATATATATATATATATATATATATATATATATATATATATATATATATAAACTAAATCTCTTTATTCTACATTCTACACCATCACTTGACAAGACACCAAAAGGTTTGAAACAAAACCGTTATATATATATATATATATATATATATATATATATATATATATATATATATGAATATCATACTTTAAGTAACTCGTGCTCCTAACGTATTTTTTTAATTTCATACTACGGTTAGCATCATGTTTATTGGCGCTTTAAGTAGAATAGTTGAGCCAAAAATCAAATTTCAGCTTTCCCTATTTCATTCACTTAAGCAGAATTATGCGTAGGAGTTGCATGGGCCTACACATCTCTTCCCAGTAAAAGTGACAAGGCTCCCTAAACCTAGTTAATAACCAGTCTAAGAAAAGGAAAGATTCTGTTTTATTAGGTTGGTGCAAAAATAATGTCGGTTTCTGACGTCAGAAAAATACGTAAAAAACCGACATTATTTTTGCACCAAGCTAATAAAATCCGTTCAGTAGGTCCCTGCAAACCATAGCATTATTTTTCAATGCAGACAGAATAATTCAAAGATAATAATAAAAAAGATAATTTGTGAGAACAAATATTCCTGAGTTTCGAAATGGACATGTCCTTCATATAAAATATCTGCCTTGTGTTTGAACTGACCGACGTAGAAAATAACTTCATTTTGTAGGTGCTAGTTACATCAACGCTGTAACGTAATCTAAATCTGAACAAATTGGTATGAAAGGCAGGTTTATTTCTGAGGCTGTCTTTTTGCGAAATTGTGATCGTTTCCGAATAGGAAATAATATTAGTTACTGTACTTCTGTTGAAAGAAAAAAAAAACAGATGAAAATAGAAGACATTCTGTCGGCAATTCGGTCAGTGAGAATACATAAAATTGAACTGACTCCGCCTTAAGATAAAAAGTACAAGATGGGTTTCTGACACAAAGGCCGCCTATTATATTTCATAGCCAAAAGCAGGGGAAGTAATTGTGAGAAAAAGAGGGAGTAAAAGAGATGTGAAACAATCTTTGGAGCGATATTATTGATCATTTTCCAAAGCAAGGAAGAGACAGAAACGCTTTTCTTTAATATAATCGAAAGTAGGATATCAAACATTATTTGTCGTGTAGATTTTAAAAACGAATTCTTGTTTATAAGTGTTCCAATGCCGTATACACGCGTGTATGTGACGAGTTTTTATTATGATTATTTTAAGCAAAAAATAGTGGGTCACGCTATACACAGGTAATTGTTTTGAAGTGGTTAAAAATCAAGCATTTTCGGTGACCGTCTGAAACAGCCACAGGTATTTTTTCTGAAGATTTTAAAATTTGTGGAAAAACCCGGTGGTAGGCGAGGTCGTTCTATACGTGACATCGGCTCATATTCGAGTATATACGGTAAGTGTGAATAATGCCTGTCATTTGAAAAAGAGTAGAAGATTATTATTGTTTAAGATTGAGTTTCTGGTCATTTCATTCCGTTTAACTCTCAGTAGCCCCTTGCCTTTTGGTGAATTGATTATATATATATATATATATATATATATGAATATACAGGAATATAAAAGAAAGCTATTGTGTAGCGATTTCTTTATACTAATCTCTTATGATAAAAACAATTATATATATATATATATATATATATATATATATATATATATACAAAACATAGTGCAACAGGTCTCTCTATTCGGCCATTCAAAATGTGTGGTTAGTTCTGCACATAGCTTTCAGCACTATAATCAAATTATATGTGCTGCTGTCTGGTTGCCGGTAACTCGGAACTGGGCTGCCTGACCCTCATACTGTGTATATATATATATATATATATATATATATATATATATATATATATATATGTGTGTGTGTGTGTGTGTGTGTGTGTGTGTGTGTGTGTGTGTGTGTGTGTGTGTAAATATAAATAAAATATATATATATGTATAATTATTTATATATTATATGCGCGGTACTTATTAGAAAGCGCTCAATATCAGAGATAGAGCTAACATATATGGTTGGATAGATGTGAGCTTGTGACCCTGGGTTTCACGCTTTAGCGATCGTCAGACAAACTGATTAATTTAAAAAAAATGTTGGTTTTATGTAGATTGCGTGTATTGGTGTTATTGTGGAAGTGTTGGGCCAAACTTCGTCGTTTTTTCATCGTACTGACGCAAACATCGATGTATGCAGACACATATACATACTTGGTCGTCCGTCGGGACTCATACATATATAAACATATGTGGGCAGTTTCGGATATGACATATGTATGTATACGGGTGGTGTTGTGTCTATACATACGCATTTGTATGTTGAAATTTAAAGATTGGAAGTGTGGCGGAAATGTCTCGCGGATGTCTCGTGAATGTATACATATCATTTTTTTTCCGCTGAATAATATTTCCTCGCATGTATGTATATACGTATGGTGGGGTTTGTGTGAAATTATGATAGGTAAAAATCATTATTATTTATATTTATTTTTAAATTTTGAAAAAAATGGCGGTTTATTTGTTATATTTAAAGCTGGTTATTTGTTTGTTTTTGACTGTGTATATGTAACAGGTAGAAATTTGTAATCCTTATTGGTTATTTATATGGTGATGTTTAATATTTAATATGCTGGGTGAGAGGGTAGTTTGATTTAATAACGGGTCTATATGATATGATGTGATAGTAATGTTGCAAGGGATTGGAGGTAATGAAAATATAATTAGCTAATAGTTATTGTAAATTGGTAGAAATGATTAGTAACGGTGGTGGGAGAATTTAAAAATTAATCAGTTTGTCTGACGATCGCTAAAGCGTGAAACCCTGGGTCACAAGCTCACATCTATCCAACCATATATATATATATATATATATATATATATATGTATGTATGTGTGTGTGTGTGTGTGTGTGTACGGTAGTCAAATAAGTGGTGGATCTAAAGTAATTATCTGGATGATAACTTACAATAATGGCATCAAAAATTTCCAGGAATAGTTTCTATAAAGGCAGGTTATCTTTAGGAGTCTATTCTGATAATTTTCTTTTCAATCTGCAAATGGAAACAATTCACTTTATAATATAAAATGAATTAAACCCTTTTGATAATTTAATAGAAAACATATATGCAGTACGATATTTCCACATTGCAATTCTTTTCTCATCATATTTCTTTTCAGAAGTATGATATGTTTTTAATCTAGTGCTGTAATGTTACGACTTATTAGCCATATTCGAACGAAATCACTGCTGTCCGTGAGATCCAGTGGAAGACCTATTAATTTTATTACGAGAAGATTTTCCAAATTTTTAACTTTAAGAAGATTTTGATTGTCAGCATATATTGTGTTCATCCCAGCCACCGTATAACTTACAGCAATGGTATTACTTATATTTTCTTTCTTTAATCTATAAGATTATTTTCAGGTTTGCTACAAAAAAGATTTCACCATTAACTTGTAATATTTTAATATGATGTACTGCTTAAATAATTTTGGAATTAAATTGATATCACCTGTACACAATTTATTATTATTCTGCCAAACAATAAATGATACCTATTGTTTCGTGTACAATAAATTATGACAAAACGTCATTCGCGATGCTGCAGAGTGAATGGTTATGAAACAGTCTGGAATTTTTCTAACAATAATACGAACGATGCCCGAAAATTGTATGTTGCACCTCAAAAATTGTGTTACTTCACTGCTCCCTATTAGGTAATCCTCCATATAAGAGTTGTAAAATATACTGTCAAAGGTTTGTTCCATTTTACTGCGTTATTTATGTAACTTAAAATGTTTTTATCATAAATAACTCCGTGGCGATTTGAGGTGTCAGATCGGCGAGCAGAGACAATGAAAGGGTCAATGGTGCGGTCTATTCAGCCTGGAAGTTATACTGTCTTAGATGGCTGGTCTACTTATGCTTGAATCGACGAAATCAAACACAGGATATACTCACACGACGTCATTATACATCGGCAGCATTTTGTGAATCCTGTCGCCATGTATAATCCACCATTACCCGTTGTAATAGCATTTAATCGTAATAAACGTATATACATTGGTCTTACCCAGTTCAGTGAATTGCAGTTTATTTTACGTCGCCTAAGTGATAGATTACAAACACACACACACACACACATATATATATATATAAATATATACATATATATATATATATATATATATATATATATATATATATATTATAATAATATTTTTTGTTTAAAAATATGATTCCTTGGCTACATAAGAGTTCTCATGTTTCAAAAACGAGAGCCGAAATCATCCAAATAATTAATAAAATTAAGTTGGATTGTGGTAAGCTCTACTTCTGTATGGAGCACTGTCTTCTTAAAAATAAAACAAAAATACTAAGGAACCCCGGATTATGCACCCAACGTGTTCTTTTCTATTTTCTGCATACCTGCACAAGGATATATATATATATATATATATATATATATATATATATATATATATATATATAGTTTATGAAAAACTAGGTAATCCGTATGGGTAAAGCTAAGGAGGATATAATCCAGAGAGCTCAATGTAAATCCAGGGCAAATAATTTAAATGTTTAATACAGCCCGTCAAAAATGTGTAAATTTTCTTTTCATTTTTTGTTTGGAAGTAAAGTCTGATGATCCGCAGTCCTTTTGAAAGGGCTGTGGTGAAATAATTTATTACGTGGAACCTTAAAGTGGTCTGTTTTTATTTAATATATATATATATATATATATATATATATATATATAGATAGATAGATAGATAGATAGATAGATAGATAGATAGATATAGATAGATAGATATACCTAGTGAGCCAGACAAATCTACATCGGTTTCACCTAAACGCATCGTCAGGGAAAGTATGGCCATAATTTCCCTGACGATCCGTTTAGGTGAAACCTAGGTAGGTTTGTCAGGCTCACTAGGTGTATCTAGGTCTGCTCTACGATTGTATATGAGCTCTTTTGTTAGTTAGTTGTCTACTCGTATCGGTGTTTTTTCTTTGGGCTTCAGACCTGCATCTGTGCGATTTGTTCAACAGTAGTTCATGTTTGTAGCTCTTTCTTTTTTTAAAACCTTTTTTTCGTCGAGATTGATTTGATTATTTGCAAATCAAAAATTCGAGGGTTTTTCGAAACGAGTCTAGTTATCTATCTATCTATCTATCTATCTATCTATCTATCTATATATATATATATATATATATATATATATATATATATATATATATATATATATATATATATATTTCAATTAAAAGGTGCAAATATAATTTATAAATTCATGAATCATCCATACAAAAAACAAATATAGAGGTTAATGATTTAAATGAATCTCGCCATTTAAATCATTAACCTCCATATTTGTTTTTTGTACGAATGATTCATGAATTTATATATATATATATATATATATATATATATATATATATATATATATATATATAGGAGGGATATCTTCATTCAAACATGTTTAATTGAATAATATAGACATATTGATGTAGACACTTTTGGAGATCAAATTAAAGGAGTTTTTACTCGCAACAGATGAGCATGTTTTGGGAAAACACCGAAGGTAATCCAACCATGGAACACGAACGGAATCTCGGGTTTGTGTAAGAAGAAGAGAGTACTGAGAAGAAAGAAGAATATTTAAAATTGCACAGTGATGCGAGGAGAAAGATGCGAGCAGCTAATGAGGAGTGGATACTAAATAACTGCAAAACGATTGAGAAGGAGATGCTTATTGTCAATAACAAACAGGCCTGCAATACTCTCAAATGGCTCACTAAATGAGGAGGTTCTCCATAGATGGACGCAATACTGTGATGGTTTATATAATTACCAGCTTCATCCAGATGTCTCTATATTGCAAATTGACCAGCACTCCACATAAGAAAACAAGATTCGTAAATAACCAACTGCAACATCAGCAGGACGTGTTCCACAAGTTTGTTAATTTCAAGAAAACATTTGATCGTGTATGACATGAAGGTCTTTAGCAAATCCTTAGAGAATTCTATGTAGATAATAGAATTATCCAAGTCATACAGGCCCAATATAAAGATGCCACCAGCACTGTTCTTCTGGGAAAACAAATGGGAGGATTCTTCCGGACAACTGTTAGCGAGCGACATGAATGGGTACATTCACCCACATTGTTCAACCTATTTCTAGAGAGAATCATGCAAGAAAGTTTGATCGAACATGATCCCTCAATCTCTAACGGTGGCAGACCCGTCTGTAGCATACGTTTTACAGATGACATTGTCCTCATAACTGGTAGTAACAGCGAGCTCCAGGGTTTGGCAAAGAAACGTTTTGAAATGGAGGTCAGCTCCGTGAAATCCAAACTAACGGTGAATAGAACAAACAGTATTACCTGTGACAATTTTACGATGAATGGGGATTCATTAGCGGAAGTTTCCAGTTTAAAATATTGTCTTAAAATGGTATCTGCGCCTTGGAAATCCGGACACAGATTGCAGCAGCCATGGCAGCAATGGCCAAATTATCAAGAATCTAGAAGAGGAAAGATCAGCTTTCAAACAAAGTACACACTAAAAATCACCGGTAGTCTCCATTCTCCGATATGAATGTGAAACGAGGGCACTGTTGGCAGATGGAGAGAGAAGGGTCCAAGCGTTTGAAAACAAATGCATGAGAAAACTCATTGGCATTTTTTATTGGGATAAAAAACTGAATTTGTGTGAAAAAGGGTTGAAAGTTTTGTGGGGTACCAGGAACCTCTTCTCGTCACTGTCAAACGGAGAAAAATGGCGTGGTTTGGACACATTTAAAGGCACGACAGCCGCCTGTCCAAGATCCTCATGGAATTTGATCAGTGCAACGCCTACCTTCAATTTAAAATTTTCTTCCACAGTCTAGACTTAAATGTCGTAGGCCACAACTGAGTTTTGCAGTGATGCCATGTTTTATTTGTATGGTGGCAACCATTATATTCAAACAAATTTTCAGTTGAAGGCAGTACATCTTTTGAATTGAGTCTAAATTGTTAAGAGTTGTGAAAGACGGGGATTTTTATTACACAAAAACTGATCGGCGGATACGTATATTTAGATATGAGAAGTTTATCAGTTTTATACTACCGCTGAATCTCTTCCATGAGGAGCAAGCAAAATGCTACAGTAATAGTATCCTGAAAATATTTTAGCTCCAAGAAATTATTTCTGTAGTTTAAGTTTCCCGCTTTTTTTTTAAACCATTTATCGCAGGAAACAAAGAATCTATTTTCTTTATTACAAATTATAGTATTCTTTATAGTGCAAATTTTTATCATCCGTTTTTTAAGTAAAAAAAAAATACAGGGTCGGACAGTGTACAGATTATTGTCTTGAAGATGTTTAAATCATTCCTTTTCGGTGAGCGTTTGCAGACATTTGTATATATAGACATTTTTTGTGGAGGTGTTAAAATTAATGCAAAAAAATCAGGTATCGTACTATATATGGAATCGGTTTATATCTGTGTATATATGATAAGTGCGAATAATCGTGACTATAATCCCTCTCTTTCGAACATGTATAGAGGATTATCCGTGTTTAGGATTATGTTTTCGCTCTGTTCATCCTTTTTCAATCCTAGTTTTTCTTTGTAATTCTTTCATGGCGCCTTATACACTGCCTCACTGAAGAGATCTTTCTAAGGAAGCCGATGAGTTTGCATCAATATTTCGAAACGGCTTCTGCTCTGTCTTTTAAAGCAATGCTTCAAGGTTGTATGTGTGGGCATATTATGCTGTTCGTTGTTTGCAATGTAATCAATTTCACGGAATTTGAAAAGGTCGCAAATATGGCGCTGATTAATGCTTCCCGGAAAACGCAGATTGTGCAGAATTACAATGAAGATGTGGGTGCGTAGAATATCGGATTTACAGATATTCACCTAATTGTTAGACCAGAAACCCCGTGGAGATTTCGAGAGGCTTGTTTTGATTCTTTTTTTTTTATTTTAGTGTTTGCCGACCCTTTTGTATTGTTTGGTCACCGAAGCGTATACAGACCCCAGTTCGATAACGTTTTGAACCACCATTGTTCAGTTTTCTCAAATAATGAAATAGATATCGTCTATGTTACACAGTGTACATTTTGTTAGGTGATCACTTTTTTCAGCCTGCTTTCCAAATTAGAGAATTCAGTAGTCTTTGCAAAGCATCATCTCACTTTTAGGGCGGACATTTATTATAACGCGTTGTATACATACGAAAGTTGCCTCCCACGCGGAAATCTCGTTTTAACGTCAGTTTAGCTCCAGTTTCTGTTCAAATTGTTGCGATTTTTACTTCTGTCGATGGGAAAGTTTTCATTTTCTCACATTTCCTTAGAGACCTGTTCAACAAATAGCGTTGAATGATATTGATAACTATGTACATGACAGACCATAACTAGTTGTAGTGGAAAAGGGCTCGAGGACACCATCGATTTTGATGCGGCCAACAAGTATATCGAACAAGCATACAAATGAATGCAGAAGAACAAGCAAACTTCCTCAGGCAATTTTTTTTTTTTTTGAAAACTCGATGAATATATGAAGTTAAATGACTCCTTTAAATAAATAACTATATTTTTATCATATTTTTTCTTACAAGTAAAAACATATTCGTTTTACCACGGTTTTGTAAGAATCGTAAATTCCGTTCAGGGAGATTATTCTCAGCTAGCATTTCTTGCACACTATGTTGTAGAATACTGACGAGAATTTTGTTAGTGGTATGTAGCGACGAAAATGGCGGCTTACCTCGTCAAACCAAGCGACAGCGCGTCGCGTGTATTCTACGATGGAAAAGTGGCGAAAAAGAAAATTACTTACCAAACAAAAGGACACGTATTCCGCATGACATGCTGAAAATGGAATATTTGAATTAAAAAAAACAAGTCCGTCGCAGGAGTCGCTATAAAAGTATTTTGATATGAAAATTACTGAACATCCTATCCAAGCTGTCGAATGAAAAAAAAAGGTTCTGCCGATAAAAGCAGTTGGTGTTCTTGATTCGGGAGAAGAAAATTCAGGCATTTTTGGCTACGGCGTTTGTTAGAGAGTGAGTTTTTTTTTTTCTGACTGGTTACACGCATTGTGATTTGAGATAGTACCGGCGAATTGAATTTTCAACATTTGTTTCTGCCCCCGATATTCGAGTCTGTACTTACAATGATTTTTCTTTGAGTTTTGAAAGTAATCTGCTACAAATACTTCCTTTGCTTTCAGAACGCTTACATGGCCCTAAATAACCTGATAATTCTGTATTTCGTTATAGTTTATTACGATTCAATTACAGTGGCGAATTCCATTCTCCCAAATTATTCGATTGTGGGAGCTGGGTACTACAAACAGAATTGCTGCATTAAAATTTGCACACACACTAACACATACTTCTTTATGTGGCGTGACCCTTAGTCGTGTGGTATGCATCTGGCCCTCCACAACTTTCTATCCTTTATACGTCTAAATAATGTTTTTTTTTGTTTTTTTTTAAGCATTTCACCCCAATCAAGGCGGGAGTGCCACTATCACGCAACGGGTTTCATAGAGTGGAAGCGGGAGTAAAGTGGCGTGATAGAGGAAAGGATGAAGAGAAGAACAGGAAATAGATCAAGGCATCTGGAGATGAATATATATATATATATATATATATATATATATATATATATATATATATATATATATATATATATTCATCTCCTTTACGTTCCAATCCCCCACCAAAAATAAATGCTCTCGAATGAGGCATGATTCCATCTTTTCTTTGACCAGCAATGGGTTAAATTTCAAAGTAGACCGGACGCACTAGACATGAGCAGCTGCCAATGAATGAAACCCATTAATTTTAATTAACTGAAAACCTTTGAAGGAGGCCACGGTAAACGAATTTACAATTATGTCCTTGCAAAGTACTTTCCAATATTGTAAGTCAAATGTGACTAACAAATGTTTACCAAGTTCCTGCAGAAGTTTACGGTCAGCAATCACGACACAAGTATTGGTATTCAATAAGTCATATTAGTTTGCAACTGACTGCAGATAGAAACAGAGACACTGATGAGGCTTCTTTTTTAAAAAAATAGATAATGGCCCAACTAAATTTGATCTAATATCTGCATGCTAAGTGTAAACGCAGTTTATGGTTTGTTCAAAGGAATCTCATTATTTTCAGTTAGTTATTAATCATTCAAAATGTTGATTAACTTTCAAAAGCGAAGGAAGTAATTCGTGAATTCTCATTTCAAAAGAAAGGGAGAATTTTAATCCATTTGTTTGAAAACATATTGAGTTCTCGAAAATAGACATCTTTTGCTTTTCATTTCATTCTTGCTTTGATAAATGCTTCGTCGAATAATAAGTAAAAATCAATTAACTGTTCGTGCGACTGAGAGGAAGAATTTGAAACAATAATTAGTGAAACAAATGAAACAAACCAATTGGGAAATTACAATGCTAAACAATTAGAGAATTATTACTGGTTCTTTATGTTAAGCTAGATTTCGCGGCACGATTTATATTTTGTTTAAATACTTCTCAACTGTTATTCACTCTACGGATTACGTGTATCGTGATACGGCAATTTCTAGCGGTAGAAAACTTAACTTAGAATAGTATTTTCCTTTTAACCACGGCTGATTTTATAATCACGATACTAAGGCATGCGCAGTTATTGACGTGAGAAGTAAAATTCGGGTTCCAAGTTCAAATTCCGGACTAGACGTCTCCGTTTACTTTCTGAAAAAAGGTGCTCTCGAGTGACGTATGATTCCAGCACTTCAGTGACAAGCGATTGGTTAAATTTTACATTAGACCAGATGTACTAGCCAAGAGCAGATGCCAGTGTAGGAAATGAATTAAATTTAATTAATTGACAACGCTTGAAGGTCACTAAAAAAGGATTTATGATATTTCATAAGTCATGGTAATCCACAGTGGATAAAGCAACAGTTTCGGGGTCATGACATCCATGTCTGTGCCTTGGTTTGTTTTGGTTTGGTTTGTTTTGGTTATTTAATGCCGACAAAATTTTTATTGTTGGTAATATTTTTTTCAAAAATGTACTACTGGTAATGCTGTATTGCAGGTAATAATTTTATCTTCAAAAAATTAATGCTGGTATTATTTTTTACAAAGTATTTCTGGTATTAAATCCTATTTTTTCACATTCATAGTGTTTTGACCCATTTACCCTTAGCTAGGAACCTAACAGATGCTACCACATCGTGTCTGGTTGGACCTGGGAACACCAGCAATTAAGAGATGGCTCCAGGCTCCTCAAAACAGAGGCCTTGCTGTTGGATGTAGTTTATCGTCTTACCCAGTAGGGTGATTGTGTCTTGACTTCCATTGGCTATACTTCTGTTTAAGACAGTATCTTCTACCTAGCCAGACTCTATAATAATAGTTTTTCCTGAAACATTCATGCTGCTTATGATAATAATGTTGCTGACTATACTGTAATTATGATGCTGAGGAAGACGGGGATGATGACGCAGACATTATTTCTAGTACTACCAACATTATGAACAAAATGTTTCAATCATAAACAGAGGTCACAGAGCAATGGGCTGTCTGCTTACAGTGTGTTTTTATGCCTTAAGCTTGAAAGTTACATAGTTTATTTATTTATTTATTTATTTTTTTGCTATGGTTGAAGTGATATTGTCATGGTTCTTAATATAGAGTCAGCTTGTTTGAAATAGGAAATGTTTGCAGGCATTACAAACTGGATATGCCCTGCTGAACTAAAAGCGAGTCTAATAAGCTCGTGCGTATGTTTGCAGTCAAATACTGCTATTTTAGTTTCAGATTTTAACAGCAATTCGATTTCACAGAATTATAGATATGATTTTTAAATTTTATAAATTAATTATTTATGATTCTATTTATAATTGCATACATTCTATTTCTGATATATAGCATAGTTTTTATCATTATCTATCTATCTATCTAAAAATTTTATATCTTTTGATGGTTGGGCCAATTCATATATAGTTCCAGTTTTTCAACTTACAAAAATCATAGTCGTTAGCATGACTAAAGAAGCAGAAGCCTATGGTTTACCGTGTTCTATCGCATTAGAATCAATGATTTGCTCAGTGCAGCTTAGATGTATCAAAAAAGCCGATATTTTGAATCGCACAGTGAGAATCGAATTCTCTTCGTCGTAGTTGTTAATACAGCTTGACAGGCGGTCAAACAATTACACAGCGGCCAAGTGCCCACTGCATTCGATTTAACTTCAAGAAAAATAACGACATTTGTAAATCTATGTCCTGCTGAAATTGTATGTGATTTTATTTTCATTGCATTTATGACATGCACAACTGACGGCGACTCATGTGATTTGAAAGCCGGAATTTAATATGCATATTAGCAATATTGCTTTTTGTAATTTTTAATTCACCCCGATAAAGGAAATAATGGCCTCTAGAACGCATGGGGTTATGGAGAGTGGAAAGAAAGAAGAAAAAAAAAACAATGAAATAGCATGATTCAAGGGGACAGACGATGACAAGTGACGATACATTTCCTGTTGGAGGTTAGCATCAGCCATGGTGATGAAAGGCAATTTTTTTCTTAGCTGACTAAAGAAACAGAAGAAATAAATTTGCTAGCGTATGATTTTATTATTTTTTGTAATTTTTAATTGACCTCGAAAAAGCAAAACATGGCCACTAGAACGTATGGGATTATGGAGAGTGGCAACCCACAAAAAAAAAAAAAAAAAAAAAAAAAATAAAACAGCATGATTCAAAGGTAGAGACGATGACAGGTGACATTACATTTTTTGTTCGAGGTTAGCATCAGCCATGAAAGGCAATAAAATTTTTTTACTATTATTAATAGAGAGCAGTTTATTTTAAACATGGAAGCATTCAAGCCTAAAATTTCAGTAACTATAGAGTATTTGATGGTCGCAGTTGACAAAACGTCTGAAAGCTGAAAGTGACATTCAAAACGGAGAAGTTCTATTAGCAAATAATTTATAGTTAAAACTAGCAAATACAACATAACAACTTGGGAACCATATCAGAACAATTTTAGTAAAAGTATTTATAAAAGCAGCAAGGGAATCTATGCTACGCCAGTGGGAAAGTGAGGGAAGCCTAGATGCCAGTTCATGATTGATAATGTCGTATATTTTTCTTTGGATTATCTCAAGAAACTCTAAATAGAAAACAAGCACCAAACTAAATGTGTCAGTAATATTCTATTCGGAGACGAATGGTAAACTTATAAAAGCCTCAAAAACCCGAAAAAAATGACAGTGTGTTATAGTCCGGTTCCTTGTACCACGGTGATAGTCCAAGGTAGAACCAATAAAGAAGAACTCGAATACGGATATCGAATAACACAGATATATTAAAAACAGGAATATATACAGAGAAGTTGAAATTGTTAGTACGAACAATCAGGTTTAGTAGTAATTGTCTGAACGCGACTCTGTTTCGGACTGACTCTGACTCGACTGACTGACTCTGACTCGACTGACTGACTCGCTCGCTCTGACTGACTGACGGACTTCTGACGCATTTCACTCCAGACTTCAGACTGAACTGTAGATTTCAGACGGAACTCTGAACCCCCTGCTTCCTTCTTGAGGCGCAGTATTTATTACGTATAGAATAGTCCATTATGTTATTATGGGTAAGGTCTCCTAACACAGTGAAATTTCTTTGCAGCGAACTTGACAATTGATTCAATATAATTATTCGACTTCATGCCAGTGGAAAACGTGAGACCAAGAAGGCGCAGTGAGTTAATCTGTTGGAGGTTAGCATCAGCCTTGGTGATGAAAGGCAAAAAAGTTTTTGCTATTATTAATAGAGAGCAGTTTATTTTAGACACGGAAGCATTTAAACTTTTATTCTTGTTACTATATCTAAAAAGTTAATTCCTAAAAAATAGTGATTTTGAACTCAGTAAATGAAAGCGTAATGAGAAAGTATCTTTCCGAGAATTGAATAAAGTGTTCATATAAAACTTCAGAGACAACAATCAAGTATTAAGACACACTACTGAAGACGGTCCGAATGGATCATGTCCGAAACTTTATGAGTATCGCAAGAATGTCTTAATTTTTTAGCATGCAATAATAGTAATTCCTTATCTTTTAAGAATACAATCTAAATTCAAGTGATAACATCATTTTCCTCAGATTTTGTCCTATACACTACAGGTAAAAGTTTTAGGAACAGCCTGATCATCTTTTAAAAAAAAAAACTAAAAATGAGATATTTTTGTATTTTTCAAAGATAAAATTTCAGTAACTATAGAGTATTTGCTTTTATTTTGACAAAAAAACATGTCCTTAAGTATAATACGCGAGTATCATATTTCGTTTTCACCCCTAAAACTATCCACTACCTTAATTAGAGGTTTGCCAGTTATTGGCATTATTACCAACAGTTTTTGAATTAAAAAAAAAACAACAAAAAAACTTCATACTTTCTCAAGCATTCTTCATGCACTGAAAAAGCTCACACTCACTTTTTAGGTCTTCTCTTTGATCTCTCCGATCCAACTCATCTCTTGCGAATTCAATGGGAGAGACTTCAGGAGATTAAGGCGGTCAAATTATAATTTCCAAAATGTTGTTCCTTTTTTGACTAGAGGTAATTGTGACATAATTTAAAGTGGTTTTGGAGCGTTGTTCTGTTAAAAGGTGATTATTTTTCCAATTATTATTAGTATTATTATAGTGTTGCATGTACTTGAAAAATGGCATTATATTGTTCATTTATTTGTTTGTCTTCCATGATTCCTTTGAAATACATTCGTGGCCCTATGTAAGATTTTGGCACTGGCAGAAATTACTTTTCACTGACATTGGTCGATGAGCTGAGAAGAAGGAAATTAATTCTTGAGCCTATATCAATGTAATATCGATCTTCAGCCTCTGTCTGATTGAATCCTTTTATTGTTCTCACATATTGTATAGTTAATAGACCCTCCCACCTATAATAAGTAGGATTAGTAGCAGTCGAGAGTTGGCGGAGTTGGTCAGTCAGTCGATGTCGGACGGCCGTTAGTCGGATATTAAAGTATCAGCGACCACAACTAGATTACTGTGTCATTACCTATTATATCAAGTTGCTAAACTTTCGTACGCCATACAACACTTGGCGACGAGGGATTCGAACTCATATGGAGGAAGAAAAACCTTGCGTACTCCATAACACTTTCCCTGTCAGTAACTCGTTGAATCCTAATGTTTTTTTTGTTTTTTTTTATTACCATGTTTGAGCTGAAATAATTAAACGATATGCGGAAAGCCTGGATTTGATTTCATTCTATTTTTCTAAGGATTCGTGTTAAATTATGGGAGGCAAAGTATGACTATTTGTAACGTAAAAGAATATAAATTAACTTTATTAAATATATTGCTTCTATGTTCCTTCAGCACGTGAAGCTACAAAACGTCCTATCACTTGTGGCCTTTTTTCCTCGATTTGCTGAAGCCCGCATCCCGCCTTCCATTGTAACAAGGTCGTTCCATACGTGGCTCGCTGCATTCCTATATATCTCCTACCGACAGTATACCCTGGGAGCATTCAGTTTCCCAGAACACCCTTCGTCATTATGCGCTGAAGTAATTTTAGTTGCTTTTCCCTGATTCTGTCTATAATTGGCCTCATTTTTGTATCTTATTTGTTTCTTCCATGGAATTTTTAGCATCCTTCTGTATAAACACAGTGGGGTTGTGTTATGCTAATTTATCCACACGCGTATGGACTCTCTTAGATATAAATAGGAGCATACACTGCCTTTTGGAGAGGAAGTACCCAGCAATCAGTTCTGACAGTCGAACATTCTTGCTGTAACACTCTCCTTTGTATATGTTTCCATTAATGTTTCTGTTAATATATTTGGTTTACTCACTTCCTGTCTTGTGTCTATTTCTGGCCTAACAAGGCCACCACTATGATATCTATCTATCTATCTATCTATATATATATATATATATATATATATATATATATGTGTGTGTGTGTGTGTGTGATAGTAATTTACTCACGCACGCATGGACACTCCCAGCTATAAATAGGAGCAGGTACTACCTTTTTGGAGAGGGATGTTTCCTGCAGTCAGCACTGACAGTCGGACCGAACATTCTTGCTGTAACACTCTAGTTTGCATATGTTTCCATTAATGTTTCTGTTAATATATTTGGTTTACTCACTTCCTGTCTTGTGTCTATTTCTGGCCTAACAAGGCCGCCACTATGATATCTATCTATCTATCTATCTATCTATCTATCTATCTATCTATCTATATATATATATATATATATATATATGTGTGTGTGTGTGTGTGTGTGTGTGATAGTAATTTACTCACGCACGCATGGACACTCCCAGCTATAAATAGGAGCAGGTACTACCTTTTTGGAGAGGGATGTTTCCTGCAGTCAGCACTGACAGTCGAACAGAACATTCTTGCTGTAACACTCTAGTTTGCATATGTTTCCATTAATGTTTCTGTTAATATATTTGGTTTACTCACTTCCTGTCTTGTGTCTATTTCTGGCCTAACAAGGCCGCCACTATGATATCTATCTATCTATCTATCTATCTATCTATCTATCTATATATATATATATATATATATATATATATATATATATATATATGTGTGTGTGTGTGTGTGTGTGTGATAGTAATTTACTCACGCACGCATGGACACTCCCAGCTATAAATAGGAGCAGGTACTACCTTTTTGGAGAGGGATGTTTCCTGCAGTAAGCGCTGACAGTCGGACCGAACATTCTTGCTGTAACACTCTAGTTTGCATATGTTTGCTTTACTGTTTCTGTTAATATATTTGTTTAACTCAATTCCTCAGTTGTGTCTTTATTTCTGACACTAACACGGCCACAATAGGTTGTCTCTAGATTTCTCCACATTTATATCGCTGAGATGATAAAAATGGATTGGAGCGAATGAATCTTGTTGCTCTTGCTAAAGACCATACATCTTGAAGCCTTGTTGACTCTTTACAGAATCCCAAACAAAGAACTCTACCAATTAACAGAAACGATAAAACTTGTGAACTGTCAACCTAAGCCACAGCTAAAATGCATATCAGATGTAACACGAAAATAAAATAATGATATAATCATGATATTGCTTCGAAATAAAACGCTTAGTATTAAACCTCTATCAATATTAGAATGAGGGCTACTGGATTCGAGAAAATTATGTTCATTAAAAATGTTTTAAGAAGTAGAGACTTTATAAATTTCAAGCGATATTAGAATGAGCTGCTTGGCCAATTAATGGCAAATGTTTACTTATAAGGAAAATGCTAATATCACTATTAACACGGCCGTTAGAATTTTGTTAGGTAAACCGAAACTTATCTGAAGACTAACATATTATTTTACTACATCGCATTGATTGAATGATTTCTTTTTACTGCTTATCAATATTTTGTAGGTTATCTAAAGCCTGCACAGGTTTTTATTAAAAGATATATGTAAAGGTTATTAGGTTGATGCAAAAATAATGTCGGTTTTTGACGTATTTTTTAACGTCAAAAAACGATACTATTTTTGAAACCAACCTATTAATAACAATTTTCTGATACAAGTTCTACTACCTAATCAATAGCTGGGATTAATGTATCTTCCCTGTGTCTTTTTATTAAATACTTTCATGGTAATTGTTCTGATGAAGTTAACTCTACGGTACCTAGACTTGTTGCTTTCCAGTCGACTTTGATCTTCAAAAATATAAATACAGTAAATTACATTATTTACGTTGTTCGGACTGTTGTCCTCATCTTAATTTTCATGTTCACGGCGTTTTGGCCGTTGTACGCTCGGGCATTCTTTAGGAGATTAGAATTCCGAACTGAACCCCGTATTTCGTCCACCTGAGTAGACTGTTCTAGTTCCACGTGCTATGCCTCTTCGGATGTCTCAGTTATCGTCCTTTAACTCAACTCTGGAATTTTTTTTTTTCACCACTGCCGTAGCCAGATTTTGAACTCACATCTCTTTGGGTGAAGTCACTACATCCAACCAACTCTTTTAGCTACTGGACCATGTGCCCATAAAGTGTTCTGTTCGGAGTTCCAAACACCTGACGAAGGCCGGGGTGTACAACGATCGAAACGTCGTGAACATGGCAATAAATATCTGGAAAACAGTCTGAATAATGTAAATAATGTAAATTATTATAGTACTTCATCTCAGAAATATAGACAGATATTTAAATCCAGTGTTAATCGTTATCTCATGTCTTTTAAATTATGTTTTGTTTTTTGTTTTTGTTTATTCTACTTTATAATAATGTTGTTCTAATATACTCTAACACTCAGTATCATCCCTTGAATCTTATTGACTAGAATGATTGATTAAAAAAAGAGTTTTAAAAAAAATGTTAAAAGAATTAACTGGTTTACCTTTCTAAGTGAATATAACGAAGCCAACTGGAATTCGAAATCGGTTCTCCGAGTTCTTTGTTTTTAACTCAAGCAATTACTATTAGTCCACAATTACATCCAATTTTACAGCACCTGATAATCCCAAACGTTAACCCACTGATGTATTAACTAATTCCGTCGTTGCTTAGCTTCGGTGATCATCCGAGAACCGGTGTTTTAACGTAAGCTTTTGACTGCGAATTATGGCATTGTATTAGATTGGTGCAAAAATAATGACGTAATAATATCGTTTTTTGACGTATTTTTAACGTCAAAAAACGACATTATTCCATCATTATTTTTGCACCAACCTAATAGAAGACAGTGTGTGTTTGACGGTGCATCAATATTACGTTTAGGATCTAGTCTATGTTTGTTGTTTCAGGCTGTCGCATTGTTTCATACACATGACTAGAATTAATAAATCGCACACAATGTAACACTACTAGGAGTTTTCCTCTCTGATTAATTTGTATATATCGAGGTGTCTTCCGCTTATAAAGTTGGTAAATGTTTCTCATTACGGGTCAATAATCACTTAAAATATATATATATTGTTTTGGCACAAAAGGAATAACAGGTTTATTGTTGGTGTTCGTAGAAATAGTTAAGAATACGTCCCCTTGGGGATTCTTTTTCGAGATCTATATTGTAGCAAATGATCTGCGCAAATATCATGTCGCCAGAATATCTTAGAAAATATTGTCATTTCGAAATGAAGTAAAAAAAAGAAAAACATTTCAGCGTTCTCCAAATCTGTTAAGGTAGATAACATCGAAAGTCTCACGGTCTGGTTGGTCACTACATGAAAGAGACGCAATTTTGGTAAATAATAAAACGAAAAGAAAATAATTAGAAAAATCCGGTGGAAAATAAAACATAATCGGCTTGAGAAAGAAACTTGGGGGAGAAGTTAGGAGAAAAGAAAAGACTAAAGATGGTCAACGTAAATTTATCTGCGGGGGGAAAAAAATACTTCAAAAAATAAAAGGAAAAAGAAATTAATTTTCTCAATTTCATTTGAAAAGCGCGTGTGAAATTTAATGAATCGCTTGGAGAAATAATTAGAATCGACAAAGGAATTTAATCAGCTGCAGCGCCTGTTTTAGAATAGACGCTAACAACTGACAACGACACATATATCAAAAATGTTAGCCTAAATGTATCAATTTTCATATGTACACACACAAGCGCGCGCGCACACACACACGCACGCACATATACACATGCACACACACACACACAGAAAGAGAGATTGGAATATTTTTATATTTAGGAATAGAAATATATGTTTTCTGTTATTCAGCAATGGCGAAATGTAGTGAATTTCATACGCACACACAATTGTAGCAATCTTCATATAACGAAAATTCTGAACATGTGTATGGACGTTTATATATATATATATATATATATATATATATATATATATATATATAAAAGTGAACATAGAAGTCAACACTTAGAGGCGACAGTCTGTTTCATGCTATATGCAATCGTCAGCACACGTAGCCTGACGATTGCATATAGCATGAACCAGACTGTCGCCTCTAAGTGTTGACTTCTATGTTCACTTTTATATTTACACACGCTCTATCTCTGATATTGAGCACTTTATTCCATAAATATAGCACACCTTAAGACTATATTTCTTTATATATATATATATCTATATATATATATATATATATATATATATATATATAAAGAGGTTAATATTTTTTGGTATTGTGATTGCGAGAGGTGCAAAATACTGTGCAGGACAATCACAAATCTATGAAATTAAACACATTCCAACAGATTTTGGAAACAATTACAACAGAAATAAACTTACGCACCACGTACATAGATAACCATACAGACACATGCATGCATATACACATACAAATATATTCATATATTATGAAATGGACAAAGCCCGACAATTATTTTAAGACATTTTTGTTTATACATTCTTTTTATAGATACAAGTATTTAAATAAATGCTCTGTTTATAATAAACAGTATTAAATAACATTTACCGGCCTGAATGTCCGAGAAATTTTCACAGAAATTTGAACCTGTATCCTATACGGAACCGTTATTTAGGTTGATGTGACTTTACCCATTCGGCCAAACGCTCCTCTGAGGTCAAATTGTGTGTAGTCTGTGTTTAAATGACACATGCTTATCTACACCTATCTGACAACGAGTTCTAATAACTTATTGTCATTTAAACTCATTTAAAGACACACCTCAGCCTACAAAACTCCATCCGCATCATATTATTAGAAAAAAACACATGTATAATGGCCTCACCGACATGTAAAAAAAGATTAAAATTGATGTAAGCATTAATAATTAAGAAAAAGCCAGCGCACAATAACATTAAATATGAACACGGCCACAACTTGCTGACCATATCTAGAAAATAAAACATTCATATAACTTCAGTTATATAAATAAAATGCACACATATTCAGTTGAAAGTAAAAAAAAGTAAAAAATCTCCCTTGATAATGGATAGCCGAACATGCTCGTATATACAGAACATTTGGACAGTTTTTTTTTTTACACTTTCGTCAAGAAAGGAAAGTGCTTGTACAAAAACAAGAAAAATAAATAAAAACCTTAATCGCAGTGTCTTGTCAGTCGTCTTTAACGAAACGTATATAAAAGAAGGATTGTTGTTAAAATACACAATTATATATATATATATATATATATATATATATATATATATATATATATATATATATATATATATATTGAAATCAACACTTAGAGGCGACAGTCTATTTCATTCTAGACGGAACAGTCATGCCCTATATTTGTGTGGTCTGACGATTGCGTCTATCATGAAACAGAGTGTCGCCTCTAAGGTTGACTCCAATGTTAACTTTTACACACGCTCTATCTCTAATATTGAGTAATTTATCCTATAAATATAACATTCCTTAAGACTATAATTCTTTATATATATATATATATATATATATATATATATATATATATATATAAGGTTGGTGCAAAAATAATATCGTTTTTGACGTTAAAAAATACGTCAAAAACGACATTATTTTTGCACCAACATAATATATATACATATACATACACACACACACACACACACATATATATATATATATATATATATATATATATATTTATATATATATATATATATATATATATATATATATATATATATATATATAAACATCGAGAACAAAGTGATTAATGAACAGGTCGAAGGTGTCCTGTTGAGTGGCCAGCGACATTATCAGACCTCGCTGCCTTAGATTTTTTGTGTTGGGTCATTTGAAATCAGTTGTTTATCCGAAGCAACAAAGAAATATTGAGGAATTTAAAGAAAGAATTAAAAGTGAATGCAGTAAAATGATAGAGCAAACACTCCGACGTGTTGATGAATCATGCAGGCACAAAATTTAGATGTGTTTTGAATTATGATTAGGGCATTTTGAACAGAACATAAATGGTGTTTCATTAAGACGGATCAAAGTCATCAGTAAATAAGTCAGGGTTATTTATGAAAATGTATTTAATTCTCTATTGGATCATATTATTTAAGTCATGGCAATTATGAGCGAAAAAATATCGACCAAATATCCGCCGAATCTGAAAAAAGAAAAAGAAAAGCATCATTAGACGATTAAACTTAATTAAATTTTAAAATCGGCCCCTGTTATTGGAACACCCTTTATAACAATTAAATAGCGGGAAAATAATATTTCCATAGGTATTTTATTTTTTAATTAACTGTCCTTATGGTGTGTGACTTTTACCTCATCCTGTATATGTGCTTTTTTGTGTGTGTCTTTTGTGTTTTACTGTGTTTTCGAATAAAACATGAATAATTTATGAAAGCAAAATAAAATAATAATTAATAATTAATTTAATAAAAATCAGTAAAAACCATTTATCCGCTTTCGTTTAATATCATTAAATTATATTAATTAAAACAATCCATACTTTACCTTGACTTTAAGCGAAAACCTATCGATAATTTGGCTTCTATTTAGAAAATACATATTGGAAAATAAAATAGTTATATTCAACGTTCTTTAATTAATTAAATGAAAATCTAACAATGCATTACTTCTGTTAATAAATAAATGTTGCAAAATAAAATCCGTACATTCATCTCGATTCAGACCATCAGATGACGAAACGCGTTGGTAATGATTTTTTTATTTTTTTTTTTTATTCATATGCATGTATGTATTTGAATCTACAAATTTAGGCGAGACGCTGTGTCCAGTGATGTCATATCAAATGAAGGACCAGAATTTGACTTCTCCTTGAAAATGCCCTGGAAATGTTACGGGGAATTTGTCCTTCCTTCTTTACGGCAGCAAATGTTGGACGATTTCCACACAGATGGCAAAGAGACACAAACGACAGAGATATGGTTCTACAGAAGGATTCTAAGTATATCATGGACCGAGAGTGTGAGCAAGGATGAGGTTTGCAAACAAGGAGAAGGTTTATACTTAATATCAGGAAGAGGCAGCTGAAAATTCTGGGACACATAATGAGGATGGAGGGCCTGAAGAATATGATACTCACGAGTCAAATAGAGGAAATGAGAGACAGGGGAAAATAACACGTGATATATCTGGCAGACTTAAGCAAATGGATGACAGAACGTGGTCTGTGAGAGGAAGCAGAGGGAAGGAACTTGTTGAGAGCTGCAAGGAATAGAGGAACGTGGGGAGTTATGAGTGCCTACGTCTTGAAACGACATTTCACAAAAATAGAGAGAAAGAATATAAAAAAAATTCAGGACAGACCGTCTGTTTATGTGTGTTCTATCTCGTTCAATGAATCTGGATATGATTGGTACTTGTATCATTTGTTTATTGCGGTTTTCACATCACGATTATTAAGGACCTGTGACCGCCCGCTAAGCTGTCCACGGTGGGTGGTAATATTGCCAGCACATATGAAACACCGTAGATCAAATGATATGAAGAGTTGCTAAAAATTCAGAATATGAATATCATATACGCATCGGAGTTACTATCATAATCCGTTCGTATTTTGATAATTCATGTCGCATTGTTATAAGAGAGGTGACCGGTTCATTATCCGCAACGACGCGACCGGGGGTTGACGCTTGATAGGGGACCCCAATGACCCGCACTATCGTATCAACATCTTTTTTTTTTCTACCTATATTTACAGGGTGCAGTAGATAAATTTTCATCTAAATTACACAAAAGTGAAAATAACAGTGATATCTCATTTTAACAGATATATTTAACAAAATTAAGGAAAAACATCTAGAAATACTAAAGAGTAAATTTATTCAATAAAATTGTCAATGGCTGCAATCCCGGCTTCCAGACTATAGAATCTCCTGCGTATCTTCTGGATGGTCTCCTTTTTTAGTTGGCAAATAGTGGTATGATCCTTGCTTTCAGTTCATCTTTGGTGTGACAAGGAGTTTCGTTACTATCTTGCACTTCTGTGCCCCACACATAATAATTAAGTGGGATAGAGTCTGGTGAATTAGGTGGCCAAGATGAAAGGGGCGCTGTGGGTGAAGAAATTGTCTGACAGCCAAGACTGGGTGGCAGGGTGCTGAGTCCTGTTTGCCAGTCAAAGGAACTTTCATCAGCCTCCCTCTTGAACCACTACCTCCTCGAGGCTTTTGTTTTAGTCCTCCGTGTTGAGCGTGAGGCCTTCACCAACAAATTCGGGAGCTTTTTTTTCTCATCGGAACGATCAGAATGAGTTCTCCGAGCTGCTGTACCTTGAAAATTACTCAACACTTTCTCAGACTGACACACAAACTCACTGAAATATTCGTAGTGTAGCTTGCTGTGCGAATGCCAATCAGTACAACATGCCGTTTCCAAGTTTCTGATGGAGCGAATTGCTCTTTTTTCTCACAGACGGTGACCAACTGACCCTAATGTACTGTGCAATCGGCAAAATTAAAAACAAAGAAAGCGCATACGCGAAATCGAAAATATAAAATTGCGACATTTTTGCACTAATATATATATATATATATATATATATATATATATATATATATATAACATTCATATTTGTCATCCAAAATTTTGAATGTGGTAACTTAATTCAACTCTCTAACAAGAAAAATAACAAGTTGATGTCAAAACTATCGTAAAACATTATTGATATATTTAAGATGGAATGTTCTATTATCACATATCGGTTATTTGTATGTAGATATTACGTTGGTGCAAAAATAATGACAGTTTTTGACGTATTTTTCACGTCAAAAACCGACATTATTTAGCACCAAACTAATTTGTACCTAATACTTAAATTTTTCCGAGTTGAATTCTTCAGCTATATTGTATATGATCTATTATTTACATAATTAAAATATTTTTTTATATTTTTTATGGCGACTTTCTAAGCGCTGCTTGGATACGCCACAAGGCCGAAATAATGGGGCACCGAATGAGGATCAAACTCACTAGCCATGGTTATAGCGAGATAAGCATGCTAAGCAGATGCTCAAATTTATTTTTTATGAAGACTAATTGCGATCTCGTAAAGTGCAGGAGTCATAACAGAGATTTTGTGGGTGCAGGTTGTATCATAGATTCGGAGGGAAACGAGGACTTTGCACCGACCCTGAAGAGACTTTTAGATTAACGAAGAATTGATTTTCTGCAATTTTATATAAAGACAACGGACGCTGATACTTAGCATTTATTAACTTTATATACTGCTCACCTTTTGAGTCGCCAGTAGATATACACAGACATAGACTCAACACACACAAGGATATATATATATATATATATATATATATATATATATATATATATATATATATACTTATTTATGCATGTAAATAATATGTATAAGAGAGCTGAAACAGAATACGAATATATACCGCGTATAATAGCAAAATTGTTCAAAGGCTCTAAATGCAAAGTTGTTCATTTTTTAGATTAACCGTTGTATCTTAGAAATGATTAAAATTATCTTACTGGAATTCTCCGAAATTGTTATAGCTGTATTGCCCACTCCTTTCAGCGATAAGAATGTATAATTACTCTCCAAGCTTAACAGAAGTATTTTGATGAAAATGATCATAAATGAAAAAGACTCATTCATCGTTATTTAATCATAGCTAAGAATCAGAAGTTCATTAATTATTGAAATAGCGTTCATATATATATATATATATATATATATATATATATATATATATATATATATATATATGACACTTTTTGGCTTGCTAAAAAAAAAAAGAAAAAAGAAAGCCGAGAATTTATGTCCATTGTCGAGAAAGGAAGATATTGGATTTAATCTGATTTATGTTACGGGGCGGGTGAAAATTTCAGGTTGGTCAAATTACCTCAGAGAGAGAATTCTAAATAGATAAAAATTAACTGTGTCGCAGAAATACAAAAACAAAAGTGTCCGCTGACCACCATGAAGGAAAAGTTAAGCCTTTGTCTATATGTACAAATCATTGAGAGGAGCATCTGTATATCGTCAGACTGGCTAGGATAGCGAAACTATTTTATCGGATCAGTAATTGGCACCAAGAATGCAAATACGTTCACATGACCACCCACTTGATGCTGGCAAAATCTCGTTGACGAATTCCATATGAAATCCGGCTATAATAGCGAAACTGTGGTTGGTACCAAGAGTGCAGGTACGTCTGTGTGGCCACCAGCTTGGTGATGGCGAAAAGCTAACTGACGGATTCCAGGTAATTCGGTTAAAAGATAGAGTCTAGGGTGTGAGGTCTCCTCGAAGAGAAGAAGGAAAAGGAAAAGTGAAAAAAAAAAAAGTATAAATTTTTTTTTTCTTTGAGCAAAATTTTTTAAACCGAGGCTAGTCTGGCCACACCCACGCCGCTGAGCACCCATTGGCTGAATGATAGGTGGAGTACTGTGCGGAGGTAATCATGTGAAGAAGGAGGGGAGGTCTTTTGCACCCCCCTGAAGGGATAGGTGTGAGATGCTACTCTGAGAGAGAGAGGAAACCAGTTGACACCCTCTGACGGCATGGTGAGATTCCAATATGAGAACAGAATGAGGTGGGAAGACGAAAGACTTCTAAAAATGGAAAATAATAACATTTTCCTGACCTAAACCAAATAAGTGGATTGTGGGTTGAGAATAATCAAGGAACCTCAAACACCGACAAGCCCACCCCGGTTTTGGTCGTCGTCCATATAGGCAGAGTCGCAGCGAGTTAAGTTCAGTCTTGATAGGGTCCTAAATCCTCACCGTCACCTTGTTGGAGACAATTTTTTTTTCCATACTGTATTCCCTCTTTAACAGACAAAAACATCGCAATCCTCACACCGCTCTATTGGTATTTCCACGGAAGGTTCTCAGACGAACTACGTAACTTAGTTAACACCAGTTCTATCATTCACGGGCTAAAACACGCATTCTACGCACATTGTTTCGAACTATCATTATTCCCAATAGAAAACGAATTCTATTGGTTAAATTAACTTACATTCGAGCAGCTTCTTCCCGCACTTTGAAATGAGACTTAGAAGAGCGTTTTTTTATGATGGCTACAATCTAATATCTTTAAGTCTCGGGTTAAACGTTATTTTTTCCACAAATCCGCATAAACGTCATTGTTTATCGATTCCGGTAATTTTTGCTTCACCTGCTGGATTCTGCATTTTTTAGATGTCGGTAATGTCGGTCCGGAATATACATTTTCCTGGTACATCTATGCTAACCATGCTCGAGAGAAAAATACATTATATTGTCACATAAGAGATAGAGTACTCTACATTTCTGATCTCAAATACCGTTCCTACCGCTAACCGATGCCAAATCATTTCCGGTTCTGATGGGTGCAACAGCTACACTATCTTTTAACTCATTATATCTAAAAGACATCATTTGGCATAATCGATGTCTAAATGGGGCAGAGTTCTGATTTTGTCTGCATTTTAGCAAATCACATTAACACACACTCATCTATCTATTAGTTTGGTGCAAAAATAATGACGTAATAATGTCATTTTTTGACGTATTTTTAACGTCAAAAAACGACATTATCACGTCATTATTTTTTGCACCAACCTAATATCTATCTATCTATCTATCTATCTATCTATATATATATATATATATATATATATATATATATATATATATATATATATATATCGCAGGAGGTACGGTGAATAGCGGCTAGGGTTGAGGAATCGGAGAGCCGATTTCGAATTCCATTCAAATCCATTACATTCACATACATGCTAATATCCCTGGGAAAAAGTTTTGATCGTCTTCTTCCTTCAGCTATGGGTTAACAGCAAGACAGACCGGATTCAATAGTGCGCCAGGTTTCTCTATTCGGCCATTCAAAATGTGCGGTTAGTTCTGCACATAGCTTTCACCACTCTAATCAAATTATATGTGCTGCTGTCTGCCGGTAACTAGGAACTGAGCCTCATACTATATATATATATATATATATATATATATATATATATATATATATATATATATATATATATATATATATATATATATATGCGTGTGTGTGTGTATATATATATATATATATATATATATATGTATATGCGTGTATATATATATATATATATATATATATATATATATATATATATATCACACTATATCTCACCATCTTCTATGACAGTTTATATAAGTTTAATACAGTCCGTCAAAAGGTGTAAATTTTAAATTAACTTTTCGTTTCACCGTTGAAAGTGAAGTCTGAAGATCCAGAGAAAAATTAAAAGTTTCTGATGAATTAAATTATAACAAATGGAGCGTAAAAGTGTTTTTTTTTTTCTTTAAATTAAATTATTCGCTCTGAATAAACGTTGAGCTCTCAGGATTT